>VXBI01008775.1:64958-146024 GCA_013397375.1 Toxostoma redivivum | reverse complement strand
GCCCCCCAACCATGACACTTCTACTCTAGCCCTTACATACTTAATCACCCTTCTTCATGTTTCTGGTTGTTGAAATGACCTCTGGCACTTTCCCAGGTGCTCACAAGGAGCCCTGCTGATCCTCCCAGTGGCGTAGTGAAAAGGTCATGGGGGACTGTGAGGCATCTGAGCAATTTAATATGCAGCTGTGTGCAAGTGGGGTGGGTCCAGCCCCAGGCAGGGTGGCACATGCTGAGGCTTTATCCCAGAAGCTGTGCTGAGGAGCTGGATTTCAAATTGTTCCCAATCTGGGGTAGAGGCTTTTCTTCGTAACTAGGGACAAGAGGATAACTAGGAACCAGAGGATTTTTCTCCTTGCTCTCCAAACCCTCAAGTTTCTAGGAATCCCACAGGTGAGGCAAAAAATCTTCTGTGTTTGACAGAAGATTAATATGGCCACCCTGCCATGTTAATATCATACTAATGGCATACTAATGCATTTGGATCAGGAGCTGGGATCCACCTGCATGATGTCCCAATGCACGTCCCCTGAGGAAGTCAAGGTGTGCTCCAGGGCACTCTGCTGCTCTCACTCCCTGAGTAATTCTTCCACCAAGCTCTCAGTCAAAGGAAAGACCAGCACCTTGGAAAAACTGCTAAATTTTCAATTTGGCTTCAATTTTGTTAGCACAAATGTCTTGCCTTCAACTTTGTGTCTTGCATTGTTTCATACATGAGGGCAGAGGCCCTCATATCTACTGTAGGGGGGTAAATGTAGACAAGTCAGTGCAGCTTCAGCCTCCTGCATCTCCTGTGCCTCCTGCATCTTCTCTCCCTCCTGCGTTCCCTCTCATTCCTGCCTTGCTTTTGGCCCTTGTACCACCTTTAGTTCTGCATCTTCTGCCCAATGGGGCAGCCCATACTGGTGCCACACAGGATACAGTTCCATGACCCTGTGAAAGACTTACTGGAGACTGGCTGGTATTAATCAGCAGGAATTATTCTCCTGGAGAGGTCACAACTGTCAGCCACATGTTGTGGGGCTGCAGCTCCTGAGAAGCAGTATTAGATGCAATACCAATTTCCTAAAAGTTAGAAAGTCATAGAATCCCAGAATGGTTTGGCTTGGAAGGACCTTAAAGCTCATTTTGCTCCACTCACTGTCACAGGCAAGGACACCTTCCACTAGACCAGATTGCTCCAAGTCCCATCAGCACACAGGGTATCATAAGTGCAGGGTTCTGAATACTTCTTGTTCAAAACGAGCTTTGAGAGAAAAGAAGAAAGATAAGAAACTATAAGGGGTGTGACAATGGACTTTTCAGGAAAGAAAAAAAAAAAGAAAACAATTGTAAGATTTGTTAAGAAGAAAATTCTTTTTATGCCTTAAAAACATGACAGACGGTGCTGAGAAAGCACTGTAATAGCCCAGTCAAAAGTCATCTGAAAATGAAGTTTTCAAATTTGGGCCTCCCACATTGATCCCTTTAACTGCAGACATTAGAGCCTTTCATGTCCTTTTTTTATCCTGTTAGGCATCCATGGGGCCTCAATTAATCTGGGCTGTCACTCAGGACACCAGGCGATGGGCTCCAGTGGCTCTGATGTGTCAGTGAGAGATGTTTAACTATAGGACAACAAATGTCTCTGGCCTTCAAGAAACAATTTTCCAAAGGTTGAACTGTATTGACTCATGCCAGTGCAGCAGAGAAATATGCTCAGCACTCTCATTGCAGCCTACTGGGAAACAGCAGCATTTCCTGTGAGGGAAAATAGTGGAGAGAAGCCAGGAATGAATAAGCAGCCTTATTGCATTGTGGATCATAAAACCTCTTCCTATGAAAGGGGTAAGTAGGCCTTATTAACACAGTGATGAAGTCAAAGAATAAAATTACAATGAGGTATACAAAATAAGATTATAACCTCCAGGTAGGTAAGTAGGTTGAGGTAGGAAGGAAACAGGTAATAAAGGAATTGGCCTCTTTGGAAGGTAGCATGTGTCATCTTCTCCTGGAGTATCTTTCCATGTTATAGAATGTCCAGCGAAGAAATCTCTCCTAACATCCAACCTAAACCTCCCGTGGTGCAACTTGCAGCCATTTCCTCTGGCCCTACTGCCATATGTCACATTCCTTAAGAAGGATATGCATCACACAAGGACCTCAGAAAGAGCTTCTGCACTTCTGCCCATGACACGGGGACCATGTGTGTCTGGGACAGTCTCTTTGTTCCAACCACTGAAGTGGCCCAAAGGAAGCCACTGGAGTTTGCTGATGTGCTGGGGAATTGTGATGTTTTTCTTTATGTCCTACAGGAGGAGTTCAGATGGGCTGACTGGGCTGATGCCAAATCATGGCAATGGATGAGCATTAAATAGGGATTTACTCTGTCTCATGGAGTGTGTGTTGATTTGCCACAGCCTGGTTTTTGGTCTGGGGGAGAGCCTTGAGGGTGGCTTCTGTGGGAGGCTGCTAGAAGCTTCCACCATGTCCAGTGGAGCCAGTCTCTGATGGCTCTGAAGATAGACATGATACTGGGCCAATTAGAGAGGTTGGTAACTCCTCTGTGATGACATACTTAAGAAGAAAATCAAAACGGTGCACACAGCTTTTTTTTCCAGGGGTGACAAGACACTGCAGCTGGAGGCCATCCCTAGTGCAGCACGTGGTGATGCACCATGGCTGCCACCTTCCTGGTGCAGTTGTGACAAGCCTTGCCTGCCTGGCTGCCTCTAGCCAGCAGCACCGCAGGCAGAAGGGCAGGGGCAGGGCGGCGGCTGCTCCTTCCTGGCACAGTGCGCAGCGATCTGACTTTGTAACGCTTGTATCCCCAGTCATCTGTTCCATCAGTGTTGAATATTGAATTCTGCAACTTTAAGACTGGTTCCAGGAGAGAAGGGGGAGAGAAGAGGTGCAGAGTTTGTTATTCCAGTCTGCACTTGCTCCCCTGCATTCTTCACACAGACTGGGTTGTCTGCAGTGGACAGCAGGAGAGAGCTCTCCTTTGCTCTTGGTTAATTTTTCTGGTTAGCTGAGGCAAAGAAACTCCCTAGACGGTGGGGTTTTTTTCCTTTTTCTTGGAATTGTTCACACCTGCTCTGGACTGGAAACCCAGAAGAGCACCAGGAGCTCACACCTGTGGCCCGCCAGTCCTGGCCTGGGCTGCGTCATTTCCCAGTGCTGGAGGGACTGAGAACAGCCTGAGTGAGCTGGGCTGCAACCCACAGAAGGGACTCTTCTGAATTTGTCATCTCTTTGGAGCAGCAAGAGGTTTTGCTGTTTAGTATTGTTCATTTTTGTGCTGGGAAGTGCTTTGCCTGTTAAATAAACCGGTTTTTTTCCCACTTCTCTCCAAAGAAATATTTCCCCAAACCAGTTTGGGGAAGAACTACTTAAATGTATTTCCTAAAAAAAAAACATTCAAAAGTTTCCTCCCGAATTTACCCTAAACCAGAACAGGCTGCCACCACTTCAACGTGGCCCACAGCAAACCTTGCCTGCCTGGCCACCCCTGGCCAGCTGTGCCACAGGCAAAAGGGCAGAGCCGGCAGCGGTGGCTTCTCCTGCTGGAGCACCGCAGGGAGAGAGGGGTTAAAGAGTGCCAGTGCCGCAGGGGCTGCCACTGCCCACACAATGGCACTAGGGTCACATGGCTGGCAGCAAAAACATGGTGAGTGACTCCCAGCACAGCCTAGACAGAGATCGACCTCTTGATGCTGTGAAATCCTCAAGAATCTTTGAATTACTGGGACTTGTTGGCAAAGGTACCTATGAGGAACAGTTTTTCTTCTAGTCAGAGAAGAAGAGGAAGTGAAAACACATGAGGAAAACAACATGGTGACACCAAGGTCAGTGGGAAAAAGGAGAGGGAAGAGGTGCTTCAAGTGTTGGAGCCGAGATTCCTCTGCAGGCTGTGGTAAAGACTATGTTAAAACAAACTGTTGCCCCGTAATGCATGAAGACCTGTAAAATCACAGGCACATTTACATTCCTCAGGAAGTTTCCACAAAAAAAGCAGTCCAAGGACTTTCCAGAGGATCACCTGAAAAGATGCAGAAGCCTCAAATACCTGAAGGTAAAAGCAATCATTAAAAAGGCATAAACAAATGGCATTGTGATTGTTTTGCCATATCTCCAGATTTGAAAGGAGGCTGAAATAACCTTTATATAATGCCATTAGCATTTTCCAGCAAAAAAAAAAGGCATTTTAGGAGGCTGAACAATATCTTTTCTTATCAACCAGAAAGGTTAGAGGTATTTATCTGATTTAATATTTTATAATTTATATGAAGTGACACAGAAGAATAAAGCAGGCTGGCCAAGAGGTGGCCACAGTGACAAAGCAGAAGCCACCCTCTGTTCTTCTGGCAAGGCCCAATGGCCTGGGCATGAGCCAGGTCTTGGAACAACATGCCTTGACCATCAGCTCTTCAGAAGAATGGATTTTGTGCTCTGCTGTGATGAGGACCCCAGATGTCAAAGTCAGCTGCCCCACTCTTACAACGCTGCCACTTGACCCTATTTCAGTGTCACATTTGCAGGAGCTGGTGCTGTACCATCGCATTTGCAGGGGATGAAACATCTTATAGAATCATAGGATGGTGGAATTATTAAGGCTGGAGAAACCCTCTAAGATCATTGAGTCCAGCTTCCAGGTCCATCACTAAACCACGTCCTCAAGTGCCACATCCACATGTTTTTTTGAATGCTTCCAGGGATGGTGACTCCACCACTGCCCTGGGCAACCTGGGCCGATGCCTGACCAATTTTTCTGTGAAGATTTTTTCCCCAATATCCAATCTAAACTTCCCCTGGTACAACTTGAATCATTTTCCTCTCATCCTATCCCTTGTTCCATGAGACCAGTGCTGTACCCCCACCTGGTGGCACCCTCTTGTCTGGGAGCACAAAAAGGTCCCCTCTGAGCCTTTCCTCCTCTGGGTTGAGCCCCCTACCCAACTTCCTCAGCTGCTCCAGACCCTTTCCCAGCTCTCCTCCTGGCTCTGGACACACTCCAGCCCCTCAATGTTTGTCTTGGAGTGAGGATCTCTTGCACTGACTGTATCTTCAGCCTGCCTGTCCTCTGTCCTTTCCCTTGTCAGGAACACAGCCTTGTCCAAACTGCTGCATTCTCCACAGAGGGAAGGAGTGAGATGCCCCTTCTGTGGAAGAGGGAAGGATAGTGAGAGAAGAGGGAAGATACAGGTCTCAAAAATAGGTTCCAATTCCCTGGAGGACCTAAGGCAGTCAGCACTCATGTGGTCAGGCACCAATGTTCTCCACAACGGTGACTTTGAATCTGGAGGAGCAGCAGGTCAGGACCAGCACTCCTCTCTGGGACCCCAAACTGCCCCATCTCACATGCCCTGAGGGCAGGTGGGGACTAGGGACCCATGGGCGCCCCATTGCTCCAACCATGCAGTCCTTGAGTAACTACTGCCTACTTTTCATCTCTGGTAGGGAAGGGAAATGAGGACATTATTCTTTGCTGAAACATTCTGGAAAGTCATAGCTGAAATCCCTCACTTGTCTCTTCCATCTGTTTATTTTTACCACTTAATAACATATCTGTCTCGTCAACTATTCCTGACACTGTGGCAAGAAAATCCAACTCAGTGAAGACAGCTTTATCAAAGAGACATTAGCTCTTCCTTACTGTGTGACACCACATCAGTTCTTCTCCTGCGCATGAAGTCTGGTCTGTAATATCAAAGTGTGTCTTCTATCTCTTTGAGGGGGTGATATGACCAATATATTTGAAATTGTTGCTTGTTATGCAAAAGGTTATCCAAACTGTGAAGATAAGAAGCAATTTCAAGCACTTCAAGGAGCCTTCTTTTTTTGATGTGTTTTTCTCTTCACTGTGACATGATGTTACAGACCTAATTTCAAGAGATGAATAACAATGGCAAAACAGTCATTGAAATAATCTGTGATAGAGGACAGAACTCTGGGACAACATGAAAAGTCTGTGCTATCAATAATTTCTCACCATTAATAAGAAAATAGTGGTATGAAAGATTCACTGTGACACCAGACCTGCTCCTGCCTCTGCTTTCCAAGAGGTGCCCCGGGTCTCTGCAGAGGTTCCCAAATGAAGGTCAGCAATATGAATCTCCTTATGAGTCATCTTGGGTTTATTAGCTTGACAGTGGATGGCTTCACTTAACCTTTTTGTTTCAAACGGTGCTCCTGGTTTCATTCCTGAACCATCCACCTGATGGGGAGGCCTGAAAGAACTGAATCTGAACCCTCTGACATTTTCAAATTAACTGTTTTACCACTTTTTCCTTATTTTCTTGCCATGCCCTGCCATGAGTTTTGTTTTATAAGTTTTGAATCCAGATAAGCCAAACCTGTTTTTTGTTTGCTTTTTGGACAGGGATAAGGGATATTTCACTGAAACAGAGCCTTGAAACTCCCAGTTTGGTGCTCAGAATCACTCAGAACACATGCACTCTTCTGGCTGTATTCTGGTAGCACAACGACAGCATTGGTTGGGAGGAACATAATCCAACATTCTGTTGGACAGTTGCCAGCACTGGGAGAGAGGAGAGCAGAGCTGTGGATGTCTCCATGTGCAAAACACAATGGATAAAGGCTGTCTGTGACACACTGGCTGTGAGAGCAGCACCTGGATTTAATGATTCCCTCCTCACTAGTACTGAGCCCATGTCTCCCATTACTGTCTTGTGCATGGTCCTGCTGTGCTCAGAGGAAGCTGACTTCCAGTACCTGGAAGTGATCCTTCTTCCAGAAGTGATCCTCAGCTAATGAAAGCAACCCTCAGCATTTCAGAAAACAGTTGATTTCCATATCATATCAGTTCACAAGATCATTCTCTTCACTCCTTGTCCACATCAAAGGCAGTATGAACTTCTAGAGAACACGATAACCTGCCCTTTGGGAAGCTTCTTCCTTCTCTGGGAGTGGACGGCCCTTGAATGCCTTTGGGATCTCTCCTGCCTGTATCAGAAGCTACTTCCAAAGACTAGGGAAAGAAAAACTGTATTGTTGAATCTTGGAATTTCCCTGTGTGTCCCTCTACATGTTTTATTACACTGCGAGCATATTCCATCAACAGCACCATGCATTCTGCTCTGTAATGTGGAGTAGGAAATGATCTTGCAGGTTCTGTACATCATGGAAAACCTCTTAATGTGGAAAATAAGAGTAAATTCAGATTTACTCCTGTGAGGGAGGATTTGTTCCAAAAAGATGGAAAGAGTTAAGTGAGATGGTAAATGAAATTACTCAACATCGCCCCATAATGAATTTTTTTCCCCAGAAATTACTCCTGAAATGAAGGACCTGTCTCGTGTTTCTTTCTCTCTTTGGCTGAGGCTGGAGTGTGGCTGATGTGAGACAAATCCACCTTTTCCTTCCTTTGATCACAAAAATGCCAACTGAATACAAACCTTCCGGAATCTGCTGCCAACAGAAGGGTGCCAGGCTGGGGTGGATCTGCCAGTGCACATATAACACACCTCTTGACTGCACTTGGGCTCAGGGCTTTCCAATAACAGACTGAAATGGCATTTTCAAGACTCCCTGATTTCTCTGATTTTCACTGCCTTGTTTTCTCAATCCTTTTGGGTAAACTTGTCTTGTTTTGTCAAGAACCACCAAACCTCAGCAAAGGAGCCAAGAACTGCATCCCAAATGAATTCTGTAGCAGAAGAACATATCAGGCTGTTGTCTAAGGTCCTTCCCTTCGACATACCTGACCTAGCAGAGAGGAAAAGAAGGGCATCTATCTAAAAATAAAATTATTGAATATTTAAGTGCTGCTATTTTCGTCATACATTGCTTTAAAGCTTCTGTTCACTTGGTGCATTTTAAACACTTGGGTGAAGCAGAGCACCTGTATTACCTACAAAAACGGTTCTAAGTGCTGTTTGTAGCCTCTGGGCACAGACTGGCCCAGAAACAGAGGAAGTGGAGGGCAGTTGCTGTGGAAGGTAAGGAGGCAGAAAGAGAATGTAAACTGGAGCTGATGTCTTGATCCCTCTTTGCCTGCTGCTGCCTGAGCACTCCTCCCTTTCCATCCTTCCAGCTGGCCCAGCAGGTTTCAATGAATACCAATTGTATTCTTTTAACTGTCTAGTCTCTGCTCCAGATCAGCCTCTCTAGACATCAGATCCATAGTTCCACCCCCTCCTACAAGGACTCCAGCTGAGACCCAGGACACAAAGTCCACCTTTGCAATTCAGCAAGTTCCCAGACGTGACAAGCCATCATCTCAGGGAATGAACCACCATGGGAATGTGGTGGTTCCCCTGGGCTTGGCTGCATGGTCTCCTTGGAGGAGCAGAACTGATGACAGGGAAAAGTGCTGTGGTTGCCACCAAGACAGGAGACCACCTAAGCCACCAAAGAGCCACACTTACAAAGCAGATGGACAAATCACAACAAATGAGGAGGACTTTTCCAGAAGAGCCTAGAAGCTCAAGCTGGAATCATGAAACCCCAGCAGATCAATAGTAAGTTACATGCTGGCAATTAGAGGGAAAATAAACACAGTTAACTCAGAGCCACGTGAAGCTTTGTGCATGAAAAACACCAATAGTGTTTTATTCAGAAAAAATAAACAGCTTTGCTTTGAATGAAACAAACATTCACATTAGATGACACTTGGCATGATAATGTGAGCCAGGAACAAGCTATGCCTCAACAGCACAGGTGGGTGTGAATAATCCTCACAGACACAAGGAGAGCCCCAGCTCCTCTCAAATGCCTGCCAAGCCATTCCCACTGACCTGCCCCCAGTGGCTGCTGCTGTTGAGTTGATCTTTGGTTCTTCCTGAAATTAGTTTATAATTTTCTGCTTTAGCTTCTCTATCAGCTCATTTTTAAACTATATTTATAGTTTATTTGTTTCTCTATCAGCCTTATCCTCTGAATTCTTTATTTTCTTGAGCTTTAGATTCTTATTCTAGGAGACTTTCTAGTCTGCAGCCAGCTGAGGCCCCTCTTCTTTCCCTTGGCTCTACTCATTGTGAGAAGAATAAAAGCCTCCTCTATTCTCTTTGGACAGGTTTCCAGCACTTGTAGAATGGTTCATCTGGAAGCAACATTTCAGATTTTTCTATGCTGCAACTGACACCACAGACAGGGATGTATCTTCACTACTGAAGGAGAGCAAAACTGAAAAAATTTTGCCTCCAACCCTCTTTTAAAGCAAGACAGAGCTCGGGCATTCTCTGCACCCTGATACCCTCGACCTCTCAAGAAGTTCTGCCCTCCAACCTCTTTCTTCCACAGGACCAGAGCAGCCAGAAGGGATCTCCAGTGGTCTCTGGTCCAGCCCTCAGCCTGGATCAGGTCATCAGCACCTTCTGCAGTCCAAAGTGAACTGTCCTCCAAGGATGTAGACCCCACACTTCCCTAGGGTCACTGGCTGTTACTGAGAAATCACCTTTATCAAACACATATTAAGGAAGCAATCAGTGAGGGGCCTGTGCCCACCCAGGCTGTCCTTAGGGCCCTGTTCACCTGTGGCTCTCCATGTAGTGCTTGAGGTTGCCCACAGCACAGACAGGCATTCAGACAAAACAATTTGAACTAGCAATAACTTCTTTGAGGTTATTCTTTCTCAGTCTTGGTATGTTCTATCTCTCCCATAGGACATTCTGCACCCGAGAACTTGGAACTGCAGAGGGCTGAACACCCTTTAATGCCCCTGTACCACGCAGGAAGGGCAGGTGTCAGTGCACCTCCCTGGATGCTATAACACCAGCCTCCAATGTAAACACACACTGAATGGAATATCTGACATTCCTTTTCCAGGCAAGCTACTGTCTCCCTCTGCATTATAAATACATGCTTCAGAAATACATAAAATGCATTACTTAAAACATGCTTTGACACAGGCAGGGGAAGGAAACCACACTGGGACCCTGTGGAGAGCCTACACTATTTCACCTGGTCTCCTAGATGCAGCCCTATGTCCCTTGCAGAGGTTGGTGAGATCCAGCAGTCATGGCTGGGATTTGAGCCAGAGGGGGTCTGTAGTGTTTGTGGGCTTCTCATCACATTCAATACAGCAACATTTGTTTTCAGGCAGAAAACATCAGCCTGTGCCCTTGCCTTGCAGCAACACTGATTTTTGCCTGGCAATGTTATGACTGGTGGGTGGCTGAGTCCTCTGCCAGACACCACAATGACTCCCAGCTGATCCTGACGCTTCCATGGGACAGGGAATAGTCCCATCGGGAACTGAGGCCCTGCACTCCACAGGGTGCAGATAGGAGAAACCTTTCCAAAAAAGCAGACTTGGCCTCATTCCGACAGGGTGATACCAAGACTGAGAAGCAGCTGATGAATTCTGATAGATTTAGCACTCAAATTGAGGCCTCAATTAAAAGAGCAGCTCCCAAGGCTGAGGCTCAGGGCCTGTCCTGCCCTGGGCCAGCCTGAAGCAATGCCAAGCAGAGCTTGCCCAGGTCGCTCTCATCGTTCTCCTCGGGCTCAATGCTGAAGTTGGAGGGGCTGCTGCTGGGCAAGCTGTGGCCAGAGCTCAGGGATCCCTGGCCCTTTGGGTCAGTGTTCAGTGTCAATGCATCTTGCAGGCACACACTGCCTGTGTGGGCAGGAGCCTGCCGGGAGTCTGGCTGGGAGTCACTCCTCTGGCTGAAAAACTGCCTTAGCAGGGATTTCTGGAGGATTGTTTGCAGGCTTTCACAAGTCTTCTGTTTTGTGCTTGGCTGGATGTAATGTAAATCCAACTGCAGGACCACATCTGTCTGGAAGGGGAGAACAAAGAACACAAAGTGAATGGGAGAATTAGATTGGAACTAGAGCTTTCCTACTGCTGCTGCCAGAAAGCAGCCTTGGCTGGCTGCTGTGCAGGCTCACAGCCCCATGCTGTGGCATGATGGAGCAACACTACTGCCAGAGAAAATGACCTGTACATATACAGCTCAGGATGCTTGCAGGCCTCAGCCATGGATTTTGGATTTCAGGACCTCTCCTGAAATCAGGCCATGTGGGATCTCATCAGCTCCATCAGGGCACTGTCACTGTGAGCATCACCCCTGGGATGTGGGCACAGGGGAGCAAGAGCAGCTGCACCATGACCAAGACCAAGGCACATGGGAGAGAAAAGCATGAACCAATTACAGCCCTGGAAGAGTTCAAGGCCAGGTTGGATGGGGCTTGGAGCACCCTGATCCAGTGGAAGGTGTCCCTGCCCATGATGAATTTTAAGGTCTCTTCTAGCCCAAATCATTCTGAGATTCTATGAACTAAAACACAGCTCACACTGTAAAAGCCAACAGCTTTAACCAGCAGTGCTCCACAGGGATCTACTCACAGTCTAGCACTATTTTAGAATTTTATAAAAGATGAATAAGAGAATAACCGCATTCATGGCAGTCAAACCCCTGAAAACAGACCCCCAGCATGGCACTGTGCCTGAAACACCTGTAAAGAGCAGGGAGATATATAATGGAACAAGAAGATTTTGGCAGGCAATGCCTGGTCCAGGTCTCCTGTCTGCACTTGAATGCAATGCAGAACAACTGGGAAAGGTTCAGAAAAAAGCTCCAGGAACAATCAAGAACTGAAAGCACTGCCATGTGCTGGAGCACATCATGTACAGAGCAAGCAGAACTTGCTGTAGGCAGATCCAGGCAGCCATTTGAGAGCAGCACTTGGTGTAAGATCCACTGGCTGTGTGTTAGGGGGGGAAGAAAAATCCAAGTATAAACAAGGTGCATACTTGCTGTTTGAGTAGAGACAAGCCAGGGGACAATCAATTCTGCTTCTCTCATGGTCTTTAAATAGTTTGAGGGTGTTTTGAAGTGTGCCAAAGAGGCACAGCTTGGATCAGGCTTGGCAGTGCTACTCTGATGACTGGAGATCCTGGCCAGCTCATGAGCTCATCTCTCAGGCAAGCACACAGCCTAATGAGACATTCTGCCCCCTGAAATAACTGGGCAGGTCTGACCTCCCCGTGGTTGATGGGGAAAAGAGCAGCCTCCCTGGCCAGGCAGCAAAAAAAAATAGAACAATGCATGACCAGTGATACCTCTCTCTGCTCCCAGCAGTGGCTGCTGTGGGTCAGCTTTGTAGGAAGATCAGGCAGGGGAGACAACACAAAAGCAAAGAGCATCCACACTCGGGTTCTGCAAGCCTGATTGCAAATCAGAAAGTTTTTGCTGAGGTGGAAAAGGTGAGGTGAAAGGACAGTGCTCCCCTATGGAAACATGCTGGGAGAGCTGGGTTTGTCCAGACTGGAGAAGAGAAGGATCAAAGATAACTTTAGAGTCTCCTTCCAGTGCCTAAAGGGGCTTCAAGAGAGCTGGAGAGGGACTTGGGACAAGGGCCTGGAGTGACAATACAAGGGAGAATGGCTTCCCACTGCCAGAGGGCAGAGTTAGATCAGATATTCAGAAGCAATTCTTCCCTGTGAGGGCAGTGAGGCCCTGGCACAGGTTGCCTAGAGAAGTTGTGGCTGCCCCGTCCCTGGAAGTGTCCAAGGCCAGGTTGGACAGGGCTTAGAGCAACCTTGGTCTAGCGGAAGGTGTCCCTGCCCATGGCAGGGGATGGGACAAGATGAGTTTTAAGGTCCCCCCTAACCCAAACAAGTATGTGATTCTGTGATTCTGTAAAAGAGGGTGGCTTTTGTGGCTTGAAGATCAACAAGCTCCTCTTCAGTCTGGATGTGACACTGACACAGACGTGATCAGAGAGGCATATCCAGCTCCAGCCATGCTGATGGGGACACCAGTTCCATGAGAGTGCAGAACTGTGGAAATTTGCCTATCAGTTACTCTCTACCTGAATTTTCTGCAGTGCACAGAGCTGGAAGACGCAGTCCAGCTCCTCCCGCTTGTACACAAAGGCGAGTAGAGTCTCCACATGGTCCAGACTGCTCTCCCTCTGGATGGCCACATCATCCGTCCCCTGGGCCAGGAAAACAAGAGGAAATGCAAGGAAATTTCAGCATCAGCATGAAGCATTGAGGCACAACTGCCCATCAAACGTGCTCAGGGCTTTGACTAATACATTGCCTGGTGGAAATGCTGTGTATCCTAATGGAAGAAAACAAAAGGAAATGCAAAAGGAATGCAGAGGTTTTGATATGCATTGATATGCACTTGCCTTGTGCATATCAATGAGAAGACTCTAAGTAGATCTTACTGTGAAAAATGGGGTACAGTGGGATTTTCAGTAGAGCAGGAAGCAGCACCAACTGGTATCAAAACCACCGGTAGTGCCAGCAGTGTGTCATGGAGGGAGCAAGTTTCCCAAAGGCAGAGCTGGAAGCTCTGAGTTGTGCTGAGTGCTGATTTAGCCCCCCACCATCTACATAACTGCCAATTCTTGCTGAGTTATTCAAATTTAACCAAAACAGCACCGAATCTATGAGATCCTCTTGAGTACTGATTGAATCGTGGAGCCACTAATAATACCACAGGAAGAGACAAGGGAATAGAGGCCTTATGAAATCACAGATCATGGAATATCCTGAGTTGGAAGGAACCCACAAGGGTCATTGAGTTCAACTCTTGGCCCTGCACAGACACCCCAACAATCCCACACTGTGCCTGAGCGCCTTGCCCAAATGCTCCTGGAGCTCTGGCAGCCTTGGGGCTGTGACCAAGTTCTTCTTGCTTTGGATTTGAGCCCTTCAGAATGGATGACAGATCACAGTCTACCAGCCCCTTCCAGAAGGTTTCCCTCTGCCAGCTAGCTCTCACAACTGTCCCAGTGTGATCCTTAGCAGAAGTTGCACTGGGCATGCTGGTGAAGAAGGCTGTTACAATATTTGGGGAGGTAAAAGTTGGAGAAGCTCTGGGAGCTCTTCCTGGCCTTCCATGAAATGCCGCCTGCAAGTAGCCAAAGCTTTTTAGTTCTGGCCAGGAAAGTATAAGGAAAAACACTAGATTCCAAATGCTGGCTAGGATCTGCAGGCATCAGGATTATCCCTGCATGCACAGCTGGTGGAATAGGAGTAGCACCATCGCTGATCCAGGTCACTGGAGGCAGAGGAAACACCATTCATCTGTGTGAGAGAAAGCCAAATCCATCTCCGCACTTGGCAGCTCATTACTGGAAAGATAAACTGGAGGGAGTTTAGGGAAGATCAGGCTGGTGAATGGAGACTAAACGTGGAGACCAAAGAGGCAGGAAGCAGATGAGCCAGATGCTGCTGGCTCAGGGCTTGGGAGCACAGCTACAGAAAGGAGAATGTAGCCCTGCCGTGCCCAGTCAGCTCGATCCTCCAGCCCATGCTCTGACCTGCAGAGCTGTCTCCAGCCCAGGGATCCAACAGCAGAAGGACGTGGAGCTGCTGAAGTGAGTCCAGAGGAGGCCCCAGAGATGCCCTGGGGGATGGAGCCCCTCTGCTCTGGAGCCAGGCTGGGAGAGCTGGGGGTGCTCACATGGAGAAGAGAAGGCTCCAGGGAAACCTTAGAGCCCCTTCCTATGCCCAAAGGGTCTCCAAGAGCTGGAGAGGAACTTTGGACAAGAGCCTGGAGTGACAAGACAAGAGGGGAAAGGCTTCCCACTGCAGGGGCAGGGTTAGATTAGAGATTAGGGACAATGTCATCTCTGCTTTGGAACTTCCTCCCTGCAATTCAAACCATGACTTACTTCCACGTTGGAAACAACTTTTTATAGATTTCAAGGCCTCGTAAAATCAACATTTTTGCTTTTCTTGCCTAACTACAATTGCCTTGCTCCTTGCTTTCACTACTTTGTCTTAGTTGGCACACTTTTTTCCCATGAAGCACGGACCCAAAACTGGACCCAGTGTTCCAGCAACAGCCAGGAAAACCAGACAGGATCTCACAAAAATTTCAGAGTTCTAGTTTGCCACCTTGCCATGGTTTTGTGCCGTTTTTGTTTCCTCAGCTGTTTTGGGTTCTGACCAGAACTGGTTCTCCACTCACTGCCAATTCCATGCTGACACTACTTTTTATTCTTGCTCACGTGCAGGAACTTGGATCTGCTGAATAACAGCCTTGGCCTTGAACTGTACCTTCAGTTATCCAAATCCTTCAAAAATCTGCTTTGTAGCACCTTGCAGAAACACTTGGTGTTATGGGATCTGTGTATTTAACAAGCATATCAGTGAAAATAAAAATCAATCCCACAGCCCTGATATTCCAAAAGCCCAAACATATTCAATCACCCTCCCAGGAGAGTTTTCTCTTAGTTTTAAGTGGAATTTCCTGTGCACCAGTGTGTGCCCATGGCCTCCAGTCCTGGCACTGAGCACTACTGGAAAGAAGCTGGCTCCTTCCTCTTTGCACTCTCCCTGCAGGTATTTGCAGACCTGGATGAGTTCTTCCTGAGCCTGTCCTTCCACAGGATGAACAGCCCCAGCTCTCTCATCTTTTCCTTACAGGCGAGGTGCTTCAACCACTTCATCATCTCCATGGCCCTTTGCCAGAGTCTCTCCAGTACGTCCACGTCTCTCTTATGCTGAGGAGCCGGAATTATATGTAGATGGAGGATGAACAATATCCACTGCCCTTGCCTTGTCCTCCGAGCTCTTCGCTTTGATGCAGAAAGCATTAGGTTATCAGACATGGAGGCCCTTTGCAATCTATCGTAACTGCTCCTAATCACCTCCTTGTCTTTTCTGTGTTTGGGGGTTATTGGCTCTGTCACTTTCTCAGAGATAACAGTGAGGTCAACCTTCCTGGAGCTCCCTGAATCTTTGTTCTTGCCCTCCTGGAAGGCAGGAGTGACATTGGCTTTTTTCCAGGACTCAGGAAAACCATAAGGAGATGGAGAGTATGCTTGCAGTCTGATCTCCAGCTCCCTCAGCACTCATGGGTGCACCCATCAGGGTCCTGGGTGTTTGTGAATGTCCAGTGCTCCCTGTTCTGGTCCTGCTCCTCCTCCAAGTGTCTCCCTTGCTCCAAACCTCCTCCTTAATTTCAGGGTTCTGGGAGTCCTGAGATACTTGTAGAAGCCTTTCTTGTTGTCCCCAGATCCAGCTCCATATGGGCTTTGGCTTTCTGAGCCCCATTCCTACAAGCTTGAACCACATCTCTATAGTCCTCCCACATTAGCTGCCCCTACTTCCACCTCTCATACACCTTTTCATGTGTGAGCTCAGTTAGGAGCCCCCAGCAAATCCATGCAGACCTCCTGATGCCTTTGCTTGATTCCCTGTTCATCAGGATTCTTGAAAATCCACCAGCTCCCCAGGGTTGTGTCCCAAAAGCACATGGTTCTCCAGCCTAGTGATCTTCAAGACATTCACCTGGGCAAGGAATAACCTGGTGTGTCTGCTTTAGCAGGAGGGTTGGACTGGATGATCTGCACAGATACTCTCCAAACCCAAACACTTCATGACTCTGCGATCTCAAGGGATCAATTAAAGCCCTGACACATGAGATTCAGAGCCCATCAGCTGACAGCAACTCATTATCCACAAGTATCTGCAGTCTGTTAAATTCCCAGCCTCCATAGCCTCCTCTTCCACAAACTAATTCCCTACCACACTCTCCTTGATCATTTCTGGCTGTATAGGACAAAATGGAGAAAAGATTTTCTAAATTAATTTTTTTAGACAATTCATAATTATTTATAAACCTTTCCTTATAAACATATGGTGGGATGTGTTTTTTAATGAGGATGGTGCCTAGGAATTGGCAGAGCCAGGTTTTAGCTGGCCCAGAAATAGGGTTATTCAAATAAATTGGGGGAAGGTTGACTGACAAGGCCATTATGTTAAACAGCTCCAGATCAAGTGTCTGGAAAATAAGGAGATCCAACACAAAGGTTTTTAAAAAGTAAGGATTTAAACAATATTGAGAAAAGAAATGGGAATGTCTTGGGTCATTGTCACTGTAGGGGCGGGCGTGACACACAATACTTCAGAAGGCTAATACCTATTTATTACAACAGCATGCTGTCTTTTATACCCTCTAAACAGTTTGCACTTTCTTCATTGGCTACAATTAGTCAACTAACATTGATTGGTGTAAAACCATCTACACCTCTGTTTTCCACAAAACTTTTCTAAAAATACTTTTCCCAGCTGCAGGTTTCTTGTTGCTTATCCTCTTCTTCTTCTCTTCTTGGTCTCCAGGCCAATGGCCTTGTTCAGAGAAGACTTCTCAAAACAAACCTCATTCATTAACCATCTCTAACCCATAGACCAGATGTGGGTCCTACTATAATTCCTCCTTTTTTTCTTATTTAAACTAGAAATGCTGCTAAGGATTTTTCAGGACCCTTGCAAAAATCCAAGCAGACAGCACAGGACAAAACAATACTTTAACTTACAAAAAAGCCATTTGATTATTCTCATCTTCAAACTTAAAACAGTCCTGTAAACTGAACCATTGCAATCTAACAAGTCCTTACAGGTCATATGCAAGAGCAGCCTCTACCTCTAAAGACAGTGCTTGTCAGGTAAAAATGGAAGTCAGACACAGGATGGAAGGGAATATGGGCCAACTAAAGAAAATAGATCAATGCTATGAAATTCCATTGTAATTATTCCTGGCAAACCCACAGCAAGCCCATTTAAGTCCCTTTGATAATCAGAATGTGGCAAATGGTGGGAAAACTCCCATTTCCTACACTTTCCATTTCCTCAATGAAACAGCTCTCTGTTCAACAGCTCTGGATCATTCCCCAGGGTTTACAACCTCACATTCAGCCTGGTGTTGGCCTTCAGCCTCCAGCTCCAGCAGCTCAGCCACACACATGGGGCTTAGGGTGGACCCCAGCAGCTCTCAGCATCCCCCAGGAGTGCTGTCAGGATCCTAGAGGGAGCCCAGTACCCCCGTGGGTATCTCAGGGATCCCACAGGGGTGTGGTGGCTGCTGTGATGTCTGAGGTGGGGCAGGTGACAGCCATGGAAGGACATGCTGATGCCTCTGCAGACTGAGCTGGAGCTCAGTTTGAGCCAGCTCCACCATGCACTAGGACAAGAAGAGGGTTCTGGCTGTACTGGAGTCCCTTTTTGTCTCCCTGATTCCTCTTGAGACAGCTCTGGAGGCAGGAGCAGGCAGCTGGGTCCCCCTTCCCCCCAGTCACTGATGTGGGGCAAAGCACACAAATACACGCTCACATACACAGACACAATTTTCATGCATGATGCTCACAAGGGGAAACGACGATGCTGCAGTTTAGGAATGGGCAGGATAAGGCTCTAAACCTCCTGGATACACCACACTGCATCACTGACCCCAATGTGCTGAAGAGCAGTGTCCCTCCACAAGAAAGAAGGGCCAAAAAATCCACCACAAATGAGAAAGGAGAAGGACTACAGAAAACAAGGGAAATAGTTACAGAAAGAAGCAGCAAATTAAATCAGGAGCAGCAAAATAAGTAGAAGTGGCATGGATACCATCAGTAAAGCCCACACTGGGCACAAGGTCTGTGAGGAAAGGTTTGAGAAAGGGTTCAAGGAAGCTGGTACAGCTCAACTGGGAAGGAATATATATTGTTGCATTGAGATGTGTTAGTACAGCAGACTAAAGAAGGCATACATCAAAAAGCCAGACCTACTTTCTAATACAGGAAACAAAATAGCTCTTGGCCTCTATCAGATTAAATGCAGTAACTTAATCAGGCAAGCCAGAAATCAATATGAGGGATAACTGATTAAAGGCCTCAAACTGCTGCCAAATCTTTTTTTGTGATGCATGAGGAGCAAGGCAGGGAATCCACTGAGATGTGGAAGCAGCCTTAAAGAGGTATATGCAGAGGAGGGGATCCTTTTTTACCCGGGATCAGCCATTCCCAGTCCTCAGGACTCAGCCCAACACCCTCCCCACCTCTGACCAGAGGAAAGCAGCCCAGGAAGGGGACTGGCCAGAGCACTCACGGCAAGCTGGTGGAGCAGGAGCTGGGGGTCAGTGATGTGGGCCAGGGGCAGCTGTGGCTTGGCACACACGAACATCAGGTTGGAGAAGAGTCGGAAGAAGTGGAGCTCCACCCGCACTCCACATGGGAAGGTCATCATTTTGCTCGGTAGCTCTGGAAGGGAAATTCAATCACAATCAACTCCTTGGAGGGTTTTGTCAACACCTCCCTGCACAGCGGTGTCCCTGAAGGGCACAGGCCCCCCCAGTTCCCTCCTCCCCACACCCTGCATGGCTCACCTTGGCCGTGTCCCCAGTGCTCAGTGGCTGCTCTCGAGGGACAGATGGGGTCCGTCAGGGACCGGGCTTCCTTTAGAGTGTGCTTGATCTCCATCACCTGTTTCCCAGTGACCAGAGGATCACGGCCAATGTCTGCGGGAAAGAGTTGGAAGCACAAGCATCACTGCAGATTCCTTATTGATCTCCCTGCCTTTCAGGCCCTACATGAATGTCTCCATGCTGCTTGGAGGCTACCGAAAGCTCCCAAGGGGCACGGCCTGTGATTTGGTTTTAGGGAAGAGCGGTGTGAGGGATGGGATGGGAGGGGATGGGATGCGATGGGATGCGATGGGATGCGATGTGAAGCCACTCGGTTTCTGCCATCTCTTCTCACCCCTGCCACTGAAGCGAGTGCTTTCTAGCTTCTCTTACCTTCTAACACATCCTCCAGCATGTGTGTAACCTTCTTCTCTTGCAGAATGTGTTTCTTCAGGTATTTCATGAAGATCCCAGAGCTGAACTCTCCATCCTGCAATTCATAGGCTTCTGCATCTTCGCTCCTGCAAGAGTAAGGATATTTCTTCAGAGTTCTCGGAGTTCTGCATTAGGCATGAAGTCCAAGCTGAGTCTGGGGTGGCCAACTCCACCCAGACTCTATTGGCTGGGTCAAAGTAGCTTCTCAAGGAATAACACAAAGTGCTTTGGTTGTACCCCAAAGAGGGTAAGCAGGCCACAGGATGGGAAAAAGCAGTCAAAGGAAACAGGATAGGACAGCATAATCTCCATTGATAGCCCAGGCAGGTGACAAAGGTGAAAAGCCAGTAGAACTGGAACTGGATCAGTAAATAACACCCAGCATCTTATCTCAAGAGGCTTTGGGTGAGCTGCTCATGGGACATGCACCTGGGAAATCAGGCTGAAGAACAGATGACAGGAGCTGATGTCACCTTCACATGGAACTTGTAACTGAAGCACAGGCTGATGCCAGCAGGAAGCACAGAAGTGCCTGAACAGCAAACCCAGCAGACAGAAGGTGAGAAACAGAGGGGACATGAATGAAGCCCTCTCCAGCCTTTGTGCACAAAAGGATGAGAGAAGACTGTGCCAGAGTCTGGTCCTGTGTGAAGGTATGGTGAATGGTGAAGGGGGAGGTGAGGGGAATGGTGAAGTCACTTACGTGGAATAGCCATAGACAGTGTTTCCCCAGGGCTCCAGTGGCTGCACCTGGGACAAGGCACATCCTGGGTTGTACCTGGAGAGGAGGTAAAGGCACAAGTCAGTGTCGAGGATGTCTGTCACCTGGAGGGGACAAATTCCACACACTCCTCATGTCCATCTCTTGGGGATCACAGTAGGATCAACTCTCACCTTGGATATAACCCAAGAGACTAAAGCTGGGAGTCCCACCAAGAACCCAAACCACAGGGAGAGGAGCAGGTATGTCCAGCTGTGAGTTATTTGCACTGGTAGGCTGCTCCCTGCCCTGAGCCTGAAGCTGTAGGTGCATGTTACCACCTCCGTACAGAGGCTGGATTTTAAAGACTCCAGGCAGAACCACAGTGCAGAGAACACACAGGTTCACAGTGGCCCAATGGAAAAGTGTCCCTCAAGAAGTCAGAGGTGAACAGCACCATGGTTACAGCTCAATTGTCTTTGCTGGGGGTCTGGAACACCCCACGGGGCCCTTCCAGACCATGCACACACTTTTGCCTCAGGGAACCAAAGCAGGCTACGGATGATACATCCCCAGATTCACTGAGAGACAGTATCAGGACGTACACACAAGTCTCAAAGCCTAAAACTGGTCCTAGCACCTTGGTCTAGATGCAGCTGAATGAGCACAGCCCCTATTGTTTCCAAAATCAGGTAGATCCATGGTGATAGGATCTGATTTCCAACAAAAAAGATATCTTGGTTGCATTGAATGGTTAAACCTTGCCCATATGGCTGCAGCCGGACTGACAGCATGGGAACAGGCTGCCTCCAGTTCACACCAGTGACTCGGAGCTGTTCCCAGTCACATGGTGATAAGAACCAGGCACAGAGGCAGTGTTAAGTCCACATAATTCAATTCCAGCAGTTTCCTGGGGCTGGAGCTGGCACATTAAGGAGAGCAGAAAGGACAGGGGTATTGACAGCAGCCAGTGCATCACCTACTGCTAGGTGGCACAGTCTGGAGATGTTTAACAGCAGAATTCAACTGGCTTGTGTAAGTTGTCCTGAAGATGATAACAAGAGAAAAGGAGAGAGGAGACATGTTTCTAAATCTGAATGTTGAGATTTATCTGCTCTTCAACTGCTCTTAATTTAATGCAAAAATCTTTTGTTCCAGGTCCAAGGATAAATCAGGTATTTCCTGGAAAAGGCAATCACATCTGCCCAAAATCAGCATATAAATGTATGAGGCTACACAGAGGCTCTGTGTTCTGATTCCTCCTCTGCTAAGGCTGAGCATCTGCTCCCACTTGGCAAAGGGAGATGTCCTTCTCACCACCCTGGCATTTCTGATGCCAACACACGGGGTGAGGAGAAACTCTGGGTTAGCTCCCTCTTAGCACAGACACAGCTTCATGCATGAGGGGCTGATAGACCTGCAGCATCAGTCTGACCAGGAGGGTGTTGGGAAAGGAGGCCCTGGGAGCCTTGTTTTACACAGCAGCATAAACACACACAGCTATGAAATCTTGATGCTTTCCTGAGCTGAAATGGTGACTTCTCGAGAAAAAATGAGCTCAGGAGAGAGCTTCTGCCCCCACAAGATCAGGGATAACACCCACTGCATGAAGTGCTATGCTTACTGTGATAAAGGGGAAGTGTGAAATTTAGGGAAGGAGGGAGAAAACCAGCTGCACAACTTTGCCTAAATGTAACAGCAGATCTCACACTGCATCCTCTTCCCAGAGCAGCACTGACACTCCATTGAGCAAAGGAACCAATGGCAATGCCAAGGAAGGAGACAGCAGCTCGAAGGAAGATAGTATCTCAAAAGCTGTTTTATAGACTGTTGCACTGGTGGTCCGTGTGCAGCCCCCATACCGCCTCCCCATCACACACTGCCCTCAGATGGCACACCAGCAGCCCAGAGCTGCACCAGTCCAGCTCCAGGAGAATATCCATGAGATCCAGGTGTTCCTGCTTGGCTGCAGGCTATCCCCTGCCTCTTATCATACTGGGGAGGGCAGCCAGGTGCTGCAAGGAGTACCAGGGAAGCAACACACTCTGCTCTCAGCGGCCAGCAAGAACAGAGAAAGGGGATGCTCCACTCTGAGGAGTTCAGAGCAGCATCAAGGGACATCAAGCTCCTGCTCCAGAGCTACGGGACAAGTCCCAGCACAGCCAGCTTTAAGCTATTCAAAGCAAGCAGCCCCACCACTGCAGCTAAAAGGCATGAAAAATTTATTATCTCTCCAGGGCCTGACAGCTCTCTCAGGATATCAAAAGCCCTGTTGTCTTTCTAATTCTTAGTGCAGGAACCACAGCAGGAAGAGAGAGATATTCCTACATTTGCTCTCCAGGTCTTTCCTGACCTGTAAATCTGCCTCAGGAGCCTGAAATAAATGAACTAATGACAGATTCTACTGCAATATCCACCCACCTCTACTGAAATTGGACAAGTAGTAATTTCCTGCAGCAGGATGCAAGTCTGCAGGCCAAGGGAGGATGATGGGTGTTCCACAGAAAGTGGGAAAATGCTGATCTCTGACCTCAGCAGCAGCAGCTTCACAACAAGACCACTTCAGAAGGATTTAAGGCCAGTAAAAAACAAGTAGCAGGGCTTAAAATATTTTCCCTGTCATGTTGCACTCTTCTCACAGATGTTAACAAGAACGCAGCCAGGAGAAGAGAGGTGAACTGAACACTCCCAGCCTGAGCATGTGGGAAATATGGACCAGGAAAGCACACAGTCAGCAAGATCAGGTCAGGTGGGTCAGGCTTGAAACAAAAAAGACAAACCCTGTGCTAGTTTCAGCCAATAATTTATGCCAGGCAGAGCCATCCCTCCACAGGCTTGAGGCAACCTGCCTGTATTTGCCAGGTTTCTTCACCTCAAAAAACCAAGGGAGGATCTCCAGCCCCTTCTCTCCAGCAGATCTCAGACAAGGTCTGATGTTCTCTGCACTAATACATGATTGACCCATCTCCCAGGACACCCTGCAGGACCCGACAATGTGGTTGATTTTATGGCATAGATCAATAACCTCTGACAGAGGTGCTGCAGCACCATGGGGGCTGTCAAAACCCACACCTGAGGACGGCTACCTTCTCCCAGCCCTCAGAACACCCAGCCCAGGTGAGGAAGGGGGAAGAGGCTCATACCACTTCCTGCAGGTGTCCAGCAGGATGATGTTCAGGGCTGTCTGCTGCTGCTGCATCTTTTGGAGGATTCTCTGCACGCTGATGCAGTTCTCAGGGGCATAGGGTTGTGGAGCATCAACAGGGACCATGTAGTTCCTCCCCAGATGTTCGTACCCATGCCCAGCATAGTAGAATATAGCTGGGAACAGGGAGAGGAGAGGATGAATCATGAAGCCAACCAGCAGGACTGTAACCAGCTCCCCATGGCCACGTCCCACCCCCTGTCCTGAAGGGATACCGGTGCAGGGCAGACCTAGACCAGTAGCACTTATGGAACTGGAGCTACGTTGACCTCACAATTTCAACTTTTTCCCAATTTATTTCCTTCATTGGAGTTGGAAGCAGCCCCAAGAGGGTCTCCTGTACTTGTGGATTCCTGCACTATTTGTCTCCTGAAGGCCCTGGGTTTACACGCTTCCAAACCCTCTGTGCTGTAACACTCAGGCTCAGTACCTGCCAGGCTGAAATTCACCATTGTTCAGTGTTTTGGTTAGCCCTCAGCTCTTTGAAGGAATAAGGCAACAGAAAAGGATTTTACCAGGATGGAAAATACATTAACAGTCATTTAAATGAGAAGCTCATCAGCTTCTTAGGAGACTAACAACTGATTAGGTGATGGGAAACATTCTCAATTTCAAAGGTCTACCTGTATTCACATATGAAGAAGCTGGTGAAAAATTAGACAGAGAGAGAGAGATATGAGTTCTTCAGATGTCCAGAATCCTCAGATGAGGATTGCGTGCTTCAATAACCTCAAACCATGCACCAGCCCTGTTAGGCAGGGGAGGAGTCGGATTCATGCAGATGCCAGGTGGGAAGCCCAAAACCCAACAAGAATTTTGGGTTTTACTCTTAGGCACATGAAATTTAGTAATGGTTTCTGCCTTCCCAAGAAAGGGCAACAGAGGGCTGGTGGGAAACCAGCACTGGGGAACTTGGCATTGCCTAAGCTGGGGTTCCTCTCCAAACCCTGTGTTCAGTGCACGGGTGGCACAGGGATCCCCAAGCAGACTGGAGCTTCACAAAAGGAAGCTGCAGAGTGGCTGTCTATCCCTCCCCAGGACCAATGACACTGCTTGGGGGATGCTGGTTAGTGAAAGCCAACTTGGGGTTGAAATGGGTTAAAAATAGCTCTGCGAGGTAACACAGAGTTGTGTTACTGCAATTGGGGAACACTGAAGAGTAAGAGCTCAGAAATGGGAAAAAAGCAGCTGGGAGGCAACAGCAGGAAAAATTCTTCTCTCAGATTCGCTGCCAAAGCCCATGCTTCAGTGAGTAACCTCTCCTCTATTTTCCTTCTGCTGTTCCTGCCCCTGGACTTGGCAGGACACTCACTTTGGTCTGATCCTGCAAGGATGCAGTAACAGGGGCAGGAGCTAAAGGGCTGAAAGCATGATCTCATCGTGTGGAGAATGGAAAACATGATCTCATAGTCAAAAAGACCTCAAGTCACCCTTGGTTTCTATTCACAGGGGACAATGGAAGGTTTCTCAAATGGCCAGTTTCACAGGTGCCCACGAGATCTGGGTTCCTGTTCTTGTGGATTGCCAGCCAGAAACAGCAGGCTCTCATTTGCAGAAGCTTTAAACTTTCATAACTTGTGAATCAAAGCCACAAAACCCTCCCCTGAGACTAGAAAAGAGTATAAAATAGGAAGCCTTCTATAAAAATTAGATGCAGGTTGGGCCCTTTGAGCCACTGAGCACTGGAGGCTTCCATCCTTCTGCCTGTAGATGCAAGGGAAGTGACGACATCTGTTAGCAGGCATTATCACTGAGGCTTGGGAAGAAAATTAAATATAAGAGGAAAGCCCACAATGAATGATCCAATCCTTAAATCTTCCAACTTTTGAGGTCTTGTTGAGGATCTGAATGTACCACCAAGTACTCCCCATGCTATATAAATCACAAAGACTCATGTTCAAATAAAAAAAGGTGAGTTTCACATCACCTGAACAACTTCTCCAACCTCCCCCAGACTGAATGTCTCCTCCTGAACAGGAAAGTCAAGAATTTGCCCAGAGAAGGAAAGGGATGTTTTATTCGGAGTTATTCCCACATTGTATGAGTCAGAACTGCTCATCACAGAAAAACTTCTGACAACAAATTAAAAAAGGGAAGCTCCAAGCACTGCTTATAATAGCAGGAAATGTCAGCCTGAGGCATGACTTCATATTCCTAATATTTCACTCACAATTTTCTGCTCTTGTTGCATTCCAGCATAACTTTTTCGATTTGGGACTTTTTAGGATGCTCAAAATAACATCCACGGGGATTCCTCATTTGCCTGAGGGTGGAATAATCAGATCACTTAGAGGATGCTTAGGGCCTTCAAAGATCCTACGTAGCTTTTCTAAGATGAGATCTGGAGGAAAAGCAGCCCAATAACCCACCACCTCCATACAGTGAATTGGAGAAACCATTGGATCATAGAATCATTAGATCGTCAAGTCCAACCTTGGACTGAACCTCACCATGCCCTCTATACCTTATCAGGCAGTGCCACATCCACTTGTTTTTCGAACAGTTCAGGATCCAGGCCTGTGAGCTGTACTGGGATGGTCTGGAGATGTGGAAGAAAGTCTCACAAAAGTCTACAGTTCCTGGAGGGACAGTTACAGAGACCAAAAAGCCCAACTGCCCTTCTCAGCATAGACCATACAACAAGGCGCAATGAGCACCAACCCATGAAGGTTTGTGTTCACCAGTCAGCCCTCTCCTCCTTCTATATGTATACACAAAGCTCTCCTGACTTCAGCTCTGATGGCTGTTACATGGGGGGTGGCACCTCCCGACTCCTCAAGCAAGAATACTGGGATGCCACAGAAGCACATCCAACACGTGGATGGTGGATGGATGTACAGGACTGGCTGTCACAGGCACCTCTGGGGTCTTTAACAGGCTGCCCGAGATGCTCCTGGAGCTGCTATCTCACCACAGCTGGGGCACACAGTAGGCAGTCTGACCCAATGTCCCACCATTAAATTAGGATACCAGCAAAAGTGGCAAGATTCCTGAACTCAACCACTGCTGGATCCAGCCCACACCAGAGTTCACTGTCTTCAGAGAACAGCACACCACTCAGCCTGGAGAGCTGTTAAGAAAACCTCAACCTAAGCAGGCATTGCCTCACAAACACGCAATTCAGCTGTTAATGTTTTTCTTGACAGCAAACAAAATCAATTTTGCAGGAAGGATCAGAGGCCACAAATACAGAGAAGCTGTAGAAGTTTAAATAAGGTGTGATGATATGAAAGGTTTGCTGTTTCCAAGCATTTTTTTCTCTCCAATGCTTAGGAAGGGCCACGGATAAAATGCCTTTTGGTCCTCACATGCCATGGATAGAGGGCAAGAATAGCAGCTGGGATGACTCTGGCCTGGAATAGGAGGTAAAGCCTGGGATACAAAGAGATTTCATAGAGCAACAACAAAAGGAAGCTGCAAGTGAAGTCATGGGAATACGCTGTCATAGGTGATGTGCTCAGATGAAGCGCCAGGACTGTGCATGGCCCTTCCCACCAGCTCAGCCTCCCCAGATGAGTCAGTGCTTCCCAGAACAAGGTGGTTGTGCAGCATTCACCTCATGGCCAGGTCCCCATCCATTGCACAACCTCTAATCCTCATGCTGAATGCCAGTCTGGAATCAGCCCACGCTGACTTTCACTGTCTGCGTGCCACTCAGCTGGCATGTAAGCCTCACACTGAGGTTTGGAAGCAAAAAAAAAAACACCTGCAAGGTGCTTTCAGGGTATCTGTCACACTGCGGGAATCTCAGGGACCCCAAAGATGCTACTTTCACCACCAAATCTGAACATCTGCTTTAAGACCCACAAGATCTGCTGGTTGGGTTTGTGGCTGAGGAATGCTTCCTTACTGAGCACAGCGCACAATTAAGCACAAAACCCAATCACAAAGCCATCTGCAGCTGGGAATGGTCTTCTGCAAAAGGGTTATCAGGGACCCAAATTAGACTTTCAGGAAAGAGAAACATGGAAGTCATGACCAGATGCAGCAGTCAAGGCTCAAAAGGAGCTCCCCTCCACACACATGAGTGGGGGGGGACAATCAATCAGTCTCCTCAATTCTTTTATTCAAGGAAAAATCAAAACTCCCTTACTCATTCACTATTGGAAGCACTGGCTCCCCAAAAACTCAGTGTGAGCCTATGCTGTTGGGATTGGAGGTGAGCCTTGTGTTGGAGAAACATCCACTTTGCCTGACTATAACCTGCCAAAAACTAAACTACACTTATCCAAGAGCTCCTGCCAAGCCTGGTACTGATGCAGGTCTCCTTTGAGAAAGCAACGTTAAATTTCTTCTCTTTTAATTCAATTAAATTCAATTCAGAAAATTGCCTAATCCCTACTCAGCACAGGCAGGTGGCTGAGCTGGCTTGGCCTTACCATAGACTCCCTTCCCCAGGAGCTGCAGGAACCGACTGACTGCTGTTGCCATCTCAGCCTTGTTCAGATCCAGCAGGGAGACAACCTGGAAGCCCAGATGCTCCAGAAGACGACTCAGCTCAAACACATCCCTCACAGGAGCCATGAGGTTGGGGTGATGCTGGTAGCAGTTGTTGCCCACTAAAAGTGCTATTTTGTCTGTAGCTAAAATAAACACCAAGTGAAAAAGCTGTAAATGCTCAGCAGGATGCAAGACCTCACCTCCTCCTGTTAAGAGTGAGGATATGGGCAACCTAAGGAAAGAGTAAGGCAGCAAGGATAGACCCTAGGCTGCTGGCAGCCTGGAGCACCCTCCTGAAAGCCCTTGGCTTTCTGAACACTTCAACAAAATACACAATCATTTTGACAGAAAGGCCTGAAAAGTTTTCACTTGACAATCAAAATCCCAGGAATGCAGAGGTTCTGCTCTACCTGTTCTACTGTGACCACAGGTCTGGTGTGTCAGTGGTGCATGGGAGGGGGATTCACTGAGCCAGGCTGAGGGGTCCTTTCCCTCACGGGGCTGAAGGAGAGAAACTTGGCTCCTGCTTTGATTTTATCCCCAACTCACACTGTAAAAAGACGGGATTTATGTCACTCAGTTGTGGTGGGAGCGAGAAACTTTGCCCTGCTCTGAGGAGGTATTTCAAGTAGGGATAAGCTGTCATTTGAACAACACTTTCAAAATAATTTGGCAGGCACAGAGCTTAAGACTCAGTTACTCATTAGGAATAATCTTACTCCACTTGCTGAAAAAGATCAGGGCTTGGCAGGGGATGAGACTCATCTTAAGCTGTGCAGCTCTAATTCAAAAGAGTAGAGCCTGTGGCAATGTGGTCATAAAGGCTTGAAGTGGTCTCTGCAGAAAAAGCACTCCCATTCCTTGTCCTCCCATCCACCCTGGAGCCTGGCTTTTAATTAAGGGAATAATTGCTCAGGAAGAAAAGATGACAGTACTCACCAAAAAACTTTCCAGGGCCACAAGTACCTGGGAAAGAAAGAGGGAAATTATAAGCCTAGGTTCAGTAAGCCCAGAACCCAGTGCCAGATCTGAATTCTGCTCCAATATCCCAAACAACGCACCAAACACACAGAATCTGCACAAGCAACATTCCTCAGGTAACTCCTTCATAGCCTGACTGCTAACCTTAAAGACACTGGTCTGATGTTAGGAGGATTTATGAAATCCAGCAACATCCTGAGCAGCTGGGAAGCAAAGCTTGGCGAAGTGGCAGACCAGAGAAGGAGGGTAAACATGGAGAAGCTTGTACCTGATGTGACTCACCTGCAACCTCGCTGCAGCAAAAACACAGGAAACACAATGACTCAAGGTTAATAAAAGCACCAAAATAGAGTTTCTCCCCAGAAATGTCCAGTGCAGAGTAAGTTGCCCTGTTTGCTTTTGATTGCAGTAACATGCCCAGAGTTTTTCATCTCCCTGCACTGCCTTCCCCTGTTGTTTTAGCAGTTCTGGCTCAGAAAAGCCATACACTTTGGCCCACAAGCTCTCCTGCCTGAGCACTTCCAGCCTCTTAAAATCATTATTACCCTAACAGCTCTACCTTTTCCTGTTTCAGTCAGAAACAAATTCAAAAATAAATTTTAAATTTAAAAGTAAATTTTTAAAATTAATTTTTTTAAAAAAAGGAGAAAATTCTAGAAACTTATGTGCTCTAAAAGAAGAAATTAAGGATAAATTGCATGAATCTTATGGGTTTTGAAGACCTTTGACCCCTGAACCAGTGTCGCTGATGCATGAGAGATGCCTGAAAAGCTGGAGAACAAAACGACTCATCCTTTTCCACCTCACTCAGAGGCACCTGCTGCATGTAAAGGCTCCCCAGCTGTAATACACTGAACTCAACCCAATCTAGTGCTCTTTTCTCACTGTCTGTCCTGCCAGGATGTGTTTTGCCAGCTGTGAGGAGCGCTCTCTGGCTACACAAGATCAATTTGCATTTTGAAGAATTTTTAAAGCCGGCCTAAAAGGCAAAGAAGCTTATGACATGGAAAAATCTCTAGGTGGAGTAAAGAGCCAGCAAAGTCAGCCCATGCTATTCCTGCCTCATGTAAGGTAAAGGCAGAGGGCCAAAGCAGCCAGAAGTGAAGCATGCCAGAGGCTCTGGGAACACATCCTCTCCCTGGGATCCATCACTGACACAGTATTAGCCCCAAGCTGCCAGCCCAAAGGGCCTGAACCTTCCCAAATAAACACCATCCTCTCCAGCTCTGTATCTGAGCACATCCCTTCACATCAGCGAGACTGGAAATGAGTATGGCCACAGGAGCCTGCTGCAATTTGGCTTGGAACTGTTAAAGCAGCACCTTGGCACGACAAGAAAACGGCTGAGAACAACTGACAGCACTGAGCCTGCCCTTACACAGCAGGTGTTTGACACACTACAGGGCCCAGCAGCATCCCACCTCCTGGACAGCACATCACCTCACTTAGTGGGGTTTTCCAGCCACTGCTCCCTTTGCTCCCTCCAAGCCCCAGTATCAAGGAATCCTGTTTATCATTGTTTGTCCTTGTTCACCAGCTCAGCACCTCCAGAGAGCACCAAATTCCTCTGTCCCCTCTAATTACGTCTCACACCAGGTGATATGCAGCAAAGTGATGTGAGCTAGCTCTGCTCACCGATGTGAACGTCCACAGCGTTGGTCCAATGCTCTCCATGACTGTTGGAGGCACAGCAGAGGTACGTGCCAGAGTCACTAACCTTGGTGTGGGTGATCTAGGCAGATCAAAAATGAAATCACATTATTTATGGTGAAAGTCTGAAGCTACCTGCCAAAGGCGCGTGTGTTCATGGAATAAAAAGTATTCTTCCCGCTGTTCGCAGAGACTTTAACTCACAAAGCATCAGGAAAGGGACAAGAATCAGAGCAGTACCAGCTGGCAAGGACTCTGGTTCTCCAGACCAGGATCCTGCTCAGAGAGGGACTAAAGCCACCCCTGAGTCAGGATGGCCATAGCTCTGTCTATGCAAGCCCTGAACACCTCCAAGCACATTGCTGCCTTTCTGACTCCAGCACAGCACTATTCACTCTTTTTAGTGCCCAGATTGAACTTTCCCATCAGAACTGCAATCTAAGACTACCATGTAATACTCTCTAAGACCATCTGTAACACCAGCGACCACTACCGAGAAGAGACTGGATGTCTTGTCCTTGTGCCCTTCATGTGATGCCCTGGAAGGAAATCTCCTTTCTTGATTCAAGAAGACAGCACTGACTTACACTCAGCCAGAGATACAAAATAAAGCCAGCCCCTCTACTGCCTCCCTGTCTCTTTTCTGTCAGGGCCAACCACATTTCCTTCTAGGTCTCTAGCAGGCAGACAGCATTCCCGCAGCTCCATCAATCCATAGTCCTCTCCACACAAAGACAGTAACTGTTCTCATGTTTCTGTGTAAAAGGGCACAAGAGATGTGCTGAGAGCCCTCGATGCATCTATGGATTGGTTACCTCTTAGAGGAATATCCACAACTTTGAAAGAAGTCCATAAAACATAGTCCCCCTTCACACAGAGTCATCCAGCCAGCTACTAAAGCAGCAGGGTGATACGTGGAGGGCTTTCTCACAACCCTACAATCAGCTTCTCCCATTACCCACCTCAGCACCCAAAGCTCCTGTACTATGCCCAGAAAATCTTACCCAGAGTTTTTTTCTCTTCTGCTGCTCCAGCAGGTTCCCATTGCGGTACCACTGGTAGCTGGGGGCTGGGACCCCTAGGGCAGCACACTGCAGCTGCAGGGGCTGCCCCACCTCCACCCATTGCTTGCTGGGGTTGAGAACAATGACTGGCTCTCCTTGCCACAGCCGAGGGGGCAAACCTGCAAGGTAGCAAGATAGAATTGGTCTTCCCTTCACAGAGACAGAAAACAATGCCATTTTCAACCATCACTACTGCACCTTTCTCCTTGGGGAGTAGGAAACCCTTGGGAGCAATGCCTGTGATAGTAAATGCCACACCCAAGCTCTGGCTCCCCAAATCTGATCCTTGCCCTCTCCTGCCAAAGGTACAGTCAACATTCTAAGGTCAACCACACCTCAAGTTATTTTTGGTCAGCTTTGAAGTAGCCAGATGGGCTCTTCCAGTCCCAATACCCAGAATAACTGAGAAACCTAAGGCAAGCATGAGGTGCAGGTGCATGTAGATGGGGCTTGGAGCAACCTGGTCTAGTGAAAGGTGTCCCTGCCCAGGGCAAGAGGTGGAACAAGATGAGCTTGAAGGTCCCTTCCAAACCAAACCATTCTGTGATTTCATAATACATCAAAAAGGTAAAAGACAGGCTTGTACCTCTGGCAACATACTGATGGACCTCTACCTTCACCCAGTCAGAGAAGACAACATTTCTTTGGAGGTCATTGACTCTGCAGGTGTAGAGCTGGGTCTGCTCTGCAATGATGGGCAAGTCTTGGTTGGTTGCTCCAGGAATCAGGCGGCAGTCAGACTAAAGGGAAAACACAGGCAGTGGGCAGCAATTCTCTCCTCACTGCTGGCAGTAGAAGGCACTAGGAAGCCCCTTTTAAGTGCAACAGAAGTGGAAACCCCTGGTTTCCTTCCCTTCTTCAACTTCCCCACTGTGTGCAGGGACCCAGTCTGGTGCCATACTGAGGGCCACCCCATCTTTACCTGGTACTGACAAAACCACTGGTACTTCAGTGAGGTGCGTCCCTGGGCTCGGCACCGCAGTGTGAAGGAATATCCCACCGGGACAGAGACAGAGACCGGCTGCTCGGTTATGGAAACGGCTGTGGAGAAACAGCATGTGGGGGTGGGAACGACACTGCAGTCATGGCCCAGCATCTCATTCTCACTCAGCGTCAAGGCATGGTGGGCTTCAAGAGGGACACCCACCCCAGAAGGCATGGAAGACTGGAAGAACAGGAATGGTCTTGTGCCCAGAGAATGGAGAGAAGGAAGGAAGGATGGATGGATGCATGGATGGATGAATGAATGACATGGGGCTCTTCTGGGGACTCTCAAAAGTGCCCGGGGGCTGGCACGGTCACTCTGCCCCGTGGCCACTCACCTTTCTGCATCGCCTCTCCGGCGGCTCCTCCCCCGGNCACGAGTGACCTCTCCCCCTCCCCAGGGATGTCCTCACGCTCACCCCCGCTGGTGACCTCGTCCCCTCCCAACCGTCCCTCCTTCCCATGGTGTCCCCCTCCCGCACTCCTTACAGGTGACCTCCCCATGGCCACTGCTGACCTCACCCTCATTCACACGGGTGTCCTTCCCTCCTCCCTGCAGTGTGCTGTTGTCCTGCCCCCACCACCCCACTACCCCGTTACAGGTGTACTTGTCCATATCCCACTAATATCCTCACCCCCTCCCCACGGGTGTTTTCACTCCCATCCCTCATTGGTGACCTCACCCAATCCCCACATTAGTCCTTGCCCCTTTGTCATAGGCGTCCTTGTCCCCATTCTGACTGGTGATCTCAACCACTTACTAGGAGTGTCCTCCCCTCCTCCCCAGAGTGCCTCCTCCACTCCACATAGGTATACTTGCTCCTCTTCTCACAGACGTCCTCCCCTCCTCGCCACACTGTCCTTCACCCCTTTATGGGCATACTCGCCCATATCCCCACGGGTGTCCTCACTTCCCTCCCCACCACTGTCCTCCGTTCCATCCCCACAGCCGTCTTCACCCACACTCCCCACTGGTGTCCTCACCGTGTCCCCACAGGTGGCCTTGTCCATCTCCCCACGATCACCTATGCTCTCATCCCCACAGCCACTCTTGCCCCCTGCCCACACCCCCATGCCCAGCGCCCTCACCACTCCAGGCTCCACAGCCGCACTCACATCTGAAAAGTTCATGGTGGAGCCAGCACTCCTGGGGTGGGCGTGTAGAACCCCCTTCCTCTGAGAAGTCCCCACTAGCTGAGCCGGGCATTACAAGGGCCCCAGGGGAAGTGGCTCTGGGCCAGCCCTCCAGAGGTTGCACAAGCCCCTCTAGGAAAGAAGGGACGGATGGAGGACTCCACTGCACTGTGTTGGGACTTGCACTTGCAAGGATACAGCAAGGTCAGGCTCCTTAACCCAAAACTGATCACCTTTCCAGAGGCAGCAGGACTACAAGGAAATTAGCTGGAAATGGTGAATGGAGAGGGCAGGGGGTGGCCAGGGAGTGACTGATTGTCATTCCCAAAGAACTTTGAAGTGACTGGGAAGGGAGCGTGACACAAAGCTCAGAGGAATGAAGCAGGTCTGGGCTCAGGATGTGCAGTGAAAGGTTCCCATTCTCAGGGCAGACAAATTTGCATCTGGCTGGCTTCTCCCCATGTTAACAGTCCTAGGAAGCAGGTTTCCATGGTGCCAGATGGGGACTGGGACTTTAGCATGAGGGGGACCATGGACCAGTTAGAGAGGAGGCTGTGAAAGACTCTCACTCTGCTGCTGAAATTTCTCTATCCTGTAGCTATGGCTGACCAAGGAAAAGTGATGGAGACGTCTCTCCCAGGAGGCAGCATGGAAGGGCAAAAACAGGGGCATCAGGATGGCAGAGGGAAGCAGTTGTGGCCAAGTGCTTGTGGATCCATGCCCTATGGAACCCAGGGCAGGGCTGAGCTGTGCCATAGGACCAGAGGGACTAAGGAAGGCTGAAGGATGCACCTCTATCTGCTGCTTTTCTTTTGTAAGATGGGGAAGAAGGTGGTAGGAAAAAGCCAAACCCAACACAACTGGTGGATCAAGGAAAGACTCTCCCTCCATGTCCTTTCCTTTGTGCAGAATGGGATAGTTACACTGCAAAGGCAAGAAAACCTGCTACACCCTGTCCATTCAATCTGACCCAGAGCAATCCCTGCTCCAACAAGGACTGATCCTCTCCTTTCATGGATACAGGAAAGGTGATGCATAGCATAAGACCTTCCTTTGTGTTCATCTCCCCAGCTGTCTGAGATCACACAGACTCTCCTTTTTCCTATTTTCTCCAAGGTCCAGCTAGGCATTTGGAAATACACCTATAAATTATTGTAAATGAGGGTTCTGTCTAAGTATGTGCCAGCAGCTCTGTGGCACACGTGTGCTGCAGAGTTATTATCTATGCAACGCACATAGCTAATAAAAATGATCATTAAATTAACACCCGCACTTTCCCATATCTTAAGATGACAGTCCTGGTTGATGCAGAATCTCTTCAAACAGCTGGAGGTTGCTGCATTCCCTGTAGACTCTTTCTCCAGGCTTTAGAGATCCAAATACCTTCTTAGAAAGCCCATTGTGCTCGTCCTCTGTCAGAGCCCTGCCTTAGCACCATCTGTTAGTATTTGGGGAAGAACCAGAGGTGAGAGCTTGCTGTCAGAGTGCAAGGAAGAAGCCTGACATTTTAGAAAGGGAGGAACTTAAGGGTGCAGGATGGGAAAGGGAAGGATAAATTGTGTGAGAGGAGTGAGAAAACATCTGCAACTGTGTGAGTCAGTGTTGGATTTGCAGGCAGAGGAAGAAAGCTTTGCTAATGAGGTCTGAAGCCTCCTTTCTGGCTGGCTCAGGTCCAGCAGCTGAATGTGTTTCTCCTGGAGCCAGGAGCAGAGGGCACTGTCACTCTCTGAGCAGACTGACGGGAAAGCAGATGCTGCAAGAGGAAGCTGTCTCAGCAGGCAATAGGCGCAAGAACCATTCAGAACTTGAAAGGGCAGAAAAAGAATAAAACCCCTATGTGTCTGTGGGGAGGATCAAACTCCACAGCAGGCTCTATCTCGACACATCTAAACTAAACCTGCGCTCACTGTCCGGGCTTCTCTCTACTGACGAGGTGCAGCACCAAACTATGGCATGACCAGGGTGGGAAGAGAGCTCTGGGGGTCTCTGGTCCAGTCCCTCACTCTGAGCAGGATGTCAAGCAGCTGCTCAGCACCCTGTCCCATACACAGTCATCTGTCTCACAGAGTGGAGATTGCCTGCCATTTGCATTTTGGCCTCTCACTCTATAACTCTGCACCTCTGAGTCTGTGCGCTCCTATGAGGTAGTGAAGAAAACAAGGAGGTCTCCATTTAGCCTTTCCCTGAAGCCCAAAAAGCAGTTTCTCTCACCCTCTTCTCCTGTATCAGGTGTCTGAGCTCCTTCAGTCTTTCTGGTGGCTTTCTCTGGACTTGATCCAGCATATTAGTGTCTTTCCTGTATTTGGGAATCTGAAACCAGATACAGTTGCAGGCCCAAAGCAGAAACCTACCTGTTCTGGACACCCTTCTTAGCTAGTCTCTGTTCTATCAGATCAATATGCCAAGAGACTGGGCTCATGGTAAAATAATGTGTAATTCATATGCCAGGACTTCAGGTTTCCTGAAGTTGTGGGACCTAAAAGTCCTCTTTCTCCTTTCAGAGAAAGGGACGGGAGCAGGAGAATGCCAGTTTGGATCCTCCCAGCCCAACATCCTGCGTCCTACATTTGGGCAGAGCCAGAGCAGAGCACAGGATGTGAGATCAGGGCACGCACAAACTGAAGCCTCTTATGCAGTTCAAATATTTCTTGAACTGAAGGTAATATCTTCATACTGCATAAACCTCAGGAGATTGTCTTTCCACAGATTTGTCCTGTGGATTTTATTAATCCCTGTTGACATTGAACAGCCACAGCCATGTGTGGGAGTAGCCTTGAGTCAAGGGGAGGGAAGAAGCATCTCCCTTTCACTTATTTTACGTCCTACTAATTTGACTTGTTCTCCTTGTCCCTCTCAGCTGTATGTACCTCAGTCATGGGCACCTCAGTAGTTTCTTCCAGGCAGAAGAGTCCCAGTCCACAAAGTTACCCTTCGTGCAGCAGTCAGCCTGGACCTTGGTTTGTCCTTGCTGCCCTTCTGAGTTCCACATTTGAGGTTATTTGGGATCTGCTGTTTTCTGTTTGAGATGGATTATTTCTAAGTGACATTAGCTCACACAGAGCCCGCTGCTGCCTATTGAAAATTAATATTGTGGCTTCCCCCATGGATGATGTTACATTTGTTTTATGCAATTTCATCTGCTATTTCACTGCCTGGTGAAGGTGAGGCCTTCAGTCAGCCCTCTGGGACCACCCTTCTCCATATTTCCTAGGACCACATCCAAATGTCTTAGGAGGTCCATCTCATTTGCATTTTCCAAGATCAAGTATCCTCTCTGGTATCACAAATTCTGTAATTTACATGCCTGATAATGTGATCACCTACCTGTTGTGTCATCTTATAGAGGTGACACTTGTATAGGTGACTGTGTGTCTGTGCATACCCTGGTGCCAGTCCCTATCCAAAGTCACATTCCAAATCACAGTATTTGCTGAGGAAAACGAAATCAGGAGTGTCCTGCACCAACTGATCTGTCACCTGCCTTGCTGCTTGCTGCCACATATGCTGCCTCTCCTGCCCAGGGAGGATCAGTTCCAATCATGTTGTATTTCCTGGAATGGAGCAATTTGCCATCATTTCCCTGCTCCTGCTGCAATCACTGCTGTGCAGTCATGGGCAGACAGCTAATCCACAGTGAATCTGCTCCATCCATCATACCAGTGTTGGAGGGATGTGGTTCCACCAGTGATGTGTCTGTGCATGATGCAACAACTTGACAGGCAAGAGAAAGGTAGAACAAGAAAACAATTCCATTTTATTACTCATTATATTTTCATTTGGTATTAAATCACTGCTAGTAATTGTTTGTGACATGTATACACATTTTACTTCTCTGTTTTATGCTGTCTTTTTTTTAATGGAGACTGAATAAATACCATCACAGACTTTCTCTTGGGCATTCTGGTATAAAAAACAGGCTGCCAAGTCATGAGACCCTGATGGGAGGATGTGACTGCCATGCCCACACTGAGTGATGCAGCTAGCCAGGGTGGGAGTCTTGTGCCTGCTAGGAAGTGGAGAATGTTGTAGCTAATCCTGAGAGATCACAGAATCATGGAATAACCTGAGCTGGGAGGGACTCACAAAGACCACTGAGTCCAACTGCTTGCCCTGCACACGACAGCCTAACAATCCGACCTTGTGCCTGAGATCATTGTCCAAAAGCTCCTGGAGCTCTGGCAGCCTTGGGGCCATAACCATTCCCTGGAGAGTGTGTTCAGTGCCCGACCATCCTCCAGAGAAGAAACTTTTCCTGATATCCAGCGTAAACCTGACACAACTTCAATCTTGCACCGTCAGGTTCTGTCAGTGGTCACCAGAGAGATCTTTGAGGTGTAAGAAATCCCCCGTGGTGGAGAGGTTATTATAAGGAAAAGTTCACTTCTTCCTCAAAAGCGGGACTCGAGCTGGCAGCGATGGCAAGAGGAGGAAGACGAGAAGGAGGAGGAGGCCGGGCAGCCGGCCCGGGGAGGCCGGGCAGTGGCCTCTGCGTCACGATTGACGGCGGCATGTGCGGAGCGTCTATAAACGGCGGCGGTGAGTGACAGGGAGGGCAGTGACAGCCGCGGGGCAGGGCAGCTGCACTCCGGCCATGAGCTCGACCCGCAGGGCCCTCTCGGGCCTCTACGGGCGGGGAACGAGCCCCGTTGATGGGGCGGAGGAGGCCGAGAGCGCGGCCTGGGCCTCAAGGCCGGACCGACGGAGTTACCTGCTGGGCATCCGGCCCCAGAACAGGTGAGCGCCGTCACAGGGGAAGGCGCTGCTGTGGGTGCTGTCCCCCAGCTGGTTGCTGCCGTGGATGCGGGTGACAGAGGGTGCGGGGCTTGCGGAGGACGCCCCGCCGGCGATAGGCGGGGGACGGAGGCGTAGGGGAGGCGAGCTGGGCTGGCCGGCGGCGCACCGGGGAGGGAGGGCTGGCCCTCACCCAAGCCACGAGGCTACACCGGCCTCAGAGGGAGCACGAGTCTGGCCAGTTGGCAGTGGTATAGCCAATGGGCCTGGCCATCCCTGGGGAACTGCTCCAGGGGAGAAAACCAAGATTTCTTGGCTTGGGCTCTCCAGAGGAGCTGGTGTGCTGTAGACCAGTCCCTCGCCTCCCCAAAGAAAGCTGGGGGTGTCGCAGCTATTGCTGGGCAGGCCCTGTCGGCATGGCACATTGTGCATAGCTGAGCGGGTGTGTGAAGTGAAGGAATCATAGAATAGACTCATGGAATATCCTATCCACAAGGATCATCGAGGCCAGCTCCTCTCCGTTCACAGGACACCCCAACAATCCCATGCTGTGCCTGAGCTGGTTGTCCAAACACTCCTGGAGCTCTGTCAGCCTTGGGGCCATGACTGATGCCCTGTGGAGCCTGTTCTGGTGACCCACCACCTTCTGAGTGAAGAACCCTTTCTTAATATCCAATAATCTAATCTGTTTTAACCCCCCCTTGTACAGCTTCATGCTGATCCCTCAGGTCCTATCGCCAGTCACAGGAGACCAGAGATTGATCGGTGCTGCGTCTCCTCTTCCCCTTATGAGAAAGCTGTAGACCCCAATGAAGTCTCAGTCCAAGCCATCTGTATGAAATCTTGACAAACATGAGCATCTCCAGTTAAACTCAGGGAACAGCACTGACCTTCCTGCCTTCATTGTAGTGAAGCAGCTCTCCAGACAGAGCGAGGGGCCCGCTGGGCTCCATGCGCGGGTGCCTTATCTTATTGCCAAAAAGGCATTTCTACACTGTAGATAAGGGCTGAGCAGCAGTGAGATCAGCATTCCTGGGTCAGGAATGGCCTCCAGCACAGGGTCTGGGGTAGGAATAAGGCTTTGTTTGCAGGGAGAAGGTATAATAAACATGCTGTCAGCTGAGCCTGACTGAGGTTAGCAAACAGAAAATTACAGGGTGATGTGCCAGCAGTGCCCAAGGTGTCGGTGATTGTGTGAGGCATTCACAAAAGCCTTGAAATTGCTTTGAATTCACTGGGAATGCTCTTCAGTCTATGAGGTCTCCAAATGAGTGTGCCTCTTCCCTGCTGATGGTTTATAAATAATCCATTTCTAGCATGTCAAGCATTGATGCCTCGAGGAGTCAGACATTCATAAAAATAAATGCAGGACCAAAAGAGATTAAATAAGTGCTGCTTGGAAGTCGGGTGTTAAAACTGGGATAATGTCAAAGTGAAGCCTAAATTCAGTTCCTTTTTGGTGGTATCATGTCATGCTTGGGTGTGAGCTAATTGCACACCCTGACATCTTCAGTACCACCAAATGCCCATACAGGGTCCACAGCCTGCGGCCTCAGATCGTACCATGAGCTGGAAATCTCATAACTGAGCCCAGTGACTCTGTTCTGCAGATTACAAGCAGAGAGAGGCTTTAATAAAGAAGATGTGGAGGTGTTTGGGTTGCCTACACCTTAACTTTTATTTTCCTTGACTATACTCAAATTGCAGCTTTAATCAGTTTAACCATAAAGGAGGGTTCATCCATCCTGCAGGTAATACCTTCAGTGTTCCCAGCTGGATTCCTGAAGTTTCCTCTGTTGAGGAAGGCATGGAGCAGTGTAGCACCCATGCAGGCAGTGCACGTGGTATCTGCTGGCTGCACCACTACTTGGGGCTGTGGCTCAGGCATGGTAAATCTCGCCCATGGCTGCAGAGCACTGAGCCCTGAACCTCTTGAGCTTGTCAACCTAATGCTACTGTGGCTGCACCCCAATTTCCATCTGTGGGAGCCCAGTGCTGGCAAAGGGACTCTCTGCTGCACCACTTAAATCAGCAGCACATTCAATTTCCACAAATTCTGCAGTCATTTTTCCAGCCTCTTATGTACATGATCATCAAAGCCTGTGGCAAGGCAATTTCATTTTGTCTCTTAACTCCACTGTCTGCCTCTTCTGTTGTAAGAAGCAGTGACTAAATAATCACCAAATGGCAAAATTGACCTTTCCCTGAGTTCATGGCAACTTTTACATTCCCTAATGAGTTAGGGAGGAGGTATATAAAAGAATCCTACAAGTGCTGAAGACTTGAACCAGGATTTTTGGAAACTGTTGTCTAAGATGCAGGGCAAGGGCTTGAATGAAGTGGGGCTTTTTATGTTGTAATTAAATAATGTATCATAACAATTCTGGAAAGCAAGTGAGTGGAATGGTGTAGCAAGGAGACTTTCAGAAAGCAATTATGACTTTAATTAAATCCAGGAACATCTGGAGGGCTTGCCTAGAAGAACTTGAAAAGCACAATGAGCAATATACAGAACAGCAGATAACACTGGGCAGCTCTCTTTAACACAGAATGGATTTGGATTTGCTGGATTTGAAGCTAACAAAGGCAATGGAACAAGTGATGTAGACACAGGATTGCTGTGGGAGGCTGCTGTAGTGGTTAGAAAAAAAAATGGATATTCTGATCCAAAGAAAATGTGGGGGTTTTTTTTCAGGTTTCTCTGTTTCTGTCTTTATATGTATGTATAGAGTATGTTTAACCAAAATATTTGCCTGTTCTCTTCACTGCTTCTTTAGAAGGTGTAGTAACATGGTAGCGGTACACAAAGACATGGAGAGATCTTGAAGAAAAGAAACTTAGGTTGGAAATCCCTGCTTCTGGGGTGATTTATGAACACATTCTGCTCTGCAGTTCCCAGCACAGGAATGAAGCTGTTGGAAAGAGTCCAGAGGAGGCACCAAGATTGTCAGAGGGATGGAGCACCTCTGCTATGAGAAAAGGCAGGAACTATTCAACCTGGAGAAACTTTTGGGTAACCTAATTGTGGCCTTCCAGGACCTGAAGGCAGCCTGAAAGAAGGACAGAGAGAGGCTCTTTACAGGGGCTTGGAATGGCAGGACAAGGGGAGATGGCTTCAAACTGCTAGCGGGCAGGGTTAGTTGGGCTATTAGAATGAAATTCTTCCCAAGTGAGAGGAGTTGTCAGTCCTGTCCGGGGTCTGCCTTAGCTCCATTCATGGGCCACAACTCTCAAGACATCTTTTTAGGTAACCTTTTTGTAAAAACTGGAGTCTAGAGAGTGTATTGTGCAGAGAGATGAAATTTTATGTAAAACCTTTATCTGAGTGCTAGGTAAACCTCTCTACTGGAAGCGATCTGCACCTCTTATCTCATACAGATGTCTGCTCCTCAGTCTCATTAGAGCATTGCTTCCTTGCTCGAATATCTTTCTACTGTCATAGCTACATCATATACAGATATTAATAGAGTGTATTGACATGGCCTCTGATCTTTCCTTGGATAACTCTGCTCGGGGTGGCAGTTGAGCTCAGCCTTGCCACCTGGCTCTTCTGGCTAGAAACCATTCCCAATCTTGTCCCTCTTGCTTTGGACATAATATCAAATGAAGGAGAAAGATCTGTTGCTATAATAAAGTGTGCAGGAAACTGAGGAGCACTTGGTTCCTGAAAAGCAGGTTTAGTTCAGTCAAGTTTCCTCTTTAGCAGCTGGGCACCTGTAATGTTCAACAGGACTTTGCTTTTGGCAAAGAGTGGTGTAACCCTCTGGTCAGATGCCAGCTGAGGCACCTGAGAGCACTCAGTCAGTTTGATTTGTGGGGTGGAAGTGTCTGAAACTCTGGAAGGAGGGACAGCCAGTACCAACTGGAAAGGCAAAGCTAAAGGTGTCAATGACTCATCTCTACACCCTGTGACCTGTAGGACAGAGGTGTCTGTTTCCCATTGCTGTAACTACCTGCACAGGGGTGTCTGGTTTGAGTGGGGCTCCTTGGCAGTTGTGCTCTCTGAATAACAGTCCTCAACAATTCCAAAGGGAGATTTTTCAGCTCCCTTTCTGTAGCCTCCTGTCCATATCATCTAGAAAGCCAAGTGGAGCCAAGTGTGTAGGCTGATGAGCCAATGACCTTCAGGGCCACTGTTAAGACACAGAGTATATCACATGTGAGAACTGTGCTCTTCTCAGGAAACATCATAAAAGGGGATGTTTCCCAGACCAAGGATACCATTATGTGGAGGGGAGAGTGTGGTTGTCTCCAAACAAGGTTCCTCTCATGCTGTAGCAGAGGCAGTTTCCCAGGAGATGGAATTAAAACCTGCTCTACCCTTGCTCTTTTTCAACGAGGGGAGGAAGATCCTGAGTGAATAAGATTGTTATCTCACACTGACTCAGTCTTGCACTTGACAGCATCGCCTAGCCCAAGAAGAGGAAGATGGGAGGGCTGTTACAGACAATTTTATTTTCATTTTTTTCTTTTCTCTATGTAGTGAACTGCCAGAAGGATGTCACCTTTCCTGGGCATCTCATTGTCCAGTATTTACTTTGCATTTTTTTTGCCATTTCTCATTTCTTGGTGCGTTTGTAAGTTTAATTTGGGCCATAGAGACAGCAATAATTCTGAGTTAAAATACACAAATCTGAGCCATCTTCAGAGTATTACAGAGGCTGATACAGGAATGTGTAACTTAATTTATTGTTTTCTACCTTCTCTGTTTATGAAATCTAGCCTGAATTGTTACACACGAGTCTCTGTTCATCTGAGCAAAAAGTAAGTTACTTGCAGAAAAAATTGCCACATTTCTGCATCTCTGACATCAATTTGGTCTGTGACCTTGACAAGCAAAGGCTCAATATATCTGTTTTCCAGTTTGTGAAATAACAATGTGTCTTGTACAGCAACACAACACTCAGAGCTGCTTTATCACAGGCCTGCTGATAGCTTCTGACATGGTATATGAGCACCAGCACACTCGTTCTGTATGTGCAGGGAGTGCTTGATAAGGAGAGGGACACATGGCAGGAAAGCAGCCGTGAGCACAACCATGCGTACATGAAAGCCTCGGTACTTGCTTTTAAATGTTGAAAAGGGTTCACTGCTGACAGCTGAGGCTGGATTCTGAGTGGCTTGTATTTGTCTCAAGTAGCATTAACCTTGAAGGCAGGCAAGTTTGTAGGAAACCTTATGCTTGGAAGTCTGCATGTGCAAAACATGACCAATGATGTCATGGATCAGAGAGCCAGCAAGGGGGAATATCTGTAGGAAATTGCCAGTCCCTCTGTCCAGCTCCTGGGATGGACAGGCTGCCCGGCTCTCCATGGGCTTCTCAAGAAGCTTTGGTGCAATGCTGATTCCCTCAAAATATAACTTGGACATGTCAGCTTTGCTGTCATGGACACATTTTGCTGGTTTTTTCCTTTACTGGACAGCTTGTGTGGGTCAATTTTCATGCTGTGGAAGAAGAGCACTGAAAAATATCAATGACTGCTGCAGCTCAAGTAGCTTGAGTCCAGGTGCTTGTCCATATGAGAATGGAGCTACTGTTAAGCCTATATCAGGGTCTCCTGAGCTCTTCACTTCCATGTGAGGAATGAACTGGAAGGAGAAAGATATCTTTATCTCAGTGATAAGAAATATTGAAAAAGAGTAATTTTATGGATGATTGTATGAGAGGGTTAAAAAAGGTGCCAAACTGAAAATCTGTGTTTTTCAACAATTAACTTTTTGGTGCCAGTGGATGCTAGCACAGATCATCAACTTGAGTGGCTAAAAAAAGTGAGTGGTGTTGACAGTTCTGCCTCCTGCCCTTGCAAAACTGAAATTTAGCAAGTGCATGAAAAATGAGGAAGGCTATCTTCACTTCCAAAGAAAATTATAAGTAGTTGAAGGGCTAAAACCTTTAAGTGGATGATAAATGGCCAAAGGAGTTTGAAAGCATATGTTAAAATGAAATTTAACAAAGAACTGAAACTGGTAGAAGACATGTGGTGGAGAGGTATAATGCTATGGTCTAGCACTTAAGAATAGTTCTGTATTTTCAGAACTAGCTTATAAAAAGCTGAGCTTCTCTTCATCCCTGGGAGGTGCCTGAGGAGGCTTCATCCCACCGATGCTGGACATGCCTGGAGCAGTGGACTTTTTAAAGTCCGCTTCTGCAACAGAAGGAAAGGTTATACTTGAGGCCTTGATTCACAGCTTTATATGTGTTCCTCCAGATAACATAAGCATTTGTCTTTACCCAGTAACTGTAATGGCCCCAAGCTTGCTTGAGGGAGACACACCTGCTGCTGATACTGCATTTCATTAGCAGAGCCCTGTGCTGTAAGTGTGCTAGTAAGTCCTTGGGGAGCCCAGGGCACAGGCAGCCCAGTCCCAGAGAGGATCAGACCAGGCAAGCTGGAGCACTGCTGCCCTGCTCAGGAGCCCTATGTTTCCAGCAGGGTAGATTGGGTTGTGATGTAGCTGTGCTGTCACAGCTCTACATGGATATGCTGGAGCATAATTGAAGTGCCAGCTGCCTGCAGGCAGGGCTGTGCTGGCTGCAGGATCCACAATTTGATCATGCTCTCTGGGGCTTAAATCTCTAGTCTGAAAAGCAAATTTAGCATATTGAAGTTAAACTTCAATTAATACATGATGGCCTTTTTCGTCTGATAATATCAAAAGACTCTCAAGAGACCCTCAGATCAGTGTTCAGCACTGTCTCAGGATGTGTAGTGAATAAAGTCCATGTTGTCTTAATACTGGGGATAAAAAAAAAGCACTGTAGTTCTTACTATTTGATCACGTCCATGAACACAATGAGTTTATGGCACAAGCAGCCTTTGTTCTGACTCTTGCTATTTTCTTTACATCCAAGCCAAGACACATGTCTATTTGTCTTATGCAAGAAATCATGATTAAAACCACACTACTGTCTACATTAGCATTCTAGCTAGCAAGGATTTTGGGAACTTTCCTTTAAGAAGGTCTTTAGTATTCCTGGAGAATAAAAAGATGTTTTTCCCTTGCAGTGGAAAGCAAAATGTTTTGAGACAAGTTAAACCCGTGAGTTGTGTTTCCAGACATACAGAGGTGCCTGGGGACAGCCTAGAGCACAGGGATACAGCTGCCCCTGGGATCACTTGGAGTGGTTGTGCTTGGGAAGGAGTGTGGGAGGAGGAACCTGGATCCCCAGGAGGTCAGGATGGGGTGAGAACAGCACAAGGTGCAGTTTGAGCTATAAAAGCTCTGAGGGTGTCTGTGAGTGTTGAGGACAAGGTGAGGTGCTGATCAGTAAGGCAGGTAATGCAAAGCTGTGCCTGGCAGTGCCAAAAAGGGCATGGAGCTCACAGGCATGTTGCAAGAGGTGGAAGGATACAGATCAAAGGACATAGCTCCTCTGTCTAGCTTCTCCCATGGACCAGCACAGCTCATAAAAGATGGATCAGGTGAGTGAGTGATCCTCAGCCTTTTACTGTGAGCATTTGATTTTCCCAGCTGGATCACGCTCAACCTGCACATCCTTTGGCTGCATGACCAGCAGTTGGCACTGGGAATGGACCAAGATTGTGTGGCTGGGGGTGGAGAGGGTGAAGCTGCTGCCAAAAGGCCAAATGCCACCTATGTTTGTTGGGTTAAAGCTGCTCCTGAGCAACGGTCCAAAACTTCTGCTGTCTTTGTTCTCCTGAAGGAGAAAAGTTAGTGAGCTCTTCAGGTTTTTCTTCTCAAAGGAAATATGCAATTACTTGTATAAAGTATCAGGACTTCAAGCTGAACTACTTTTTTTCTTAGTGTTCACATGGAGGTTCTGCCTGCACAAGTGGAGTGTACAGTTGTCAGAACCAGTTTTCAGAGTCTCTCTGTGGTCATTTTTAGGGCAATGCTTGGAGTCCTGCTGGCTTCCACATGACTGGGACTCACACATTTGGGTAGGAGACCTGAAGAGGTGCACCTGCTGGTGGCCATCCATGTGGTTCATTCTGCTGTCTTATGTAGCACCATCCTGGAGCACTGAATTTTGGTGGTTCACTGGCCTTCAGAGCAGAGGCTGAGAAGGTTTGATCTCTCTGCATGTAGGGATGTGGCAGTCTGGCTTAGTACATCCCAGAGGGGAAGCTCACGCTGCAGTCATTTCCAAGGCTATATGGTGAGGTTGTTGCATAGGCGTAACATGTACCTCAGTGCAATTAAATCACTGGGCTTACATGCTGCTGACAAGCTTGTCCCTGTTAGTTTTAGACTTTTGATTCCATGTGGGTGAGCTTAAGGCTTGAGGAACTGTCCCTGACTGCTGCAGGTCAATGCACAGAGGTTGGTTCCTGCAGCCTGCAAGGGGCTGCTGCCACAGTCTGGCAGTGTGGCCCTTTGGCTAGGACTTGAGTTCCTGAAGACACTCCTTTGGGAGAGCTGGTGACCACTGGTAAGTAACTTATCAAGATATCTTGTGCAGGATTTGCATGTTTGATTTTGTTCCCTGAATTGGTTAATGCTGCTACATGTTCCCACAAAGAAAGCAAAACGTGTAGATTCTTGTAAAGTCTACTTCTGTTATTTTATTTTAATGTTTTGCCAGACCTTAGTGATTTGATTGGCAAGCTGGAAAGCAATGTGATCAGAGCGTTTTCAGTTTCTCCCGTGAGCTGTCCTTGGAAGCACAGAGGGCACCCAGCTCAGGCCACCTGCTTGTCAGCAGAGAATTGGGCTGGTCTCATCCATACTTCCACCTACATTTAACTGGACATCTCCTGTGGTAGAGTTGCCTGCTTTGAGCACAGTGCTGCGGATGGTGCATGGAAGGCTCAAGGTGCTGCTTCTTGGAAGCCTATTTGTATAAACGTCCTGACACTGATTCTCTGTGGTTAATGCCCATTTCATTTTTACAGCCTTTGATTTCAATTGACAATGTGGCTTGTTCGTCCTGGCAGGCAGCCTGAGGCAGCTGTACCTTCTTTTAATAGGAACTCTGACCTCTGCAATATGACTCATCATTAATACGTCTCTTTAACGGTTTGTTTATTTCAGCTCCTTTCTGTGCTTCTCTCTCTAATGGTTTTTATGCTGTTTTTTGCTTAGCTTATCAAGCAGCAGATTATCTCCCTCCAGTTTAGGAAGGTAAAACTACATTGCATTAAACTGCTCTGACCAAGCACTTTTCTGAATGTCTTCACACTATTACCCTGTAATGCTTTGGTACTAATTAATTAATCAGTCGAGAGCCCTGAAGTGATCTAACAGCCTCATTCTGCATGATTTGATCCCTAATACTTGCTTGAACTGCAGAAATAAAAGTGAATGTTCATCATAATTCCTGTATTAAGGTGCAAGAAATATTCCTTTCTTAGCTGAAGGATGGGTATTCAGCTACTTCTTTATATTAAAGTGAGACTTCCATACAGAGACATTAAAAATTGAATGTGACTGCCCTGAGACATCGAGAGAAAAAAATTTTCTTCCCCCTGCCATTGTTGTGAGAATCCTCATTTATTTGGACTCTGTCCCAAAATACACTTGTACAGCTGTATTTTGCCTTCGGCAAAAGAAGACATTTGTAAATCAGTTGGGATTTCTGGTTTGCTGGAGTGGCAGGTAGAAGAATGACTGTGGAGGGAAAGGCCTCTCCAGAACACCTCTATAGCTCTAGGATTTCTAACCAAAAAGTCAGAAAAGTAAAATCATGACAAGAGGAATACAGTCCACAAATTTCCTTTTCCACCAGGCTTTTGTATGGAAATCCCTCTTTAATTGAAAAGGCTACTGAATTGCCAGTGGTCTCTTCTAGGGTCCAGGGCTTTTTCTGCCCCAAGGATGCAGCTCCAGGAAGGCCCAAAGAAAAAGTGGCTAGTGCTTTGTGTCCAGTTCCTCGAATACCCTGAATTACTGGTTTGGAAAGCAATTTGAATTGGACAAGCCTCCTTGGAGCTGGAGTGAGTCAGCTGAGAGCTCCACAGTGCCAGAGCCTTCAAATCCTGCTGTGACCAGCACAATGGTTTCTTTGAAAGACTCAACAGACCTTCCAGGCTTCCTGCCAAGTGTTATTAGGCAAGTCTCTGATTCCTGTGCCAAACCTGTGAAGCCCCCAGCTTCCAACCACAGCTGCTTTCCAAAGCCATTCAGTAGCCTTTGCTGTATGTATTTCACCTGGTTGTGGGATTTGTACTGAGTGGACCAGACTTATTCCTGGTGCTGCCTGCTGGTGCCATGGTGCTGGGAATAAACTGGGTCCCAAGAGCCACTATGTGTGTGTGCATCACTTGATTATAGGATGCTGCTCCGGTTGCCTTCCTGCTGGGGTATGAAATGTTGATTGATGCTTGGGAAATTCCTTCATGTGGATCTGAAAGGCATTTACTGGTATGGAGCGGGGGATCCGTATTGAAGGGAGCATCAAAACCCTACCAGTAACTGCCTTGTACTAGATTGTTTGCCTTACTCTGTGGAAACGAGCATTTTTTCCCTAGGAATGGAATTAGGAAAGGTTACTCTGGTTTGAAACAGCTTTTGGCTCCCACAGCCCTTTCCTGGACCCACAGTTGAGTGAAGAGTTGCTTGTCAGGGCCAGTGTCCTAGTATCAATTGATATCCATAGAAAAGAGTCTGAGCTGTGGAATCTGTTAGTTTTATTCCATCCCACACATATGTTTGGATACAGGCCATGCTTATAATCCTCATTCAGTAGATGAATCAGGTTTGCAACGTCCCGAGCTTCCCCTGTCCTGACCTTCATCCAACACAAGGTTCCTGGGAGCTGGGTGAGGTTCCTGCTGCATCCCAGTGAGTTGTTACTCAGGGATTCATCTCCCTGCATCCCCTTCTAGTGGGAAGGCAGAGGGAAAATAATGACACTGCAGCTTCCAGGTAAGTTTTCAGGGTGGATGAAACAGGCAGTTGCTGTGGCTGTAGCTTTCCTGACACCCTCAGCCATGCATGCTTAGTCCCTGTCAGTGCACCTGCCCTTGCTGGGTCATGCTAAATGTGGGGGTTTTTGGTTTGCCTTGAACCAGTTTGCTTCCTTAGCAGGTAGAGCATTAGTGGCAGCAGCACCAGCATCCTGCCTGCAAGCTGGAGCTGCTTGTGAGGCTGGGGTCCTCCTCATGGAACCCTCACCACACACTGAGCCCTTCTGCTCATGGTAGAGCTGTGTCAGGAGTGGTTTGGGCATTTGTTCCACCCCTTGCATGTTTCTGGGAGCTGATTACTTGTTTAAGGAATGTCTTTCACTGCTGAAAATTATATAAATAGAGCTGCCAGCTACTGGTTTTCTTGCAATATTAGCTGTTTCTCCGAGCGTCTTTGCACTTGAGACCTTGGAGGCCCCTCTCATATTGTAAATGTACAGAGGGAAAAATGAAATGAGGAGCTCTTCCCTTCCAAGAGCCTTAGCATTATCTGAATGAAAACCCATTTTGGAATTAAATAATTTCCTTTTATTTAAGAAAGCCCAGATTTTCTGGGACCTCTCTCAGTGATGCTGCAGGAGGGTTGGCAGTGCTGGATGAATATGGTGATTTATTGCAGTCATTGAACAGCGCTGAAATACCTGAAGAATCCATGGTCCTCTTTTGAGCATTATGGATTGCACTGTTAGGATAGTTCTGGCTATTGGGGTGTCCCAGCACAAACTTCGAGATCAGAGCCTGAACTCCTGGAGTAGGGACTGTCAGTGCCTACCTGCAGAAGTAAGAGGTTAAACAGGGAATTCCTTCCCAGCTAATTTCTGGGTTCAGAAAGCTGCTAGCCAGACTCAGGTCTTCCTCAGTGAGCTGTCCCACAGCTGGAAACTTTCTTCATTCTAAGAGGGCTGCTGTGTTCAGGAGACATGTTCAATTCACACTTGGCCTGAAATGACACAAATTCTTCACAAATAAAAGAAAATCCCAGTGAACAGAACAACTCTTGAAACAGTTATGGTTCAGAACTGGGAACTGACTTTTTTAGGTGGAGCTCTAAGCTTGCTGGCTGGCCAAAGAGATGTTTTGGTATAATCAAGAGCTAAAATGTGTCTTCATTCGCCCAGTGGGTCAACATTCATTGCCCCTATAGCCATAACGGCTAAGACAAAGGGAATAGCTCCCAAATGTCACTTTAAATTGACAGTCATCTTAGGAGGGAGAAATCAGTCAAATGCCCTGAAACTGGACTGGACTTGTGAGCAAGTGTAGGGATGATGGGAGAGAAGAGGGTGTGGACAACAAGAACACAGGCTGCTGAGGTGAGACACAAGGTGGACCCTTTGATTTTTCTGGTGCTTTTATCTCTAAGAAATGCTTCTTGAATCTTCCAGGAGTACCTTCTGCGCAATTATTTCTCAGCTGACGGAGGAAACACAGCCACTATTTGAAACCACTATCAAATCCCATGCTGTGTCCGAGGACTGTGATGCTAAATTCACGTGCATAGTGACAGGTAACAGTGTCTTCAGTGAATAACCTGGCCCTGCCTCATCTGCTGGACTTGTGACAGTTAAACTCTGCAGCAAATTATAGCAAGGATAACAAGCCCACTGTTGTCAGAATGCCAAGCAGAGGTTCAGCAATTGCATGGTGATTTTAGCTTCAATTTAAGGGAGGTGGGAATCACCTTAGAGTGTAAAGAGGCAAAGGCATAAGCTAACATCTCAAACAAGACAAATGAATGACTAGAAAACGGGATATGCTGGTTACTGCTTGGACCAGCTACATTGTACTGTCCTAATCTCTGCTTCTCTAATCCTGGACTCCATAAATCAGGAATGTGCAGTTTTGGAGATTACGGCCGTCCTGCTGGAACTAACACTGCTGACTGTAGATGGTTAGAGCACAGCTACACTTGTATCAGTGATAAACTTCTGTGTCTGTCAACATCTGAAATAAAAGCTGGTCACTGCCCAATGAGCTAAAATCTCTCCTTGGGCAGGAAGGGGTTAGTCAAGATGAGGAGGAGGAAGAGGAGGAGAAGGAGGAGGAGGAGGGTGAGAGGCCAAAAAAGAGGGCTGGTGCTAAGGCATGGTGGCATGGCAGCACGTTGGTGCAGTGGCAAGTAGAGTTTTGCTGATGAGATTTTGTTCTTCAAATATGGAGACTCTAAAACCTCTTCTCTTGATGTACTTATTAACAACTCCATGATCCTTCCTGACCTCACTGGTATTAATCACTCCAAGAGGTTACTCAGTGAGAGACATGAAACAAGCTTCTAAGTTTTGGAAGGTGGAGAGTATATCCATTGAGCCTCTTAGGCACAAGCCCAAAGGACCAAAGTTTTCCTGAGGAAATCTGGTTTGCTGTTAGAAACAGGCTGGAAATAAAGAAGCACAGTTTCAGTTCTTCTGAGAACTGCCAGCTATGAATTCTTGGCTTTTCTCTTATGGATTCCCTTGTGCTGAAGGCTGACCTTCTGAACTTGCAGGAGTACAACTGATGTATTGATTTTATTGAGACTTAACTTCAGCAGACCCCTTCTTACTGCTTCTAGAGCCAAAGGGGGCTGCTAGGAGATGCCTCCAAACCACTTTATTTCGGGAGTCATTGGAAGGGCTTGTCCCAATTTCAGTTTTCTGGAAGCAAAAGCTTGACATACTGTGCAGTACCATGGAACGCACCATTCTGCAAGTGTCCGAGGTGAGAAAATGTTTAGGTATGCCAGGAAATCCAGAGTAAAAGTCCTGGCTTCTCTCACTGGCTTAAATCTTTGCCAGCTGCACCTTTGAGGTTGATGGTTACTTCTAACAAATTCCATCTCTTCCTGGTGTGTTGCACCAGGTAGAAAACTTGATCTGATACTGGCCTAATTTCCTACTCAAGTGAAGGAAATTGTCAGTGAGTCTCTTTCAGCATGTATCACGATATTTTTGTGCTTGGCAAACTAGGTTGGGGGATGCCTCTATACACTTAGAAATTTTCATGGACATGTTATTTAAATCATCCTTGGACCACCTTTGCCAGATGGGCATCTGCTGCATGTGTTCCTATGGACTGCTTTAGGAGCTCAGGATCTCTTCGGGAAAGAGGGCCAGGAGGTCTAAAGCATACTATGACTGCAGACTCTGGTTGGTAGTTCAGGTATCTTGCCCTGCCATAATGTTTGTGTTCAACTGGGAGGTGTTGCTGGGAGCAAGGAGATGGCAGTGACATCCCTGGAGAGTGACCAGAGTGGAAGCTGTTCAGTCCCAGCACTATGGCTGAAGTCCAGGAACACTTTGATGGAGGGAAAGGGCAGACAGTCACTTGCTCCTGTCTTGACAGTCAAGCCACAAGTATGGATGCATGACCTAGAGTAGCATCTTACTATTTTTTTTTTTTTTTTTTTTTTTTTTTTTTTTTTTTTTTTTTTTTTTGCTGCTTCTTGACCAATAATGAAAGTTACAGGCTAGTCCCACATCTGGGAATACTTGGACTAGGACTTGCTGGGCCTGTCCTAGGAACACAGAAAGATGCAAGTGTTTGAAGAACCAATCTCCAGATTGTGGCTAGTGGTGCAGGCAGGGAAAAAGCGGGTCAGGCAGAGGCAGATTCTTGTGTGTGGAGGCACAAACCTTCCTTTCCTCCTGATGCCTAGTTTCAGCCTGCTACTGGTGTCCCTGCTATGTCTGATTTGATTTTTTGGGTCAAATCCTGCATCAGTTATGAGATGTTTTCTTTTTCAGACAAAATTAGTTTCATCCTTTGTTCTCTAAGAGGTGTGAAAAAGGAAACAAGAACATTTCCATTTACTGTGCAGCTTCATCCCACATCTCTGCACCAAGTGCTTTCCTTGGTGGGTCTTTCTGGACTTCAGGGTCTCAAGGGTCATCACAGCTCATTTGCAGTGAGTGGGTATTGGGCTTCTCTCTTCAGAGTGGCCCTTCATGGAGGTGCTGCCACAAGGATTTTCCAGCCTTTTAGTTGCTTCTGTGTAGCATTGCCTGGGAAGGAGAGATGTCAGCTGATGAAATGAGGGAAGTTGGATGGAGGAGCCTGGGTCTCTGGCTTCTTGTTAGGGAATGAGTCCAGCCAGGACAGGTGGTGGCTGGATCTAGCCAAGACCACTGTATGTCAGCACCAGCCCATTGTTGTACAGCTGCCTCTTCAGTGCTGTTTCCTCCTTAGCCACGTTCAATCCCTCTGATCTGGCTTCACAAATCATTGTTTCAGGAGCTTGATCCCATCACTGCCTTCATGGTTTTATTGCAGAGTACAGAGGGGAAAGAGCTCTGCCTGTGGCTTGGGGAAGAGAGTTGGGGTAGGGTGAGTAGACAGTCACATGCTTAATGGATGCAGTTTTTAATCAGGTTAAAGGAATTCCACTTGCTGCATTTGTGGTGACTCTCTGAGGGAAGTGTTTGAAGGATGAGACTGAACTGCTTGGATGAAGAATGTCTGGAGACATGCAGGGGCTGTGAGAGGGGTTTGGGGATGGGATAGTGAATACAAGAACAGAGAATAGGCTGTTGGGAGATGAGGAGGTTTGGCTTTGGGGGCTGAGGACAAGGGATTGTATTCCAAGACTATTGAAGCCCCTACTCCATGTAGCTTGTGTAGAGCAGAAACTGTGGATACTATTTAATGGTTCTAAACTCTTAGCACCTTCCCAAGCTTCAGAAGACTACTTCCCTGCCCCTCCCCCCCCCCCCCCCCCCCCCCCCCCCCCCCCCCCCCCCCCCCCCCCCCCCCCCCCCCCCCAAAAAAAAAAAAAAAAGAAGAAGAAAGCAACTTGAAACAGAGTTTCTCTGGGTGATTTTGGATAGATATATTCAGAACTGTTTTGGATAAATATTTTAAGAACTGTTTTGGTTACGGTCACCAAGCTTTGAAGACTTCTCAGATTTTGACAGTTTTCAGAAAAAGCATGTTTGATCTAAACCTGGAAATCTCCATGAAAAAAAAATCCTCACTCTGAAAAGTCTCCAGGATCCTGTGGTGGCTGGCCATCACGCTGGAGCAATGCTGCTGGAAGACACACATCCTGAAGTTGTGGAGTGGACATCTGCCCTCTTCCCAGGAGCACCTGGCACCACTCTGTCTGCAGCTGCAGGGCTCTGACTGGGGTCTGCAGGGGCCCACCTGCTGGCAAATCCCTCTCCACACCAGCTGCACGGGGGAGGCTGTGGCAGTGGCAGGTTTTGGAATGATGAGTGCCGATCTATGAGTGTCTGGTGTCTGCAGCATGGCAATGCCCACGGATGGAACCCTCAGTTCTGCCTCATCCCACTTGTCAAGCTGTGGATGCTGTGCCGGGAATGATGCCTGACTCTTCTTACCCCCCACCCTGGACTGGGGGAATTTATTCACTCAGCAGCCCAAATGCTATCAAGATGGATGTCAGCAGCATCAGCAGCAGCTCCCCTCCCCATGGCAGGGAAACTCATCCCTGCACAGGCATCTTCCCATCCCCTGCTTGACTCTATTTACAGCCTCTGGACAGGCGGCTGGGGCCACTGTACCTGCGTGGGAGGTAGGAAGCCTTTCAGCATCCGCCTGCCTGCAGACTTCCAGCCAGCCCTTGCCCACAACTCTCTTTGGCTGCAGGCTAGAGCGTGCTATGTGAGCTGGTCCTGGCACTGGGCTATCATGGCTGTAGCTCCTCAGAGGGAGCAGGCAGCCTCAAGGACACGAGTGCTACAGGTCAAAGGGAGTTTAAGCATAGCAAGAGGAAAAGCCTTTCCTTGAGACACTGCATAGCTTTGGAAGTTGCAGTTCTTTCTGGCAGATGTCAGCTGGGAATGGAAATCAGCTGTGGAGGCCATGGCGGGGTGGAGAGAGGGGGGGGCACACGGGACATCACAGGGCTTCTCGGAAACTATCCGCTGGCAGTTCCCAGAATGAAGGGCTGGGATTGCTGTTTCTTAGGGTGTCAGGAAAATCTACCTGCCAGCTCCCTGCAAGATGGACCTTGGGGGCCTTCTGAAGATCTTGTTTGCAGAACAGCCCTTGGGAAGGGCTTTGGATTACTCTGGGCACAGTGTGAGCTTGTGTATGGAAATTGTTTTGTTCATCGTCTCTGGAGCGGAAAGAATTCACCACAGGCTTCTGCTGCCAATATTTAGTATTTTATGAAAAATACAAGCAGCAGCGTCAGTCCCTGACGATTCCATCACTGGAATGCTCTCATGGCTTTCTCCAGTTCCCAGTTCAGGGCTCATTTTCTTCAGCCAGAAGTACCCGAGGGCTTTACATGTCTCTAGAAACTGGTTTAGGGGGTCAGAGCAGCAGCAAATAACAGGCTGTGACAAGAATGGGGCAGAGGGGGAGGGCAGAGAGCCTTGCAGGAAGGGTTTTGGGAGAAAGTCATGGTTTGGCTTCCTGTAGAAGAGGAGAAATGAGGCACTACCCAGCAGAAAGCCAAAGTTGCTGATGGCAGCAGTGGGAGGGGATTGAGGCAGCAAAGCATGTGGGAGATGTACACAGTGAGGAGAGAGAGGGGAGATGCTGGGGCAGAGCAGCGTAAGAGACCATAGAGAGGGGGAAGAATAAAATCCAGTCTGTGACGTGTCTGGGCTATGGAGATGGATGCTTCCCATAGAGGAGAACAGGAAAGAAAAGCTGCTGAGACTTATCTCCCCAGCCCTGTCTGGTCCCAGTGGACTAAAACCCTTGAGGAGCCAGTGGACACTGAGGAGCCACCACACGCAAAGGATGGGGACAGGGGAGCCAAAGCAGTGCAGGAGGAGATTTGGCATATGCTGCTTTTCTGGATGAAGGCATATTGGATTGGCCAAAACCTGGGTGAGTTCCTGCTGATGAGTCTCTGCTTCTGGACTCTCAGTCCTGCTCTAGGACCTTCATGGGAGCAAGAATAAACCGGGCTCGGGCATTGCTATGGGCTGACAACAACTTTGGCTGGTGCAAGGAGGACATTTGAGGTCCTGGTTAGCCTTGAAACCTCTGGCTTGGTAGCTGGGAAGTATCCAGAGAGCCCCTTGTCCCTGCTTTCTCATTACTCCAGAGCCATTGGGTTGGGACACTGGATATTCCTGGAAAGCCTTCATCAGCCCATGCCTAGGATGTTCATGGGAGCTGACCCTTGACCACATTCTGGGGTGCTGTAGGTGATCCTTGGGGTCTGGTGGAGTTGAGGAGCTGGACTCCTTCCTTTGGCCCCACAGAAAGCCTGCAGGGACATTTGCAGCAGATAAGGTCCTGAGCAATTGACTATAGCCAAGGCATGATGTGATCATTGAAATTTCCATCCCATGCCCTGGAGGTTGGCTTGGCTGGATGGTGAGCCCTGAGTGAAGTGCAGGAACCCCTGCTGGCTTCTGGCTTGAGTAGTCTTTGCATGAAAACTGCACTTAATCTGAACTAGATTTGCTGTCAGTGAGCAGTGAAGGCTGTGGCTAGCACTGGTCCATACGGGACTCACATGCTGATCCTACACCTCTGCTAGTGGTGGAGAACATGGCTGCATGCCCAGCCTGCCAGCCAGCCAGTCACACACATCATGATGTCATTCTACTGAAAAGGCAGGTGACATCTGTTGTCAAGTGACATTTGTAGGACACTGAGCTGACTGTGATGCAATCAAGGTTGTTTCTGTTCAGTGGAAAGTTTCGGATCAGCTTACAGGCTGTGACACTGTGCAAAATGCTGATCTCCATGGAGGGGTGAATGCCTGATCCTCAACCATAGCTTTGGCCTCATCAAAACATCCCTCTTCACATAAAAGTGACGGCATGCTCACCTCCTCCCAGCCAATGTTACAGGAGACGAGTGTGTGATCCCCTCTCCCCTCTGTTCAGGAATGAAGTGCTAGGATTTTTTTCTCAAAAATAGACCTACTCCTAGGAGTGATAAAAGTCTGAGATAAGCCCATTAAGTTTCCACTGTTTCTGTTGTGCAATTTAGGAATGTGGTGAGCCCAGAATAGCGTCTGTCCTGGTGTGCCAGATTGTTTTGCTGTCTGTGCTTCTGTGTGGAATGTTTCACTCTCTGATGTACCTTCCATGTCCTCCCCAGGATATCCACAGCCAGAGGTGACATGGTACAAGGATGATGAGGAGATGGATCGCTATTGTGGTTTACCCAAGTATGAGATATTCCGTCATGGAAACCGCCATACCCTGCAGCTCTACAAGTGAGTACAGGAGCTGCAGAGCGGCTGGGTTTGGTGATGGGAGCTCTGAGTGTATTCTCAGTTGCTGGATAAGCTGTCAAGAGTGATGTCCCCTCCACCACTTGGCTGGCCCCTTCTGCTCCCCACTGTGATTTCACAGCTGACCCTACCCCTCGAGCTGTGCCTCCCTAGTCACACCAGTATGGGATCCATTACTGCATCCAGGGATAGCTGCCATGCTGGAAGCAAGAGGAAGGGAGGAAAAAGTCCCTGTCTCTGGAGCGTTCCAGTGCTGAGCATTAGGGCTGACAAAGGTGAGCAAGGGGAAAGCGCTATCTGCCTCCAAGATGATGGTCCAGGGAATCAGATTTCTGGAGAGCCAGGCACATCTTGTCCGCAGCAGGCATAGACCTGTTGCACATTGAGTCCTGGATTTGGGATGTCACAGGTGTGTCACTGACTAATATGCAGAATATCAGTGTTGCTGATACTCCTGCCATCCTTGTGCTTCTAGTCTGAGCTTTTCTGCTCCCCCAGGTGTCCATCAGAGGCTTACCTCTTCCAAGAGCAGGGATCTCTATGGGTCAGGTGTCCTCAAGGGGTGACAATAGGGATACAGGCAGGTGCTTGTGCTGGTGTCTGTGACATGGGGTGGGAAGACTTTGGTAACATGGTTGGATAGACGAAGAACAGGAATGTCTTGGGGGCTGTGTATAGCCAAGAGGAAAAGATCCTGCAGAGGATTCTGACCAAGAACAGTTGGAAAGCCTGGTGCTGCCTGTTCACCTTCCATCACAGCCCTCATACCAAAATTATAGCCCAGGGTGGAGCGAGAACAAATTTATCATCAAACTTGCTTGTCTGTTAGTGCGGAGAGCAGGCAGAGCCAGGGAGGGAGGCCAGCCCAAGGCCTCCAGATGTCCTGTGGGCACCTCCTGGGCCACGTCTTCTGGACTCTGTGGAGCAAGAAGTAGGAGAGTATGCATGCCTGTGCATCCAGTGGGCATCCTGAGGAGGATGGGTAGATCTCACACACAGCTTTTGATTTCCAGGTGCCGTGAAGAGGATGCAGGCATTTACCAGGCCTCAGCTAGAAATAATAAAGGCATCGTGTCCTGCTCTGGTGTGCTGGAAGTGGGAACCATGACAGAGTTCAAAATCCATCAGAAGTGGTTTGACAAAATCAAGAGAAAAGCTGAAGAGAAGATGCAAGAAATAGAACAGGGCAAAAAACGAGGAAAAGAAAATGTGGAAGTGGAGAAGTTGCAAGGAATGAGCCCTGAACGGCTCCAGAGGAAGCGGAGGCTGGCTAGAGATCAGAATCTCCGGTCAGGAGACTTGTCATGGGAGACAGAAGATGCAGCAAAAGTTCATGTCGGGGATTCGCAGTCCAGGTTACACAAGGATATTGCTGAGACAAAGGAGCAGTCACTCAGTGCGGTGCCAGGCTTCCCAAACAAACTGGTGGCACCTCTGAAAGCAGAGGTGACCACCAATGGAGATGCCACTTTGGAAGGTGGGGAGGAGAATGGGAACAACTTTCTCACATACATCTATGAGACAGTAGAGGACTTGGCAACTAAGCCAGGGGTGAAAGACTCTGCAGCTAAAAAGAAAAAGAAGGTGGAGGCTCCTTCAGCAGCAACACAGGAAGTTTCTAAGCGAGAAGAAAGTGGGAGAGACAGGGTCAATGTGTCTTCAAATCCCAGGTTTGCTCCTCCTGTCCCCTTACGCAGGAATGCACGTTTGAGGGCAGCAAGTGATCAAGAAGTGGAAACCAGTCCAAAACATAAAGAGCCCGGAAAAGCTGTGAAACAGGACATTAAACCTAATGGTGACATGTACTTCTCTTTAAAGGACATGTATTTTGATAAGCAAGTGAAGCCAGCGGCAGGGAAGGAGGAGGTGGGAGGCAAGGACGAGGCCGGGAGTGAGGCTGCCCTGCAACCTGTGGCAGTCAGCAGACAGACAGAGGATGCTCCGTTGGCCTCTCAGATGTTGGAGGCAGAACCTGTGCTGTCCGAGGGCCAAAGAGGCCAGCAGCAAGAACAGAAGCTGGAGGGAAACAAAGAGGTAACTAAGAGAGACAACAGCCAACGCAGGGGTGACAACAAGAAAATATCTGTGCTGCGTATTTGTATTGTGGCATTGGGCCTGGGAGGCTGTGTGTACACCACGGGATCTGCTGCCAAGGCTCTGCAGGTCTCCACTGGTGACAGCACCCAGAAGGGCTTTTTTGATTTTGTGAGCCCAGACAGCAGAGCTTCCACCCCATCTCCAAGCAAATGTCAGCTGAGGTGGTGAGAGATGTAAGTCAGTGCCATTAGAGCAGCTGGTCTCAGTGGCCTGGGGCTTTCTGGTTTAATCGGCTGACCTCATGCAAAATGTTTTCAAATCAGGTCAGCAGGGAGCACTGAATGGGTATTTATAGCTGGGAGTGGGTGACTTGTGATGGCATCTGATCAGTTTAACAAGGGAGCCTTAGTTTAGAAGCCTGCCATGCAGATGAGGTACCATGTGAGCTGCACCCTCAGGGCCTTGAGTTTTGTTTACAGTGTAATGTGTATACATATAGTAGGCCTGAACTATTTTTTTGGCCATCCCTGTTGGAAAAACTCTGTTGGGAGACTCATTGTGGTGGTGATGAAGTGCCAGGGCACAGCACCTGCTTCTGACCCTCAGAGCATCTTTTAGTCAACTGCTATTTTTGTCACCTAACCTGAAGTATTGCCATGAAAATATGAGACTGGAAGCTATGGGACTATTTTCCCTGCATTTGTTTTAATGACACCTTTTGTCATAAAAGGTTGTCTGAGTCCAGTTTGCAAGTGCTGTCAGAATTTGGAGTTTGGGCTGTGGTAGTTGCACACTTCCAGTACAGACAAGGCTCCAGGTGCATCACCTCTCACTTGGTAGATAATGCACATATTTCAGAATGTGGAAAAATTCACAATGCATAAGGGACTGATGGGTGCTCCAGTGGAAAAAAACATCCTTTATTCCTCTCTTAAATTTCTTTAGCCATTGGTGGGTTCAGCTTTGCTGGTAAGAACTTGCTGTGTTGTGCAGTGCATGCCTGGCTTCTGGCCTTGCTGCTGCACAGTGCTATGAACTTGTCTTCAACCTGACCCACCAGTATCACATACTGCTGCAGAAATTATTGCTGTTCAGGCCAGCCCATGGCAAAGCCATTTGTTTCTCCCCTCTCTGCTCATTTTAACACCTCTCACTCTCAAAAACATGGAAAAATGTTGGTGTGCAGCAGCCAGGCTTGGGCTGTCATCCCTGAACCTTTGACATGCATGAAGATTTTTTTCTCTTTAAAAGCCTCACTCACAGAGGGAAACCTGTGACTTGTCAGCTGGTGTGCCTTTGAGGAGACCAAAGGGAATGCTTCTGATTTAAATTTGAATGCTTCAGCTTATTGGTGCTGCTGGGGAAAGTCCTCAAGCTTTTGTGAGAGCAAATAAGCTAGTTTAAAGTCTTTAAGGCTGATTCCAACCGTGTTTCAGGATATTTTCACCCCCCAGGACAGGGGTTACTTGTTTTTCTTTTTTATTCTTTCTCTTAAACAAGAAAGGTCATAGCATGAGTGTTTTCCTAGCCTTGGGACATAGCTGGGCCTTATGCTTAGGACTTCTCTTCTGAGCTGGATTTATCTGTAGCAAAATGCCAGACTGTTGCCAGGCTCTGAACATCCTCCTCTACAAGAGCAGAGAAGAAACTAGATTTGCATGGTAATCACTCTTTCCTAAATTTTAAATTGATGATTATATTTCTTGAATTTTATGGATAGGAACAGCCTCTAATGGTACTTCCCTCACCCCAGCCATTCAATACTCAGGTTGCCCTAACAATTAGAGTGGGACTTTGGACAAGGGCATGGAGTAACAGGACAAGGAGGAATGGCTTTCCATTGTCAGAGGACAGGGTCAGATGGGATATTGGGAAGAAATTCTTGGCATAGAGGGTGGTGAGTCCCTGGCACAGGTTGCCCAGAGGAACTGTGGCTGCCCCATTTCAGGAAGTGTTCCAGGCCAGGTTGGATGGGTCTTGGAGCAACCTGGTCTAGTAGAAGTTGTCCCTGCCCATGGCAGGGGGTGGAATGAGATGGGCTTTAAGGTCCCATCCAACACAAACCTTTATATGATTCCTTTATTTGCTTGGGAAAAGGCTTGCTGAGAGAAGGGTACTACCTTTCCTCTTTTCCCCAAGCTACCAAATGAAGCAAAAGCAGCACAAAATAGAGGTCTAAGTGCCCTCCTTTCCCATGGCGTTCATTTTGGGGGCTTAACACTCAAGTCAGGGACTTCAGGAGAAAATCCTTAGCAGCAGGTCCTCCAGGGTGGAAGGGAGACCCATTGTGGGCATGCCCTGTCCCCATGCCATTGTCCAGGTGATGCTTGCAGAGCATCAGCTGGGCAGAGCATGTACCACAGTATCCCTGCCTCCCCTGCAAAAATATACCGTGCTCCTTCACTGGAGGATTTCGGCAGCTCTCCTCGGGATAAAGCTCGGCCATCACAGCAGGCAGCCTGCTGACATGTCTGGGTGCAGCTGCAGTCCGAAACATTTGAGCTTCCCGAATGTCAGAGAACGGTTGAATAGTGCTGATAATGTCAGGGTGTACAGTTTCACTATAAATCATTTGGGCAGCCTCATCCTGATAGTGTGTAACATGCTGACTGCCCCATCTCACAGTGGAGATAGGGGAGCATTCAGTCTTTAAAAACATCAAGGCAATTTTGCAAGGTGTCAGCAATGGCTGATGAAAATGGGAAAGTTCCGCTCTTTGGAAAGGCACTGAGTCAGAGGAGATTGGATTAAATACCACTGAATGATTTAGAAAGGCAGATCTCTTGCCTCATGTACGGCGAGGGTGTTGAAAGGCAGAAGGGCTGGAGGTGATTAAAAGAAAAAACGTTTTGTGCAGCCTAACAGGTGGGACCCACTCCTGTGGGATGATGGTGAAACCAGGAGATCCTGGATGACAGAGTAATGCTGGTATCAGGGCAATTCCCATGATTCAAGAAGTTGGGCAGTGCCGTATGGTACAGGTTGACCACAAGTATGACTGCACAGACCCAGGCCATAACATTATGATAATTTCCTTTGTTTTTTTGGCTTTTTTTAATTAGGTTGCAGCAAGAGTTGGACAGTCTCCTGGTGACCTAAAGCATCCAGTGTCCAGTTCAACCAAAGAGACCAGTCAGCAAGCCAGTAAGCTAGAGGAGAAAGTCAGGAAAGAAGTGCCTATTTGCCAAGAAACCATAGGTGCTATAAAAAGGACAAATCCTCGGTTTAGGCCTCAGGAGCCACCAAAGCCACCAGCACCTTCTCCAGGCCATGTACAGTCTGACAAGGAGCACCCATCCCCCGGGAAACAGGCAGAAAGAAATTTCCATGCTCTTGAGGATAGAGAGACTCAGCAAGGACTGTTAAATCAAGAGAACAAAAGCCAAGGTGGGGAAGAACCATTGCTGAAAAAATTAACTCCTCCAGAACCTGGAGAAAACACTCCTCTTGAACAAATCCCATGTCAGACAGTCAAGGGTGGGAAGAGCAAAGAGGCAGGAGCAGAGTTGTCTGGGAGCCATCCTGGAGGGAGTGATGCAGCAAAGCCATGTCTTGGGGCTGTGCACAGGGAGGCAGGAGGGACACCTTTGTGCCATCAGAACACCGAAATGGCTTCTGCTTCAGTTCCTCTTGGCAAGGAAGAGCTGCTTCCTGTTCCTGCAGTGAGGCGATCAGTGGCTCGGGAGGCACTGCTGGCATCTAATGGAAGCCCAGAGATGGAGGCCACTGCAGGAGAGGTCTGGTCTGGAACCCAGCTGCTGCCTCCTATGAGTGGGGAAATGGAAACCACAACAACAGATGGATCTGCCCCACAAGAGGTGTTTTCAGCCATCACGTTAGAGGAGGAAAATGCCAAGCCAGTGCCCAAGGGACCTCAAGGGAAGGAGGGAGGGCTCCTGACAGCCACAGCTCCATGCCAGGAACCAGCAACATCTTCAGGGACTTGGGAAGGAGTCTCTGAGGTTCAGCCACAAGTACCGCTGGTCCTGCCTGGCTCTCAAGACATGTCTTTGGAGGAGAAAATGCAGCACAAAAACCTGGTTTCCTCCTTAAAGAACTACCTGCTGCTACTTCTAAAAATGTCAGATAGCAGTAAGGATGCCACAAAAGGGTACACTGACTCTGGGGACAAGGAGCAGCCAAATGCAGGGGAAGGCATGATCCCAGAGATAGGCATTGCTGGCCTTAGCCCTCGCACTTCAAGGAAAGTTTTGGAAAAAGTACAAAACAACCAGCTCTTCCAGACAGCAGAGAACTTCCCTCTGACCCCCAAGACATCCAGACGGATCACAGGAATGATTAACAAGGAATTTGTTACTAGCAAGGAGATGCTGGCTTGCAGGCCTGTGCCACCAAAGAGACGCACCTGGGGAGCTCCTGAGGCTGAGGCGCCACCCCCACTCTCTGTACCCTCCATTGTGGTGGGCAGCATGCCCACAGCAGGAGTGGCTCCTCATCTTTCTGATTTGCCTCCAGTGAGCTCTGAAGAGAGCCCTGCTGACCCTCTGGCAGTGCTACCTTGTGCCACACCAGAAGAGCTCGCTTTGGGGGCCCGGCGCAAAATATACCTGCCAAAACCCAAACAGGTGGGGGTGGAAGAGGAGGCAACTCCAGGGAGCCTGGGGCATGCAGGAAGTCTGGCAAGTCTGACTGTTTCACCACAGCAATCCAGGAAGAATGCATCCCTGTTGCACTCTCCTGCCCCAGCTCCATCCTCTCCCTCAGAGCAGTGCTCTCCAACTCTCATGAGGAAGATGGCCACGTTGGAGGTTCCTAAGCTGTACGAGGAGCCTGCAGGTGACACCAGCGGTGACAAAGAGGTCCCTGGAGATCCTAAGCCAGAAGCACAGCCAGCAGAGTCCCAGAAAACCAATAATCCGTTCAAAGGTAAGAGAAGAGAGAATCCCCATGAAGCGCATTCCCTTGTTGCCTACAAAGGGAACTAGTGATAGTCAGCTGGTGGTGCCACATGAGTTTTGTGCATTTGTAGGGTTTTCAGCATCAGCCTTCAGCTGTGTGAAAGAAAAAAGTATTCCCCAAGACTTCTATCCCAGTGCAGGGAGGGATGAGGAATGCAAGAGGCAGCAGCTCTGACACTGGCTGTCTCCACAGTCTGGGCTTCCCCAGCCCCAGGGTTCATAGAATCGTCTTGGTTTTGGTCTCTGTCCTCATCAAGCCTGATGCTGGTTGGGGATCCTGAGCTACCTGGTCGAGTGGAAAGTGTCCCTCCTCATGGCAAGAAGGTTGGAATGAGATGGTCTTAAAATCCCTTCAGACCCAAACTGTGATTCTATTATTCAGTGGGCATCACAGGGCATACACTTCTCTTCCACATCTGTGGTCAATGCTGATTTGATTCCCTGTGGCATTGAATTTAAAAGGGCATAATGCTGGGGTTGAAGGAACCAGGTGGTATTCTCACAAGAATCAGCGCTCTTGCAAAGTAAGGGTAATCGTGATAAATCTCTACTTCAGTAGATTAATGTTTCCACCAATATTCCATAGTGTTTTTCTGCCTTTCCTCTGGCCAAGCCTCACTGGGTATTGCAGTGCTGCACTGTTGAACAAATTTGTACCGCTTGTGTCCCATCTTTTTATCCCAGTGGAGCTCTGAGACCTTCCCTGGGAAGGCACTGTTACATGTACTGACATACACGTGCTACCCAAAGCCCTGAGCAGCAGTGTGGGCATAGGCTGGCCTGTCCCCAGAGCTCTGTGTCTCACCACCCATCTCTCTTTGCACCCTGTCCTTAGCTCCACAGGTGGTCCGTAAGATCAGGGCAGAACAATTTTCTGATGCATCAGGAAACCTGAAACTCTGGTGCCAGTTCTTCAATATATTGAGTGATTCTAAGCTGACGTGGTACAAGGACGAGATCCCTGTAGCTGAAGCCCAAAGGAGGTAACCTGTCGGCTCCGCGGCAGCGCAGTCCTTGTTGGCATCTGTCACATCCAGCTCCTTGCCTTGACTGGGGTGAAGGAGCCCCTCTTGCTAAGGCAGCATGGGAAGCTCAGTGCATGGCACAGTACATTGTGAAATTCATCATATCAGTACCCACAGAGGGAAGGATTGCCCAGATGGGGGATTGCTGCCAAATTTATCTTACTGATGCTCCATCCGGAGTGTCTGTTTTGTGTACTCAAATACAAACCTTGGGGAGGGCAGAGAAGATGTTATGCACATCACAGAAACCAAGAGCTGGATGTGAACTGCAAAACTGGGACCCCAAAGGATCCATATGAGGGTGGCAGCCTCCCAGCAGTGCTGAGAGGGTCTTCCATGCAACCGTTGCTGGGAAAAAGCAGCTCTGGCTGTACCCTCTCTATCCCTTGGCACAGCCCTTGAGCAGGGAAAGCATATTCAGACAGCTGGGTATCTAGTTGTATCCTTTGGGTCTACTATGAACAGCCAGTTCTCAAGCCCAGAGGCTTTGTATAGGAACATCATCCACATCAGTTAGGATATACCGATGCCATTGGTGTCCCCTGAGCTCCCTTTATTATGAGTTGATGATAAGTTGGGTGATTCTGGGGCAGAGATTGTCTCCTGGGGCAGATATTTGAACTGAGGCAGATGGGCACAAGTGGCCATTGCCTGCCAGCAGACCAGACCAGACCAGACCAGAGCCTGCTCAGCCAGTGGGGCTCAGGATGAAGGTCCCACTTCTTCCCTCTGTGAAGCTCACTCGGGGCAAGTACCTTTATCAGTCTGTAGCGCAATTCTGGCCAGATTTTGCAGGGCTTGTCTGGAGGATAAGCATCTCTGTTAGTACAAAGGACAGGGCAGGACTCCTGGTGCCATGACTTGTTGGGAGAGCAGCTGGCCTGCCCTTGAGATGGCTTCATTTGTAGCATTCTTCCATCCCCCCAAGGGCAGTACATTGCCCACCCACAGTGCCTGTCACAGGGCTCCCATGTGGCCCCCACCACACGGGGATGTGGCCGTGCTCCGTCTTTTTTTCCAGTGCTGGTGATGAGGGCCAGGCAGCCTTGGCTATTGTGCAGGCATCCCAGAAGGATTGCGGAGTCTATCGGTGTGTGATCAGCAATGAGTATGGCACTGACTCCACAGATTTCCTGTTCAGCTCAGAAGGTGAGGAGCCCTCAGCTGTCTCTCACAGCTTCCTGGGTGTGCCGTGGGGTGGTGTGGCCAACTGCAGAAAAGGCTTGGTGCCAGGCTGCAGTGGGGGAGCCTTGGCGTGTTCTGTAACACCCCCTCTGTGAGGTGCTTCTGCCTCTGTGTGCCAATTGATTACCACCATCCTACCTGCCATCCCTAGTTGTGCAAGTGCATGGGGCAAGGTGGGATCCTGTCAGGATGGGATCCTGGCAGGACCTTGACACCTCTTTGCTTTCTGTCTCCCCTAGTGTTGTCAGGATTTATCCTGCGGGAAGAGATGGAAGGTAAGGGCCATGTGATGGGCTGTGATTCTGCCCCTTGCTGAGTGGGGCAGGCAGCTCTGGGGCTGAAGCAGGACGTGCCCATGTTGTCCCTCCCTCACCAGCTCTTCCCCCCACCAGTTGGAGAGGAGATCGAGATGACACCCATGGTGTTTGCCAAGGGTTTGGCTGATGCAGGCTATTGGGGGGATAAGCTCTTCGGACGTGTGGTGAGCGAGGACATGGAAGTGGGTGCTGGTTTCCTGCGCAAAGCCTGCCGTGCCAGAGCCATTTATGGCCTCGAGCCTATCTTTGAGTCTGGCCACACCTGCGTCATCAAAGTGCACAATTTCATCGTCTTTGGGACCAAGAATGAGAACAGCCTTATCGAGAAGAACTATGATATCACCATCCAGGTGGGCATCCCTGTGGGTCACCATCCACCTTTCTCCCTCTCACCTTCCCCACCTGTGAGTTGGTCCCCAGATGGTCCCCAGCTCTGTGCCCATGTTTGCTCTTTCCTTCCACTTTTGGAATGCTCTGGAGTGGTCTAGCCAGGGGGCTGGACATGTCCTTGCCATTCTTGGCTGCAGCTCACAACATCGAGCTGCTCCAGGACTTTCCCATCACCCTTTGACCATCAGGACAGGGAAACAATTGGCAACGGTCTCAGGAAGACATTGGTGCAAGATGGGACAGGTTCTTGACTCTTCTGTTTGCACTTCCAGGAATGTAAAGTCCAAAACTCCAGCCGGGAGTACTGCAAGATCTTTGCTGCTGAGGCACGAGCCATCCCTGATTTTGGAGCAGTGCCTGAGTAAGTGATACGCTGCAGCTCCACTGGCTTGATGCCCTGGCAGAGCATTGCAGGGGATGGTGGGAAGATGGGTGATGGGGCATCCCAAAGGCAGTGCACTCTACTCCCACAAATGGAAGGGATATTGGGAGGAAGGTAAAAGCCAGGGTTGCAGACCATGGTGAATCTTCACTTGAAGAGGAGGGTGCGCTCACTATGCTGACATTGTCTTTGAACTCCCACACAGGATAATTCCTCTGTACTTGATTTATCGTCCGGCCAACAACATCCCTTATGCCACAATGGAGGAGGACCTCGGCAGACCCTGTGAGCAGTACTGTGTCACTGAGAGAGATGGCAGCTTGGTGGCAAGGGGTACCTCGGAGATTGTGCTCAAATGCTGCACCTTCCAGCATTGGGTTTACCAGTGGACAAACGGAAACATCCTTGTGACTGACATGGAAGGTAAAGGGATCTCCTGTGTGGTGCTCATGGGCCCATCACCACCCTCCAGCCTGGGAAAGAAAGAAAAGCCCCAGGCTTGCCCTCTTGCCTCTCTTTCCCCCCCCAAGCCATGGAACCCTCTACCCAGGGCAATGATCTGTCCTTGGTGCTGGTGGCTGTCCTTCTCTGGACAGAAACTGGTTGTCCTCTTAAATTACAGGAGTGGGCTGGAAGTTGACCAACGTGCGGATGGCTACCAACCTGAAGGGGTGAGTGACTTCCAGCTCTGGAGCAGGGTGGCCCTGGTTGTCCCCAGCTCTGCCACTTACCTGGCAAGGGTCATGGTGATAACCGTGGTCAGGCTCCATCCTTACCTCCCTCCTCTGGTGGGACATCTCCTTGCTGCAAAGCAGGAGCTGAGGACAGCTGTGTTGGCAGGTACCAGGGGCTGAAAGAGAGCTGCTTCCCTTCCCTGCTGGAGCAGTTCCCGGCTGCTCACAGGTGCAATCATTACTGCAGCATCCTGGGCCTGAAGATGCTGGAGCCAGCCAAACCCAAGGGCTCCAAAAGTCCCTGCCTGGGCAGGAAGTCTGCCCAGTCCAGCCCCCAGCTCCAGAAGAAGGTGCTGACAAGTCCTCAGAGCACCCGCAAGGCTTCTGTGAGCCCCAAGAGCTCCCGGAGAGCTGCAGAAACTGGGGAGGCCTCAACAGCCTGCAGACCCAGGTCAGGAGAGAGCAACAGAGCTGGCTGCCCGCAGTAGTCAGAGCTGCTGCAGCTGAGATTCCTGCTCTGGCCCCCAGCCTGGGCCCAACATGTGACCAGTGTGGGAAAGGGAGACCCTGGAAGTGGCCTTCTCCTTGGGGCTCCTTCCTGGCCCACAGCGCTTGCATTGTGTGGTGTGTGCTAATTGTGAGTGGCTAGGCTGGTCCAAGGGGGCTGTGAGCCACAGGCCACCTCCCCAGTACCTCTCTACAGGAGCTGCTGCTCAAGCCTGTGGGGCCGTGTGCCTCTCCATGCTCGGACTCGCTTTCCTCTCTCAACTTTCCATAGGCCTTCCTTAAGGCAGGGGCAGAGCTTCTCCCTCGGGCTTTGCAGGCACCATGTCCTTGCCTGGCTCCCCAGCAAACTGGGAGTCCTGGACACCCTCCTGGCTCCTAGCACCTCATGTCCCTCTTTGTGTCCCCATAAAGTGACTGGGCCAAGCCTTGCCGGCACTGTCGAGGATGAGAACCCCACCAGTGCCCAGGCAGTCCCCAGCGCCCTGGCACACCTTTTTTCCTGTAGAGGGTTCCAGCAGGTGGGACTCTGGAGTGTTGGCTGGTTCCAGGGCAGGGTATTTGCACTGGTACGAGCAGCTTCATAGGGATGGGATTTTGCATACGTGCCCTCCCCTGCTTCCCAGAGAACTCTCCCACCGTGTTGCTGGGTGGCTGCTGTGGGCAGCCGTGCTGCTCTGGATGGTGGCCAGTGCTATGGTAAGGATGCTCTACCTCACATGGGAGCAGGGCAAAGGGGTGACTGCCCCTCCATACCAGGCTCTACCTTGGCACATGGGAGTGTCTAGCCCACAGGACTCACTCCTCCTTGCCCCTGTGCCATACAGAGACCCTGTACGCCCTAGCCTCACAACATGATCTGGTGCTCAGCTGCTGCTTGGCACATCATGGACTCCAGCAACAGCTGGCAGTACCCACTCCAAATCCTGCAACCCCTGCCTCAAGGCAGTGATGGACAGGCAGAGGAGCTGTCTGCTTCATCACCCTGCAGAGCATCCCCTTCCTCAGGGCATTGCAGGAGGATGCTGGGTGCCAGTGACACCACCCTGCAGGGTGGGGTCCCAAGAAGTGGCTCAGTGCAGCCTGATGGAGGGAAGGGGCCAGGCTGGGAGCGTGGCATGCTCTGGGCTCCTGATCCTTTGTCGTTGGGTTACTGTAAAATACCGATGTACATAACATGACTGCGTTGGTGACTGGGTGCTCTCAAGTGCAATAAAGTGAGAAGGACTGGCCTGTTCCCTGGCACTGTGGTCCCTCTAGGAGAGGTGCACCCAAGTACAGTGGGATGTGTTGGCTTTGTGTTTGGGGGAAGGAAACATCTGCAAGCAGTGGCTTTACCCCATCCATACCTGGTGGGGGAGAAGAAGGGGGGCTGGGGCCAGAGCCTAAGGTTGGCAGCAGACAGAGGCTCAGCTTGCAAGGTCTGCAGTGGGCATGGGGTGCAGCCCCAGCAAAGGACCTTGTGCTGCGTGGGACAGCCATAGTCAGGGGCCAGAAGGGGTATGAGGGCAAGCACACATGAGTTGACATAATTTATTTGGGAGCTGCTCCCTTGTGTCCACAGGGCCAGCACCTAAGACTGCAGGTTGCAAGATGCACACAGCTGTCCATCAGCACTAGACTGGAGGAGACCAAATGCTCAGATTTCTTTTGGGTTTTTTTCTACGTTTGGGGATAGGCCTTTGGGGTAGGCCTTGGTGTTCTCGTAGTTCTAGATTGTCCCTGCACAGGATGTATGGTTGTAGTATACACAGCATTCAGTGAGCCACAGCACGCTCTCTGCCTGCTCAGCCCAGGATCCCGTGAAGGAGAGAGTCCCATTCTGGAGCACTGAGCTGGAAGGAGAGATACAGGGTCAGGACAAGCTGCCACCCCACCACCTGGGTCCTTCGGCAGGACCAGATGGCTCTGGGGCCCTTCACACCCACCTTGCAAAGAGCTGCTTACAGCAGGTGTACATAGTGTAGCTGGTTGAGCTGAAGTTGGTGGTGCTGAAGAACATTGCACAGTCACCCACCTTTGTTGGCACATGGAGGAGACCTGGGAGATAAGGGCTCCTGTTGGGACTTAAGAGGGACCATGGATCCAAATTCCATACCCCAAGCAAGCTGTGAGTCCTGTACCCCATGCCTGCTCACAAGTCCTACACCCTGACTATACTTACTTGCAAATCCTGTACCTGGGACTCTGCAGGTCCCACGAGCCATCCCACCTCCCCCCCAAGACTTCAGGGAGCTCCTTGCAATAGTCCAAAAGTTCCCCTTGAAATGTTCCAGCCCAGAGAAGGATGAGGGCTCCAGGGGAGCTGCTGGGCTTGGGTTGCCCTTGGCAGAGCCATGAGTGGAAAGCAGGGTTTGAAGGCTCTGGCAGAGCCATGGGAGGACAGGCCAGCCACCTCCATCCCTGAAGGCAGCATTTATGGAGTCTTCAGCCCTGTGCCTGTCCCTCCCTGGATCTCTCTGGCCCTGTGGCAGTGGGCAGAGATCTACCTGCCAGGCAGGCATTGAGCATGGAGACACAGATGCCAGTGAGCAGGGCCCGCAGCACTACGGAAGCAAAGTCACCCTTGCGCTGGGGCACCATGGAGGCTGTGGGGGAAAAACAGACAGTGGGGTGAGTCAAATCCTTGCTCTGGCTCTCTGCTGGGTGTGGGACAGATAGGGACATGTCCTCAGTCTTGAGCTGGCTCTGCACATAGTGCCCTGCTCACCCCAACTACTGTCTGGAGGATGTGGTGATCCCAGCCAGCAAGCACCCAGTGTGCTGTCTGCCCGTCCTGGCAGAGTACTGTGCCCACCCTGCGCTCATGGGTGATCCACCAGAGCCCTGAGCACTCCCAGCATTGGAGTCTCTCTGCTCTTTCCCCTGTGGCTGGATGACACCCAGGCTTGAGGGGACATGCATGTGTTCTTGCCCATGGGTGCAGTGCAAAATCATCCTGGTCACCTCATACAAATGCTGTTTTCTATCTGGCAGAGACCAATCATGGAGGCAGCAAATTCCTTCTACCTCAGCTGAGCTCTTGCTCCCTGACCCAGGACCCCACTCCTTGAATGTCCAGGCACATAGGTCACACTCACTCAGGCCTCCCAGAGTGATGCCAATGGAGCTGAGGTTGGCAAATCCACAGAGGGCAAAGGTGGTGATGCTCTCGGCTCGCTCCTGGAGGGTACAGCAGCAGGAGATGGTCATCTCTCCCCAGGAGCAGCCCCAGAGCACCCAGAGCTGAGCACCACATTGGACCTCCCAGATAGACATGATAGAGAGAAGTCACCCATCCCAACCCCTTCTCTGTCAGCTATTTTTGGGAGCAAGGATGAAGGCTTTCCTGGAAGAGGCTGGGCTGGGGGGACAAGGGGCCCTGTAGCAACCATGATTGGTCCCATCAAGGAGCATGATAAATGGGAGGGGGCTTCACTGACTGCTTCCTCCCACACCCAGCCATTAGCAAACATCCAAGTCTAGCTGGACATAGGTGCCCTCCCACTCCCAGCACTATCATCCTGGTTCTATGATCTTAGAGGACTTTTCCAAACTAAATGGTTCTATGATCCTCTGCCTGCCCACCAGCCATCTGCCTAGCCAGGTCCCATGCCACATTCCAGCTGGCTCTGTGCCTGCCCTGTGCCTGGCAGGGTGGCAGGTGCCCCTCACAGATATCCACTGCTTCCGGTTCCCATCCCACTCCTCCAGGCCCATCAGACGGTTCTTCTTGTATGTGGCCAGCTGCTGGTACGCCACAAACTCGTTCAGGAAGATCTTGATCCCCAGGAGCTCAGCCACCACCGGTGAGTCTGCCCAGTCTGCCCCCATGAGAAAGGCCACAGGCATGAGGACATAGGAGCAGATCACCTGGGAAAAGCATCCCAGAAGGGAACGACTCAGAGCTGACCTGCACAGCCTCTAGATTGGACATCCACTGCCAGCATTTGCCAAAAACCCAGCAAGGGTCTCAGCAGCGCACTGAGACAGTGGGCAAAGGTGGGGATGGGTGGGGGATGCAGGATCTGGCAGCTCAAACCATGGGTCTGCTCTTAAGGATACCTGGAAGGTAAGACCCTTGATGTCTACCATCTCGCCGAACCAGCGGAGGGCAGCGTTGATGAACTCCAGCACGGCCAAGAAGGCGATGAGGTTGGCTGCAATGTTGGCCACGAGCCCCACGGAGGTGGCAGCCCCGTTACTAGCAGCTTCCAGGATGTTCTGCTCTTCGCTGCATAGAAAAGGACCCTGATGTACTCATCTGGCTGGGCATCCCCCATGCCAGGTCAGCACTCAGTCCATGGGTGTGTGCACACCACAGGCTTTCCCAGCCTTGGGCCACCCACAGTGTCCACTTGTGCCTCAAAGTGTCCCCACAGCTTCCCTGCAGTAGAAGGACACATGCAGCCCCACTCCACTGCCCCCTCCTCACACTCACCCACTGGAGAGGCGGATGCTTGCTTTGCCCTTGAACTTGGACTCCTCCACTTCAGGGTAGACAAGTTTGGCCATGGCGAGGGCGCAGGGTGCAGCCATCACAGAAGCTGCGATCAGTGATGCTGCATCAATCTGTAACATGCAGGCCAGAGGCATAGGCACCTCTGCACAAGGCTGTGCCCCATGACCTGCCACCCCAGGGCATGCCAGCACTTGGCTGGCATCAGCCAGTGACACTCAGAGCAGTGTAGGGTTCTCCACTTGCTCAAGATGGGAAAATTGGCTGGTTTTCCCTTCTAAGCAGCCATGCACATGGGGCAGCTTGCCTGGATGGAGGCGATTGCTGGAGTTGCAGCGGTTTTAGCCTTGGTGATGTTAATCTCTCCTGCTGTTTGACTTAATAGTTATTTTCCCTTCCTTGTCCCTTTTTACTGGTATCAGCGGAATAGATTGGATAACACTGTTAATTTCTACCTGCTGACGAAGGGCTATGCTCCCAGCCTCACCCATTCCCTGGCAACGTCTCATTTCTCTGACCTTCCACCTTTGGTTCCCCATTTAAGGAGACTAATTAATGTTTAAATAGCAGGAGCTCAGACAGCAGGTTAAGGGGAAGGTTTATTCAGATTACTGATGAACTGGAGAGGGCATCCCTGGGGGCCTGGTGCCAGAAGTGCCCAGGCAATGCTGGAACAGCAGGGATTGTTCCATTGGGAGAAAAGAGGGAGGGAGGTAGGTATTGGAGGGGGTTGGAGGAGAGACACTGCTCAGTGATAGCCAGTGAAAAGGTGGAATCACAGGCACAGTTCCAGTTGGATGTAAGGAAAAATTGTTTCTTGTGTCTGAGGCACCTCTGGGGGAAACCAGACAAGCTGGGGGAGATCTCCATCCACGGTATGTTCACCATGAACCTGGACAAGGTCCTGGGCATCCCCTCAGTTGCCACAATCTCAGCTGGCAAGAGGGTGGATCAGAGATTCACCCCAGAGCATCTTTCCAGGCTATACTATCTCATGATTCTGTGGGATTTGCCCTCCTTGCTGTGCAGAGACACATGGTAAGAGACCCATAGCACTGCATTCTACCTGGCAGGGCTCTAGGGTTCTGGCCAGACCAGAAAAGGTGGAGCTGGATGTCTTTGGGTGTCTTTCGGACAAGGTGAGTCTGGACACCCTGCTCTCATCCTGCTTATGGAAGGGGACCATGAGGCACCTGCTTGGGGTCTTCTCTCATCCTCAAGTTCAGGGTAGTTTTGCATGTCAATACCCTGTAGCAGGGAGCATGTGGATCCAACTGCTTGTGCACTCACCCCAAAGGATATGTAGGCACCCATCACGCTGCCTGCAATGGTGGAAAAGCCACCAGTCATCACAGCATGGATTTCTGACAGGGTCATGTCTGTGAGGTATGGGCGGATGAGCAGCGGGGCTTCCGTCTGTGGAAGAGAAAAAACCCTGCTGTCCTTGGGATAGGGCCATACAGGGCCACAGGTCTCATAGGGAGGGAGAAGACCCTTTCTCCAGGACAGGCTCAGCTGCAAGCACTGATTAGCTGGATCTGCTGCCCAGGACCTTACCTGTCCCACAAAAATGTTCCCTGCCACACTGAGAGTCTCAGTTGCAGTGGTGCCCATTGAGACTTGAAGCAGCCAGGAGATCTGGGGAAAAACCAGACCACTGTGTTGACAGAGGCTCCTGGTACCCTTCCACTATACCCATGAAGCCAGGCACTGTTTGGCCCCTACATGGAGGTGATCCTGGGAAGCACCCCCAGACTGGGTGGAAACATCAGCTCTAGGGTTCAGTTTTTTCAGCTTTCTGAGAAGGACACATTAGAAAGACAGGGGTTGTATCTGTTCTTTCAAGTAGGACAAATCACCCCAAGTTAGTATCATGACAATTTTCCTGGGACACCTCTCAGCTGATCATAGTACACAGAGAATCCAACAGGTTCTTCTCCTTTCCACTGCCATCCCAGATTTAGGAGTGAGGCCTTACCTTGAGAATAAGCCACTGCATGGCACCAAGATAGTAGAGGATGGACATCACACAGCTGAAGAAAACAATGATGGGCAGGGTCTGCAGGCAAGGCACAGAGGGTTAAAGGAGAGCTGAGCTACATATCCTGTCACCTGTGGGCACTAGGCTGGGCATGAAGTTGTACTGCACAGCCAGCCCACAATACTGGGGTACACACAACACTTGGCCAGGCTGGCAGGAGGGACAGGGACCAGTGCAAATCCTCCATGGCACTGAGGAAGTCCACAGGTGGATACACAGCTGAGGGAGATCCATCTCTGAGATGGCTGAGCTCTGCTGCAGCAGATCTGGCTGCATTTAGCTCTGTGCTCTCCAGGACCCAGCAAAGAGGCAGACCAGAAGAAAACCTCCCCATGCCCCACTCCTTGGCTGACCTGGAAGGCAAAGACTTCTTCAATGAGTGTGTTCCCAAAGACAAAGCTAGAGCCAGCTGTGGTGTAGCCCAGGAAGTACTGCAAGGGAAGAAGTTACACAGTAGGACAGAGATCTCCATCAGGTCCTTCCCTGATACTTCATTCTGCCTAGTCAGGAGCTGTGCACCCAGTCCCACAGCTCACTTCACTGCACACCAGAGAATGACCCTCTGAGACCTAAGATGGGGATAAGAGCCATAAGGCTCTGCTACAGCCTGGAAGGGAGAGCACACCAAGGGCTCTGGGCTGCTGCAGAAAACCAGGGAAGAGTTGTCTTTCCTCCAGTCCTGAACAGAAGTGTTTGTGAGCATGCAATCCCTGCCATGTCCCCTCCCCATGCCACACTCTGCTTTTCCTGTTAATCTCAGGGTACAAGCACAAGATGGGATAGTATATGCAGTACCTGGATCTGGTCTCCCAGCCACTGGAAAGCTTGGGTACCAGGAGTCGTTCGGAGGACAAAAAGTCCGAGTAAGAACTCCAAACCAAGACCCCAGAAAACAGCCCTCCAGGACACCTGGGGACAAAGAACAGGAGCTGAAATGTTTTCAAGGCCTACAGGCTTCCCCCTCTGGTTTCCAGCTCCTGCAACAGCAGCACATGGCAAACACCACACACTGCCCCAGGGTGAAGATCGTGGGGAGACCAAAAGTGTCACAGAAACCGACAAACGTGGGTTGGTGACAGAGCCAGAAATGAGTTGGTGAGACTCTGGAACTGGCTGGAACATAACCTGCCAGGCTGACCCGGGATACAAACACAAAGACCTGCTAGATGAAACTGTCTATTCAATAACCCTTTGGAGGAGCAGGATGGAGGGACTGGCCAAAGCATTGCAGCAGCTTGGGCTGAAAGCCACCAGGACTTTAATCACTTCTGATCAAGGCTCCCAAGGCACCTGAAGCCCAGGTGTGGGTCTGATGCTGGGTTTCTGGGTCTGACCCACTATGAGGAACATGGCAGAAAACAGGACAGAGGCAACGCAGGGGAGCCCTGGGTTGGGAAGTGGGAAGGAGAGCAGTGGAAAGAAGAGCAGTGAGGTGGCTTTGGGGTTTATCCACTCAACCAGTTCAGCTCCCCAAGCTGTGCCTAGCTCTGCCCAGCTCTGCTGGGCTTCTGCTTCCTCCAGAGAAGGAGATGCTGGGGGAACGAAGTGCTTGTTCTCCAGTGCTGGGTGGAGGGAGGGGGGCACCTCCTGTGAGGGGACTGATAGTCAGGTCCCACCTGAAACACGTACCGCACCATGGTGCTTGGAGCAGGCAAACAGGAACAGCACCAAAAAGAAGAAGCCACCTAATGAGATGAGCTGCTCTGGGTTTCTGCCAGTGTCCAAAGCCAGCCACACAATCAGGCCTGCCAGGAGGGCCACCCACAGGAGCCTGCAGAGGAAACCCCAGACTGTCAGCAAGATGATATCCCCATAAGGAGAGAAACTTGTGAAGGGTAGGAGCCGATTGTGATGGAATTGCCACTGTAACGTCCATACATCTGAAGAAACATGGGGCTCAGGCACAAGTGTGAATAGCCATCATGCTACTGAGGCAGAGCAGCAAGACTTTTCTGCAATGGCTTTTAAGTGGTTCCCAGGCTGGGCCATGCTTACCATTTGTGAGGTGCCAGCATGGCAGTAGAGCACATACCTGATGCCATCAGCTGTGGTTGTGCTGGCAGAGCCATGGGAGGGAAGCCAGGTGCTGGGAGGGATCTGGCCCTGCCTTTTCCTGACTCACCATTTCAGCCACGGCCAGGACTTCTGAAAGCACTTCCCAATGGGGAGGAAGAGGAGCATAACCTTTGCTCCACAGTGCTTCTTGAAGATGGCCCAGCAGATGAAGAAGGCAACCACGGCAGTCATGACCACCAAGGCAAGGGCTCGCTGGAAGTTGAGGTAACAGGCCGCAATGAAGTAGCACAGGTAGGCTGGAGAAGGCACATTGGGAGTCAGAAATATCAGGGCTGTAGGATTACGGGTTCATAACTCACTGGGGCCAACCACAAGGTTAATTTCCTCCCAATGTCCTTTCCTGGCCATCCTTGAGGATCCCATCTTTGCATGAGACATTAAGGGCACCACCCCAGCAGGGAGCAGAAGGGGCACAGTAAACCCTTTGGGTACGTAGAGAAAGGGGACAGTGAGGTGAAGATAGAACTGGGCAGCAGTGGTGGGGTGAGGAGGGGGCAGTGAGGTTGCTGGGAGTGGATACGACCTCCACATACTTTACAGTGTTCAGTAAGTGAAGTCTGGAGGCACAGCCAGCCAAAGGGGGAGTCTCAGTGAGAGGAAGTCCTCACCTACTCCAAGGAGCCCCAGGATGACTCTTCTCAACACCTTGGCATGAGCCTTGCAGAAATGCTTTGCCTTGGATGCTGGCTGCAGGGCCTTCCTGGGGAGAATCACATGCCAACGACATGAGAGATGCAGAAGATGGGCATGGAAGATCAGCCCAAGCCAAGCCAAAGCATCCCAACTGCAGCCAACCCTCCAGCATGGCTCCCGCTGGGCACTTCCAGTAGCAGGAGGTGGTACAGGTGGCTCATGATGAGAAACCCCAGCACACTCACTATCACCTGCTATGGGGAACAGACCTGTCAGTGGCACCCTACAAGGCCACATGGAGCCATCAGACACTGTGTGCTCAATACCACCCTACTCTGCTCCCAAATCAGGTTTGTCTCTGGAAGAGCTCACACATCCATGCAGATTATCCAACCTGCAGTAGGAGGGCAATTTCCCTTTCCCTTCTCTTCTGTCCCCTTGGCTCTCACTGCATGGACCACCACATTCCTCATAGTGTGTCTTCTCTCCCTGGAACACATAATTAACTGGAACACCCTGTACTCCAATGGGAAGGGATGGGAGGGGAGGGAAAGGGAAGGGAAGGGAAGGGGACCTTACCTCAAAGCTGAAAGCTGGGTTATCTGTGCCCTTCTCAAGGCTGTCCAGGGTTATTTGGTTTCCTTCCATCTCCAGAAGCTCCTTTGATTCAGTGCATATGGGAAACAGCACTAGGAGGGCCTGATGCTGGCTGGGGAGAGAAAGATGGGATCACCTCTGGGAAGCTCAAATGTCCCACTCTGCTTCTCAGTTTTGGGTTTCTGAGAGGAGACCGGCTCTCGCAGTCAGTATTCAGAGCAGGACATCAATGGACCATCCTATGGGGTCCTCAGACCATGGTGCTGGTGTGCTGAATTCCTTGTTCTCCTGTAACTCTAGAGAGGTCTTTGCTGTGCTTCCGAAGAATTATATGAGAGGACTACATGCAGCAAGGAGTGCTATTACTCCTCCTCCATGTTGGTGACAGTGTCCATCAGCCTGTGTAAGCCCCTTTGCAAGAGAGATTTTTCAAATCCTTCCTCATCAAAAGGTCTTGGTACAACCAAGCAAGATGAGGGTTGATAATTTTCCTGCTGGTAATTAACACAGTGAAGGAACAAGAGGTAGGAATGACTGGTAGTTTGCATAGGGACTGGTCCTAAAGGAGAATCATACTGGGAGAACTCGTCCAGAAAAGCCAGAGGAACCAGTGTTATGCCAGGGGAGGAACCCTTGGAGCATCATCCCATTTGTACACCCTCCCTGTACCTGGAAAAGGATGAGGGAAGAACAGAGAGTCGCAGGCAAGGCAGTGATCAACTGTAGAAGCACTTCTGTGTGAGGACAGGGGCAGTAAGATGTTGTCTTGGCTTTGAGGAGAATTGTAGAGGTCTGTGTGGAGGAGGAGATTCCAGGGTCATCGCCAGTTTTTTGCAGTGTCCACTGAAGGGAAAGACTCAGCCACAAATGCAACAGGTGATGGTGGGGAGTTTTGGAGAACATCCCCCTCATGGTGGCATCTCATAGCAGCTGAAGGTGGTGTGGCCAGGGCTCCACAGGCTGGCAGAGCCATCATGGGGAACCACTGGGGCCCTGGGTTCATGGCTCCTCAGCAGCAGGGCAGGACCCAGGACCATGGTGAGAACCCAGGACCTCACACCTTCCTCCGGGGCCTCCAACATCACTGGTGCTCCTGGTGCTCATGGATATCTCTTCAGGACTCTGGCAGAGATCAGCAGGACCCCCCCTCCCCAAATCCTCCACCACATCAAGGACACTCCTCAGTACCCATGTGGTCTCAGTGACCCCTCCAGGATCTCATGGAGTTCCAGGACCATGCCAGGTTCCTGGCTGTGCCCCCATCTCAGGCTCGGTGCCTCCTAGGACCCCCGGGCTGATACCACCTCCTTGTTCCCCACGCCACCAACCCCAAAAATCTCTTGTTTTGCTGCAGTCTCCTTGGCTGCCGTCCCCTCAGGAACGGGACCACATGGACAGGTGGATAATGAGGGAGGGAGCAGAGCGGTGCCTCCAGTGCCCCCTGTGTACCTGCGTCCCCACGCACTCCTGTTCCTTGTGTCCCCTGCAGCCTCTGGAGCAGCGTGGCCACAGGACCCTCTGCCCTGTGTCCCTGCACTCCGCGCTCTCACACCCCCGGTGGCCTCATGCCCTCCCTGTCCTCACGGCTCCTCTGCCCTGGCACACGCCGTCCCCCCGCACTCACCCGCCAGCCCCGCGGGCCCCGCAGCTCCCGGTCCAGTGCCGCGGTTACCCATTAACAGCTCGGTCCAAAGAGCTGGGCTGGGCCTGCGGCGCCGGGGCCGCCCCAGCTCCTCCCGGGGCTCACACGCGGGCGCCCGGGAGGGCATGCGGGGCAGCCCAGCGGCGTGGCCGGGCAGGGCACCGAGCCATCCAAGGAAAGGTCAGCCGGGAGACTCCTCCCAGGCAAAATGAGCCTTGAGGAGAGATATTGAAAGCAGAAATCAAACTTTTACCCCCTTCCCAGGAAATGCTTCCCAAAAAAAACCAGAGTGGGGCATACGTGGCCTCCAAAGCTTCAGTGGCATGAAGTCATGTCCTCTGGTCCCCTGGTTCCCCACCTGGACGGGGTGGAAGCCAACAAAAACGTCCCCTTGCACTGTATGTTCGAAACCACCTTTTCAGTCGGGATGATGGGAATCGCATGCCCAGGTTTGTGTAATCTACTGGTACCTCCCGCCCTTTGTTTACACAGGGAGCGGTGAAAGTGATGTGGCCCCGAGAGTGGCAGACCGGGGTTGGCAGGAATCAGTTCAGAGTTCAGACACTGGTGATTAATGATACCACGGAGCACTCGGGGCACCCACGTGCCACATGCAGCCCGTAAACAAACCGCTCTGCCTCCCAGCTCCGCGCCTTCTCCCTGTGGATTTCGGCCAATCCCGCCTCTAAAGCTACCCAGGGTTGGGGAGGGGCGAGGGCGCGGTGGCGCGGGGCAGTCTGTGGTTGAACTTCCCCCGCCGCGCCCCGCTGCGTCCCGCCGGCCCCGC
>VXBI01008775.1:52862-63564 GCA_013397375.1 Toxostoma redivivum | reverse complement strand
GGAGCCGACAAAAAAAAAGAAAGAAAAATCACATGTCGGCGCGACGTGACAAATAATCGCGGGCTGCACGGTAGTTGACGGAAAAAACGGCAAAATGTAGAGCCCGTATGCCGTGGTACCGCCAGGCGATGCCGTGACTCGGATTCGAACCGAGGTTGCTGCGGCCACAACGCAGAGTACTAACCACTATACGATCACGGCACGCTACCGGGGCTCTGGACTTACATCGCGGCGCGGCGGCTCTTGGCGCTGTGGGCGCTGACGTGCGGTGGGTGGAGCCGGCCCGGGTGCTCCTGCTCCGCCCCCTGCGAGTGTCCCCGGGAGGCAGAGCTGGAACTGCGCGCGTATTCCCCGGGCCCGGCCGAGGCGGGGGTAATGGGCCCCGGGCCGGGTCCCCCGCCCTGCGCCCGTCCCGCGGCCCCGGTGGTCTCACCGCTCTCACCCACTCCCTTGGCCCCAGCCCTGAGTCTCACTCTGCATCTGACACCAGCTGCGGCGTTCACCCCCTCACCTTCATCCTCTGCCCTCGGCCCAGCTCCCTGCTCTAGCCCTTCCCCTCCTCCAGTCCTCTGTATCCTAGGGCAACCCCGTTCCCCGAGCTGTAACCTCACCTCTTGCTCCCCTGCGTATTTCTCGGGGTAAAGTTTCTCCCAACCACGGGATTAATGAACGACTGGGCTCAGAGGGATGGAAGAAGAAGAGAGAGACCAAAGATTTTATGCCCCTGAAGCAGCAACAGGTATCAGTCTGTGCTGGACTCCTTGTTTCTCCTGCTCAAGCACATATCAATACCTAATTACTCTGCTCTCACCACTGCTGCTGCTTTCCTGCTCCCAGTATTAAAGGTTCTTTCATTTTCACAGATATGCAAAGAATTCCAAACACCTGGGATCAAAAAGATTTCTTGACATAAAATATTTTAGAGTGATTGCGGCATTCTTGCAGACTCATTCTTTCTGAAGAGCTGGTCATAGAAACTTCGTATGGGATGAGTTCATTGCTTGTCATACATAGGCACCTCCCATGGGAGGGAGTACAGGGAGTGGCAGGGGATTGCTACAACTGTTCTGGCCATGTCCTTGCACCCCATCCATCCTTGTGTATCTGCTGCAGCTAGAAAATCCTAAGTGTAAAACAGTCTTCCTGAGGCCTGGGGCAAACTGTAGAAATGCCCTGCACGCCTTGATTACTCTGTGAAGTAATTGCTCCTGCCACTCCAAGTTCATCTTGCTCATAACTGGCCCAAAGAGCTCAGAGTAATGGAGGAAGACAGAATGGTTTTTTGTGTCCTCCCTTTGTCTATGCCCACCTTGTCCTGTCCTCAGCAGTCTGCTGGTGTGTACCAGTAGTCCCTCAGCAATGGTGGGATCCTTTGCAGTTGGAGATGCTCTCCCATGTCAAACTGGCTGACCAGGAGATGGTGAAGGGGTACCTGAATGACCTGAGTGTCCACGTGTCCTGCTCCAATCCCACCTTTCTCCCTCTCTTGACCATGTGCCAAGATCCCAGTCCATGCCTCTTATGGGGCTGCGGGGATACTGCTTTTGTTCATGTGTCCAGCCCTATCACCATCTGTGTCCTTATGCTGGAACAAAGTAGGTGCAGTGGCACTGGAAGGAGATTCATGGTTCTCCTCCCATGCCCAAGGAGTTTGACACCATCATCATCCCCTTGACTGCACCAAGGACACAAATCCAACCAACAGACACCTGCAGGATGGGTGTAGCTGAGCTGTAGAGGTGGGCTCACTGCAACCTCTGAATCCCAGGTTATAAGCTTGTGAAGGGAAAAAGTCCTTGTGCTGCACTGTGCCTGGTCTCGTGTGCCTTACTCCATACTGGCACAATGCCATGAGCCAGGCCATGTCACTGTTGAAGGGATAAGCCCAGCCCCATGTTAGCCTGGTCAACTGCTATATTGGGTCAGGACAGTGTGGTGGGACCCACAGGAGATAGTGGAGCATGCTCTGGTAGGACAGTCTGTCCATGGCTGGCAGAGACAAAGAACCTACAGTGGCACACAAGACAACCAGGAGATTCCTCCTTGGGGATTTGCATGGGCAGGCAGAGTGGGAGCCCTGAGGCTGGTGTCACCATGGCCCTTATCCCAGCTCCTGGCCTGGCAGTATGCAGAGCCCATGTTTGTGTTGGTGGGTGGATGCTGGGCACTGCTCACACAGGGCACACACAGTGTGGCCTCCTTGTGGCATGGAGGAGGCAGTGGGGCTCATGCTTTGGCTGCTTGGCAGATGTTTCTAGAATGTGGAAGTTGATGAAATTATAGTGACCTCAACTGCTGGAACAGGCACGGCTGAGATAACACTGCAGCAATACAGGAGTCAGGCAAACACGGAAGTAAGCAGGGAGGAGCAAAAGGACACAGGGATAAGGTACAGGGCATGGATGAGAAGAAGGAGTCAAGAAACTGCTGCCACCCATTGCTGGCAGTGGTGGCTTGTCCCAGTGCAACTTTCTGCCCTCCTCAACAGAACTGGGATGTGACCACTCCAAAGGAAACCTTGACAGGTTGTCAAGGGCCCAACTGCCCTTTGCCACATGCTTTTTAGTCCAGATGGTTTGGACCTGCCAGGATGTGTTCGCACAGCATGGAGGAAAAGAGATGAGCTTGTGGGAGCACTGAGAGCCCCATCTGTTTACTGGGTAACCTGATCCCTATGGGATGTCCAACACCCAGCACCCAGGCAGGATGACTGCTCCAGGCAGGCTCCTCTGCTCTTCCCACCCTGCTCTGTCCCTCGATGTCTTTTGTCTGAGCCCTCTGATGCCTATGGGTTGCATTCAGTCAGATTTTAAAGGTGCCTGGAATGTCAAAACACCATTGAAGCCAGATAGAGAATGCTGCTGCACCCAGACATTGCCACTCTGTGGCACAAATATAAATCTTGCAGCTGGCACAGGGACAAGTGCAATTCATCACTGCAGGGCTGTCTCTGCTGCTCTGCCCCTCGAGCAGCCTCTCCAGCTGTTCCCTCACTAGGCCAGCCCCTAGCTTCTTTTGCCAGTCTCAGGAAGGCAGATGGGAAGCAGACGAATTCCCACCACCTCCCCTTTTTCCTGCAGATTGCTAAAGTAGCCACAGGAGCAGCACTGGTTCTGGGGAGGCAGGATGGATGCCAGTGCTCTGGGGAGTTGCTCTATGTTTTACTGGTGATGTAAAAGCAGTGGTGCAGGCCAATACTGTCCTCTCTGGCTATTCAGAGGCCCTTAATCCAACTTGAAAATTGCTCTGCTGTGGAAATCCCACCTTCCTTCTTAAGGAAATCAGACCAACTCTATCATCTAGCCTAGCATCCCATATTCCCATACCCATAGGCACTACTGGGGCAGAACTGGATGCTGGAGCAAGAGCAGGGAAAGGTTCTGGGGCTGGGACAATTTGAAGATGAATGTTTGTGCAGGTTTTAGGAGTGAAGGACTAAACCCTTGAACTGGGAGACAATTGCAATCAACCTGACCTCATACTGTCCCCACCATCCTCTTCTAGGCCCACAAAGGCAGTCTGAGGGCTGGAGCCCCGCTGCTCTGAAAACAGTCTGGAGAAGTGGGGGGGTGTAACCTGGAGAAGAGAAGGCTCCATTGAGATCTTAGAGACCCTTCCAATGCCTAAAGGGGCTCCAAGAGAGCTGGAGAGCCAAGGGCCTGGAGTAACAAGACAAGGGGGAATGGTTTTCTACTGCCAGAGGGCAGGGTTAGATTAGATATTGGGAAGAAATTCTTGGCTGAGAGGGTGTTGAGACCCCAGCACAGGTTGTCCAGAGAAGGTGTGGCTGCCCCATCCCAGTAATGTTCCAGGCCAGGCTGGAGAGGTCTTGGAGCAACCTGATCTAGTGGAAGTTGTCCCTGCCCATGGCAGGGGGTAGAATGAGATAAGCTTTAAGGTCCCTTCCAATCCAAACCATTCTATGGTTGTAGCTCATGAGACATGCACCGAGGACTGCATGAGAAGAACTTGAGCATTCCATGACATGAGTGTTCAGGTGATGCTCTCCAGAGGCTTTATGAGCCCACAACACATGAGGCAGGTCCTGGTTCTTCCAAAGCCTGAATTTCAAAGGATATTTTCCAGTCTGCCAGTGAGAAAACTGGAAGGGAAGACAAACAGGATATAACAGACTGATTTTTCTGCTCGGTAATATTTTGGGATGTCCTTGCCTGGCTCCAGTGCTCAGAAATCAAAGAAAATTATACCCAAAAGGTACAGAGCAGGGATTTATTAAAGCTCTCCTGTCCAAAACCCAGGGAGCACAGCCCAGAGAAGCCTCTTGAGCTCTTTCCTTGTGTATCCAGCATCCAGCTGAAGATAGAATGTGAGGAAAGTGTCCCAGGGGAGAACCAGCCATCCTGCAGCCCTAAATAAATGCGGCCACATGTCTGTAAGCCCTGCCTGATTCCAGCTGCCAGTCCTAGCTCTCAGTCTGCCTTTGTCTGTGCACAGCAGGAGCCTTCTCCCACTGCAGGGATTTATGAGATCTACACAGCCACCTCTTAAACCAGCTTTGAGCTGTGTTTTTTTGTGGGCAGAAAACAGGCCACCATGAGCTGCCAGGCAGCCTGCCAGCCCTAACCTCTCCACTTCTTGCACTCGTCTCTGAATTCACCCTCATTTTCTGCCTCAGATCTTTCAGAGAAACTGGGCTGGTGGCAATTGCAATTGATCCCCTCTCTGTGGGAGGAATGGCCACTGTTTTGCTCTTGTGCACTGAGCCCATCTTCTTGATGGCTGATGACAGCCCTATTAAGAGATATAAGGGGATACCAGGGGTGGTTCACACCCCACAGGCAACACAAAGTTAGTGAGTCTGTCCAGAGAAGGACCCAGCTGTGTGAGCATGGCTGCTGCAGCTGGATTAATCAAACCCATGATTAACCTCTTCCTGGGGCACTCAGGTCCCCTGCCAGCCCCACAACACAGGCCCCCACCGACACTTTGCTCTGATTAAGCTGCAAATGCTCCAGCTCAGTTTGCACAGCCTCAGATCGATGAGTGCAGGCAGCTCCAATCAATTCCACTTTATCACGTACTATTGATTCAGATCCATGCTCTTGCAGCTGGTCCTGCTTCCTTCATTCATTCAGAAAAGGGATTCAGGCATTTTATCCCAGCTGGATGCTGTTTTGCCCTTGCAGGATCAAACTCTTCAGTAGGAGCAAATAAAAACACCATGGAGGGCCAGAAATGGAGGGACTGAATTTATGCTATGGTTGGAGCCCCAAGAGCATTCACCTGGCTGCCAGATTGTGGAAGTGGGTGTCTGGATGAGGCCATGCCATTTGCATGATATAATAGAGCTGTTGCCACCAAGCCAGCATCTGTCATGAGGTTTTCCTGTCATGATCCTGGTTTTGCTGCAGGAAAGCTCCTGTGTCTTGGTTCCCCTGTCCCCATGGGAGCTGAGTGGGGAGAAATCAGCTCTCTGGGACTTGAGCCCACACAAAATGATTTTGTAGAAAAAAAAATAACATCAAAGAGTTCACATAACGGCTGTTTGGAAATTTCCCTCAAACCTTGCATTTGTCAGTGAAAGAAGTGTTTCTCATCCTCTAGGTCAGTCCTGCAGTCATTTTTCTTTCATCTCTTGTCACCCAGCTCTTTCACTGGCTTGTCTCCAGGATGCTGCACCCGAACCTGTGGAAATTAAGTTCTCCAGGGCTCTCCACACCTTGTCAAAGTGTTAATGAAACAATGGACCACACACAGAGCAGTTATGACGCTCGGGGTCGTGATGTGCAGAGGGCTGTCAGTGCCGAAAGTAGAGGCAGGGACTAGGCTCGGCATGGCTGAGGTGATGACCAGTGGATCTGGCTCCGATCTGGCTCCAAGCTGGCAGATGTCTTTCAGCAAGTTGTCATCCCTTCTTTTGGTCAATTAGCATTGCCTCCATTATACTATCAACTGCATAATGATGGTTGTTTTTTTTTTTTTGTTTGTTTGTTTGTTTGTTTTTACAGAAGGGTTGGGGAGCTGCAGAAGTGCCTGCAGAAATTTGCTCCATTTGGTAAAGAGACATCCCTTGTGCATATCCTGCCCAGGCTTTGATGGTCTCCTAGTGCAAATGTGTAGCAATAGTTCCCCTGGACACGATCCCTGTTTCTAAAAACTCACAAGTCTCCTTTGTGCTAGCCCTTGTATTTAATATGTATTTATGGATTTTTTTTCTGTGAATTTGTTTGGTCTTGCTTCTAAACCATGTAGTATCTGCAGCAGCCCCTGGCAGGGAGGACTACTGTGTTCTGAGTCTCCTCCTTATGTTATCGCTGTTATTTCAGCTTCTCCCGCCTCCCCCAGCTATGCAGATCTCTGCTCTGTGATCGCAGCTGTCTCTTTCCTGTGCCAAAGAGCCCTGGTACTTCACAGACCCCATGTGGAGAGACCTTGGATCCTGCTGTTGCCCTTCTCTGCACATTTTCCAGCTCTGCTGTATCCTTGGAATAGGAGGACCAGAAATACATGTAGACTGGGATTGGCTAGAGAAGAGTGACACCTCTGATTTCATCTCTCCTCTTTCCTGACCCTTCCTATCAGCTTGACAGGGATTCTTTGAGGTTCTGACTTCTGCTGAGTGCTGAGGGAACAGTTTCACAGACTGTCAGAGCTCCCAGTCTCAGAACCCATCACTTTAAACTAGAACCTGGGCTTGGTTTCCCCATGTGTGGCACTTCCCTAACACTGACTTTTGTCTCATTTTATTGTCAACTGGCTCAGCCTCTCAAAGTCCTCCTGCAATCCTTAGCATGCATCCATAATTTCCAGAATAATTCAATATTATTGCAGATTTTGCCACTGACCTCATCTTGTCAAAAGATCTGCATGTGGAAATGCAGGGACTTCTGCTGGATCACCCTCAGGGGCCTGCTGGCTTTTTCTAAGAAAGCCACTAGCTATGGAAAAGAAATTCACTGCAAGAGAGCTGTGTTGACTCTTCCCCAATATGTCATATTTATCCATCTGTTCCCAAACAATGCCAGTTTCCTCCTCCGTATGCCAATTTTTGTTCATTTGCAGAGAACAGATGTGTCATTTATCAGTCTGGGACTCCCTGGCTGCCTCCCAGGAAGCATTTCTGGTGTCACAGTTGCCACCTTCCAGTCCTCATGTCCCCTGCTGTACTCAGACCCCAGAGGTGGTTCAGCTGTCACCCAGCAGATGTGACATCCTCTTGGTCCCTGCTGTGCTGCACAATGGGGTGAATGTGGGTTGTTCCCGGGGAGGAAAGGAGCAGGCACACAGGCATTCCAAAGTTCCTGCAAATGGTTTTTATTTGAAGCTGTGGAAGAAGTACCTAGCGATTCAAGGAGCTGCAGGCTTCTCTGCAAGCCAGGGTCGATGCTGGCATCAGGGGAGAGTCGACCAAGTACCTGACTCAAGTGACACGTATACAAGTGTCAGATTCAGCCCCCACATTTCCTGGGGGTGAGTCACCCGGGAGTGTGCGGGGGCAGAGACCTTCTCCTCTGAGTCACCGGAAGCTGATGCCTGGGGGACGCTCGGCTGTGTCCACACCACCCAAGGTTAAACTGGAAGGGAAGGTTTACCATGAAGAAGTGGCATGATCTCAGCTCAGGGACGGTCCTGTGCACTGTTCTTGGCCCAGCTGCCAAACAGGGCTTTTATCCCCAGCTGGGGGTGAGCACCAGGAGCACTTAGGGCAGCTGAAGCAGCTCCTCAGGCCCTGGAGGATAGATGAGGGCTGAGGATGCACACAGCTCTCTGCTGGGCCGGCAGGAGCCCAGAAGACATTGCATGGATTTTTCTTCCTGGTGTGTGCTCTGACTTGTCTGGATTTACCCAAGCAAGCAGCTCCTTTGGTAAGAGGAAGGGTGATGCTGTGAGCACCAGCCTGGAGATCTTGGCAAAGAGCTCCTGGACTCTTCAGAGGAGGAGAAGAGGGTGGGAGCAGAGATTCCAGTGCAGAGGACCAGCTCTGCATCCTTGCACACAACTGCATAAAGCTCTTCTGCCTCCCCTATTCCCATGGTCCCTCAGAGTGAACCACAAATCACTTCTGCACAGCCGTGGGTTGTTCTCTTCCTATCTGAGAACTGTGTGCAAATGGCTTCACAGCTGTCCTTCCCTCTTTCCTGGGGCCTCCATGGACTTCGGGCAGTGCCAGCAGCAGGCAGCCCCGAAGGCTGCACATCCTACCTGGAGATGCTTCCCACTGCAACAGCATGAGAGGGAAGCTAAAATGTGGAGTCTGGCATGCAAGTGGTGCAGCGTGTGCTCCCTCATCCTCTGCCATCTGCCAGTAACACCCCATGTCCCCTGCCAGTCCCTACACCCGCAACACTCCATGACAGCCATCTGTCATGGTGAGCTGCAGTGACTTGCAGAGGGAGTGGGATCACAGCCACCATTATGGTATCGGGGTCAGTCTCTACAGTGCAAGCATCAAACCTGGGTCCCAATGTGCATAAGATATGGACCGTGTAAACAGCAGGGATTGGAGCAGCACCAGCTGCAGCATGAGATGCAGATAGATTCTGGTTTTGGCAGTGGGAATGTAGAAATCTGCCACTGCTCCTCCAAACCTGAAGTGAACCACTGTGAACAGACTGATGTCACTAGCCCATGACTGCAGAAAAGAATATGAGCAGCCTGTGCCTGTGCCAAGGTCATTTGGTATCCTTCTAGGGGCCCCTTAAAGCTCCCCAAGCACAAAGTAATCTCCCAAGGGGCCTCTCACCTCAGCTGTGTTCTCTTCACCTGCTCCCTGTGTTGCTGCCCAGGTGGTTTGGCCAAGGGGAAACAAATATCCAGGGGAAGCTCAAATCTGAGGGCTCAGGTGAGTCCAGGGACTTTGATGCCCCGCCAAGCTCTGCTGAAGCCTGAGGTGAGAAGGTGATGCCTCAGAGGCACAGATCAGAATCACAGATCACAGGGCTACATTGGGCCAATCTGGAAGAGAAACAGACCCAACAAATGGTGAGGACATGCTGGGGTCCTACATGAGAGTGGACCACAGACCTTTGTCAAATCCCAGCATAACTGCCTCTCCAAGGGGGGAGCAATGTGAGGGATGTGCCAGGACTGGATGAGAAAGAAGAACCTCTGCAGTTCCTCTAATATGGTAATAGTATTTAAATTTAATATTAGTATTTAAAAAAAAAAAACACCACCACAAGCTAGATCCCTCCTCAGTCCCCTCTTTGGAGACACTGAGTGTGTGTTTTCCAGGCCTGAGGATTTAATAAGAGCCATCTCCCATAGCTGCTGCTGAACATCCTCCTTGGTTACTGATAGAGGGTGGAAGTGCTTTCAATCTCAAGTGCCATTAGCCCTGGTTCCTTCCAAATGCCTGATAAGCAAATTTATTGAGAATCTCTGTCTTTTCTGCATTTTAATAAGTCTCTTCATCTCCATCTGCCGAGAGCGAGGTCTGTTGCTAGACTGCAAACACTGCCTGGTGATCACTTTGTTCCTTACAGATGCTTTTTCTCCTGATGCCTTTTGCATCTTGCTTTGAAATTTCCAGTGCTGCTTTCTGGGTTTCATGGCTGTCGTCTCCCTATGGAGGAAGCTCCCTTAGTGTCCTGTTGGACTTGGCAAATCCGGATGGGTTTCTCAAGCAGGAGTGTGCTCAAGGATTCAGCAAATCTGGGACTCAATGGGCTCTCTGAGCACACGTTGGGCATGTACCGCTCCAGGCTGGCCCAGGAAGCTCAGTTCCTTGGCAGCCCCACCCTCATTCTCCCTTCTGCACGGGACTGGCAAGAAGAATGTCACCATGAGAAACTTCTCTCCCCGGCTAGGCACCCTGACAGCTACATCCCAGCATCTGTCCCCACACTGCAGAACCATAGCTCACGGTGTGAGGACATCCAGGAACACACTGTGGCATCTCTCCCTGCCCACTGGATGCCTCTGCACAGCTTCACAGCTTGCAGTGGGACCTCTGTGGGGTTCCTGCTCTTGGAGCATCCTGTCTCTGACCCTTTTCTTCCTTCATGTCCTTCAGGGGATTCAGTCTGTGAGCCTGGAAGCAAGTTTGGGTGTCAGTGTGTATTTAGGAAGGGATGTGAAGCATTTGGGGGCTAGGTCCGGAGACAGGGCTACTGGGGCATGGGAGAGCATGGGGACCCAGTCTCAGTGGTGGGTAAGCCAAGAAGATTGCCGGCTGGGGATGGCTGTGTGTCCAGGAGGAGCAGTCAGAATGTGTGTTAGCATGGTTTTTGTTGCTACAATGGCCTCGGGCTCTGCTGCCGTGCTCCAACACACTGCTCCCAGTGCCACACTCCCGCTGCATCCCAGGGGATGTCCTCCAGCCCGCGTGCTGGGGATCAGCCCCGCACGCTGGCTCCAATATCTCTGCACATGCAGCTTGAACTCAGCATTCTTCCCAAGCACTTCCCTACCTTGTCCCTGCTCACTCCCTCCCGCAGTGTTTCAGTGTCTCCTGGAGCGAACTGCTGCGGGGGTCCTGCACGGGGCTGCTCCCACCAAACACCTCCCAGATAACGGGTTTCCACCGAGGAGTTGGACTGGATGACCCCTGAGGGCTCCTTCCAGCTCAGGACATTCTGTGATCCCATGAGGGACTCTTTACCGCCCTGCGTCGCCGGCTGCCTCCCCGGTGGCCCTTCCCCTGGTGGCGAAGGACGCTCCGGGAGGCTGGCGGCAGCGCCAGGGCTGGATCGGGCCCGAGGCCGCCGGGAGCGAGCCGACAGCCCGCAGGCGCTGGAGC
>VXBI01008775.1:27950-51933 GCA_013397375.1 Toxostoma redivivum | reverse complement strand
CCCCCCCAGGCTTCTCCAGGGTTGAGAGGACAGCCTGGAGCTGCCGGTGCTGGCAAGGAGGTGAGAAACATCCCCGGTAAGAGGCAGGAGCTGGGCAGAAGCTACCTATGGGGAGGCTGGTTATGAGTGTCACAGAGACCTGGTGGAGGATAAGCCCAACCGGGGCTGCGGCTGTTGGTGCCAGGCTTCGTCTTGGAGGAGAGGCTGATGCGGGGACTGCGCAAATAAAGGCAGGAGGGGGTAATTAGTGCCCGCTAGCGCTACCGCCTGCAAGACGGGGCTTGTCAGGTGAACTCGACGGGATTGCAGATCTGGCTGGTGGAGGGAATCGTGGATAGTCAGTGATGCCATCCGTGGTCCTGGCACTGCCAGGCGGCACAATGAAATGAGCACCGGGAAGAATCTGCTAGAGAATGTTTTAAGCAGATAGAAAAACTTGTTGCTGGTGGATCTTGGGAACTTGCCTGTACTGACTAATTGCTTTTGGGAGATTTCTGGAGTGGCCCAGCAGTGCTCTCCTTTTGAGCTGGGTAAACCGGCTGCTGCAGGCAGCACAGGGGGATGAGGGAGGGTGGCACTGATAGTAGGGACCAGAGGTGCCACCATGGTGCTATGGTTTGCTGAGGCCGTCTTGGATGGTTTTTCCTCTGGAACATGTGTTGTGGGATCAGAGCAGGAGCATGTGGACTCAGTCTGTAATGTGCAAACGGCTGAGCCAGAGCTGTGGGAAGCAGGGGCTGCTGACAGTACAGCCAGGCTGTTTGGGGATTCAAACTGGATTTGGCTGGGGAGAATCTGAGAAGCTTGGAGAAAAGTCGGAAGCTGGGATACATTCAGGGAAACTGTACTAACAGCACTAGGCTGAAGAAGACCCTTCATTTTTCCAAGATAGGTGGTGATTAGATTACTGATAGTCTCCTACATGCCACTGTAGGGAGGAGGCTTCTAATTCTTTAGGGTGCTGGTATGTGATGGACACAGAGCTCCAGAACCTGGATGAAACCAAAGTCAAAGTGGAAATATTTGATAGTGCTTGCAGCTGTCCATTAATACAATTTTCCTGGAGGAGCCATGGAGCATCCATCATATGGAACAACTACTTGGGCTGAAAAGCTCTTTGCAGCTCTCATCTACTGGGCTGAGCAGTTGGAGGGTTCCCCAACTGCTCCAACATCATGGTGGCTCTTCCTGGAGGTGATACAGGAGGGTGGAAGTGCCTGCTGGAGGGTTACTTCTGCTTGTGACCCTTGCTCTTGGTGATGTCAAGCTGTCCTGGAACAGGGAAGGGGTACTGGAGCTGGGCTGGAGCCTCTGCTGAGATGGTGATTGTGCAGGGGGTCAGTGCTCACAGACTTAGGAAGAAGCTCTGGGCACTGTTCCCTACCTGGTGCAGGGACTGAGACTCCTTGGGTTGGCAGACCCCTTGGGTTGTGGTGATGCTGGAGATTAAAGGAGAAGTACAGTTCTATGTACAGACAAAACTGTGAGAGCGGAGAGGGTTTTTATTAATGATTGTTGGGGAAAATCACTCTAATGAAATATGCAGCCCTTCCAAGTGGGGATGATTAGGATGGAGAGAAGTGGAAAGAGCAGTCACGAGTTTCTGATTGTGTGGTTTGAGACCATGTGGTTTGTTGTGGCTGGGGGCTGACTATGTTCCCTGGGCACCGTATGCCTGGTGGAGCTGTCATGCCTGTTCTGGAGAATGGAACGGCCAGGAACATCTTGGTACAGGAATCCTTCCTGTCTGGGCCGCACAATGCTTTGCTGCTGTAGCACGAGCTGTCACATCTTTGTGCCTTGTGTGGGTTCTGCAGCCTCCTGTGGGGATGCATTAGAGCGAGCTCTGCAGTGGCTTGTGCTGATTTCCAAACTCAGCTGGAAATTATGTGGACAGCACAGGTCCTCCTTAGTCTGCTTGGTCATCCAGGCCTTTCCCCACAGCAGTGGACAATGGACTGGCCCTGTGTGGTTCACCTGAGCCAGGTGGATACTCTGGAGATGTCTTCCCTGCTGCATTTGGATTAGGCACAAGAAGCAATGCTACTGGGACACAGTGGGGAGAGATGCAATGAGGGACCTTCTGCTGCCTGCACCCAGGGCATGCTTGAGGATGGGCTTGGGGATGCCTGCCTGAGGACATCTTTGTCCTGTGCCCACTGGGGCCAGTCACTACTGTCCTTGTTGGGAGTGCAGGGTCAGTGCCGCAGGGTGTGGGAATGGCCAGTCAGGAAGCTTTTGGGTGTGTGTCTTTCCTGTGAAAGCCTCCCTGAACTGAGTCATCTTATGCGATGTTGATGCTGTGCTGTCCCATGTGCCCTCCTCCTGTGCCACGAGTGCAGCCCTAGGCTCCCTGCCTGGTCCAGCCATCCCCCGTGGGCCAGGCCCTTCTTGGAAGGTCAGTGCTGTGTTTGCTTTTGGGTTTGGCTTCAGTGTCTGCCAAAAGCCTAGCTGCCAGATGTGTAAAACTGGAGGAATTTTGCACCTGACAGAGTTTGCTCAATTTAACAAATCTTCTGAGGAGACCCCAAATGCGCTTTATCTCCAGGGTGGGAAACTCGTTTTTCAGGTGGAGGATCTCCCCAGCAATCCTCTGCAAACCTCTGTATAGAGTAGAACATCTTCTTGTGGCAGAAGGTGATGGGAGGTAGAATGTTTCTGGCCAAGATGGGACAAAGAACCCCATCTCTGCCCTGGGATTTTGGTGTCTGAACTGTCAATGCTTTTGAAAAGCTGTGATCTGTCACCTTCACTGGTTGGCAGCATAAAAGCTGTTTGACTGCAAGAACTCAGTGATAATTTGGTTCTTTGCATTAATTTTGTTTTGATTTTCTTATTTTTTCCCTTATTGTTGGCATGTATAATAGAGCAAGACCAGCTTCAGTGCTGCCCCAGGGATCTGGATGTGTATTGCTGTGGCAGATAAACATGTGACAAACGCTTGTGCTCAAGCAGGATATGTTTCCAGGTGCCAGTGGTGCTTGGCTGCTCCGCAAAGGACTGGTCTGCACCAAGAGCTGCCCTGGGATGGTGCCCTGGATGCCTTTGCACCCAAATTATTTCAAATCTAGCAAAGCTTGTGCTATGTATAAGCAGGCAATGCCTCCACAGTTGTATGGTGGGATTGGCAGGCAGTGAGCAGCTCCCTCAGCAGCACTGAACATGAGCAAAGCATGGAAATGCCTGGCCTTTGACCAAAGGCGGGGAGGGGCTTAGGGCACCCCTAAGGAGCTGCCCTGCCAGTGGCTGTGGCCCCCTCTTACTCTTGGGCACAGCTGTTTGCCCTGTGGCTGTTGCTGAGAGCCCTGCATGGCTCATTAAGTCCAGTACTGAGATTAGGAAATGTCAGAGATGCAGTTTCCTGGGCAACCGTAATACAGCCCCATATGCAAGGCATTAGGATGTGCCCAGTAATTGCATGATCCCTGCTGTTTGCCCCATTCTTGGCACTGGCAGGAGCCTCCAGCCCCTTAGTCTTGGAGCTTGAGGTACCGTTCTCATGGGTTTGCTTGTGTACCCCGAGGTTGTCATGCTCCTGGAGGCAGTAATTGCCTTCCCACCTTTTCTGTGGCTCTCTGCTGTAATATCTAACCATTTAAAAAACAAATGGATTTATGTTCTCAGCACCCTACAGTTGGGAGACCTTGCTGCTATGAAGTGGCATCCTTGAGGCAGTGGAGATGCAAACCAGTGTAGTAAATTCCCCCCAAACCCAAGGAGCTTTCCTCTAATCAGAGCCACTTGCTCTGGGTCCAAGCTGAACACAGCAAACCTCAACCTCTGCCAACAGAGTCCATCTAATCTCTGCTGAGTGCCTCTGTGAACTTCTGCAGGCAAATTACTCAGTTTTAGGGGTCTGGAAAGACCTGTTAGGATTCTCCACCATCCTCTGCTTTCTAGACCTGGAAGCATCTGTGTGAGGGTCCACTCTGCGAGCCTGCTGGAGCTCATGTATTCCTCCCTGGGAACCCAGACCTAAACATGAGGAAATACATTTGGAAATAAGGTTGGGCTTGATAACCTTGGAGGTCTTTTCCAAACCTAATGATTCTGTGACAGTGACCACTGCATGCAGGGAAGCCTCTCAGCCCGGTCTGAAGCTGCAATGTGTGTATGGCACGGAGGCAGGATCCAGGACTGGCACTAGCAGCAAGATAGGTCTGTGCTTGTCTAAAAAATGTGGTTCATGGCAGGTTTGAATGTGGTCAGGTTGGGCTTTGGGCCTGAGGAACAGACAACTAACCCCCGGAGAGTCAGCAAACTGCATTTCACAGCTCCCCAGCATGCTTGGAGCCATGAGAGCTCTGCTAAGAGTTAACATAGGACATGGTGCTGCCCATTCACCCACCTTGGCTTTTGAGCCGGTGCATTTGTGTGTGTAGGGACACTGCTGGCATGCCCATGCCTCCATTGTCTTGAGCACATGAGTGAAGATGCTGTCACTGTCACAGGGCTGTGCTCTGCAGGTGTTGAGTTGCAGCAAGAGCCTCTGCAGCTTTTGAGGCATGGGAGAAGCCATGGAATTTCCTGGCTGTTTGGAATGGCTTCACTGAGATCTCGCAGGCAGCAGGTGGGAAACAGGTCCTGGTTGACCAAGCAGCTGTAAGAGTCACCAGCGACTTGCGTTTCCCCTGGGGAGTTTCACTCTGGTGGTGGCAAGCAAAGGGCTGCAGACCCCTGGGCTCAGCACTGCTCCTTCGTGTCCCCAGTGCCTGATGGGGCCTAAGTGATACCATGTCACCCCTTGGATGATAGAGGTGAGAGCAGATTGCCTGTCTCCCACTGCAAAGCTGTGGGCTGGCTACTCCTGCAGCCCTGTCCTGGCTTGCTGGCCCCTGCCTGGGATGGTGCCAGTACACTGACACTGTCTCCTCTGCTGCCTTGCCGAGGGGTAAGAGCACCTGCAGCTCCCATGTCTGAACCCTGTTCTACTCCTGTGGGGCAGCTGGGATGTGATCTGGAGATGATCAGCAACTTGCTCATGCCCAGGTATGGAGGGACCAGGCTTGGAGAGCTGACCTGGTTCCCCATGCATCGGCTGCCCATGGAGTTGGGACATTTAGGGAGGAGGTGGTGAGCCGGGCGTGGGGAGCCATGTACCTCATGTAGCTTACAGGGGTGCCAAGTCTTGGGACTGTGTGGAGATGTTTACAGTTCCAGTTCCTGTTCCTTTTTCCTGTTGGGTTTTCTGTCACACGCTATTGTTGGGCATTTTGCACAGAAAGGAGGGAGAAATCTTTTGTTTTAAGGTGATTGTTTGAGCTGCAGAGGGGCAGCATAGTGGTGAGGATGGAGCTTGTCACCAGATGGGATTAGGCAGCTGCCCCACCATGCTTGAGACGCTTTGTCTTTGCTGTGGGATATTGCATAGCCTGTTTTGTGATAGCAAATGCCCCCAAGCTGGAGGTTTGCATCATGGTAAGTGACCAGACCCTGCTAAGGTGCTTTGGTACACTTGGTTGCTGATAGAAATATTACCTGGCCCCACTTTGGGAGCAGGCTTTCTGGCTGGAGGTGGGATATACAGCTCCAAGCTTCTTGGGGACTGCAGTGTCATGTGATGGGGTGCTCTGACTGTGAAACTGCTGAGATGCTAGAGCAGGCATGTGGCTCCAGTGCTGGAGGGGATTGAGCTCTGGGACATGGCCCATATCCTACTGCAGGATCCTCTCCTTTTCACTAATAAGTGCAAATCGCAGGAATTTAATGCTGACGCTGTGACATGGCACTTGAGAAGCTCCTGGTTCTGCTTCCTGGAGGAAGGTTCTATCTCATCTTACTTAACTTAGGATGTGTCTGGGGGTGCTCTGGAGGCCTGGGAAGGAGTGGAAAGGAAGCCATAGGCTATTCTTAGCCCTTTTGTTAGAATAGCTCTTCAAATGAGTGCACAGGAGCCCTGGAAAATAACCAGTGAGTTCCTAGTTGTGCCAGTGCCAGCTGACACCCCTGTTTTGGGATCTGTGCCCCTTCTCCACCTTGGGAAAGGAAACGTGGCTGTGTGCAGGAGAGTGTCTGTGTTCCATGGAGGGGTATGGCACTGCTGGCAGCCCTGTGCCATGGTGGGGACCTGGCCCTGGCATGTATATGGGTGCTGGCAGTTGGGGCCTGATGGTGAAGGAGGGGCAGAGTTGTCTTCTGCTCTGCTTCGCTCCATCTCAACTTTCAGGACAAAGGCTGGAGCATTTCCACAGCCAAGTGCCAGTGCCTGGAAAGCTGTCAGTTGCCTGCAGGGCTCTGCAAGGCTGCCATGATGTGGGTTTGGGTTCTCGGTGGCCACTGTGGCTGCTGCTGGAGGATACTCCATGACAAACTCTGCCTTCCACCTGCCAGTAAAGGCAGAGAGTGCCTTAACCCTTTTCCTGTTCTTCCCCTCTTGCAGCTGGCTGTTCTGGAGGACTATGCAGATCCCTTTGATGCAGCACAGGTGGCAGGTAGCCAGGCAGGGCTGGAGAAGGTGATGGAGAATGATGGATATATGGAGCCATATGAAGCCCAGAAGATGATGGCTGGTAAGGTGGAAGGTGTCACACAAAGGCCACTCTTTACACCTCTGGTCCCTGAGTTTGGTAGCCACTGTGCTCTGTCACTTGCAGCCTGTGACAGCATTGGCTCCCCCACATAAGGCAAATCTGGGTGATGGTTGTGGTGGGGGACAGCCATTTTGCAGGCAAATTTTCCCAGCTTTATCCTTGTGTGCTGGGTTTGCAAGAGCATGCAAAGACTGTCTGAGTACTACAGGCACATCTCCCCCTGCGATGCTGTCCTCCAGGATGCCAATTGCCAGGTTGAGCTAGGAGAGACATGACATTCCATGCATCTGGCTTAAAACAAAGATGGATGTGGGAGCACTTTAATTCAGTTAGGACTGGGCCAGAATATGCTGTGTCTGCTGCAGCAGCGGGGCCCCCAGTGGGCCTGTCTAGGGCTGGAAAGCTGGTGAACTGGGAGCATGTGCTTCTCAAGGCAGTGCTCAGGGTCACCATGCTGGCTCTGGCTCTGCTTTGCAGCTCTGTGGTTTTCCTGGAGCAAGTGGTTTCTGGAAAGCTCATGTGGCTTTTTGAAGTAGATCATTATATTTCTTGGAAAAACCAGCAAGCAGTGGAGAGGCTGCTTGTGCCTGTGGGAGACACTTTGTTTTGCTTGAGGGAAGGGCGTGGATCCAACCACTATGGGTGTCTAGGGGAGAAACTCAGCCTCACTGCTTGCAGGAAATCAGGCTTAGGGTACTCTATCCTCATGGACTGCATTTTGCCAGGCTGCCCAGGAGTGGGGGTGTGGTATTATGGGGATCTTGGTGCTGCTGAGCAGCACCTCCTGCTTCTGACAGCTGCTTGCTGTCTCTTCCTCTGCTGATGCTCCCTACCCCATTTTACCCATGGGTGGCATTGAGCCCTGTCATCTAGCACAGTTTTGGAGACCATGGCTGTGTTGGACAGAAGGCTCATGGTCTTTTCCCTCTTCTCTGGATAGAAATCCGCCAGAAGGGCTTACGGGAGGCTCCTGCCCAGCCACTGCACCTCTACGACACTCCTTATGAGCCTGTACTGGACATGGACAGTGACTGCCCAGCTTGCCCCAGGCCCAGGGAGTCCCGGCTGCCTGAGGATGATGAGCGGCCACCGGAGGAATATGACCAGCCCTGGGAATGGAAGAAGGAGCGCATCTCCAAAGCCTTTGCAGGTGAGTGATGGGAACTGCCATAAAGCAAACGTGTTTTGTGAAACTGGATCTTTGGGGTTCCTTCATCTTCTGAGGGTCAATAATGTTGGTCTCTGCATTTCCATAGCTCAGGGAGTGCAGCTCTTGCAGAAGCTGTTTCTCTGGGCAGGGAGCCGGGCTGGACAGAGTGATGGATTGAGCTGCCTTAGTAACCTGTCCAACACCTGTCTCCCATTGCCTCTTCTGTGCTCTGACTGATCACAGCCTCTGGTGCAAACTAACATCTTCAACATTGTGTTGCAGGAGTAGGTTCAACCCTGGGCTCAAGCAGATCCCTTCTTCCTCAGGGCAGGAGGATACTCAAAGAGCCTTCGTTCAGCCCCCCTAACCCATTTATCCATGCTGTGGGATCGATTCTGTTTGTGTTTGGTAATGAGGAAATCCATGCTGTGCATTAGTGCTGGCTCCTTGCCGGTGCTGGCTAATTGCTACACTCTTATCTAGGATGCATTTTAATTGCAGCATTGTATGTCTGTACTGCAGCTGGTGCTGAGGGTGCTCAGGCTGGTGGCACTGTGTGGAGATGATGGCAGAGAGAGATGTGGAAGTTTGGGGTTGAGGAGTGGTTCACCTTTTGGGTTTGGGCACTGTGAGCTGAAGATACATGTGCTGGGCTCAGTGTCGCAGTGCCTACTTGTGCTTGGGGCCACCCTGTGCCAAGGATTCAGTTGTCAGGCTCCATCATGGAACACCATACTCTGTTGGGCTGGGTTTGTGCTGAGGTGTCCGTGCTCTGGATGAGCCACCTTACTTGATATCCCTGGGTGGAGGTGGTGTGTTCACAGGTCTGGCTCATATGTAGATGCATGTGGATGCTGCCCAGGGCCCTTCAGACCTGCTCCAAGTCCCAAAGGAGTCAGGTTGCTGTTCCCTGGGCCATGCTGGGGCCTGCTGCCTGTTTTTTTCTGAAGCCGGAGCAGATCCTGCTGTGTCTCATGGGGTGTTTTTTCTCTCCAGTGATGCCAGAATATCTCTGCTGGCCCATCGGGGGGGTCCATGGGACTCCTGCTGATGGGCAACTGCTACTGGCACAAGGATGCAACCCACTGGTGCCTGGCAGGGGAATGTGGACCCTGTGGGTTGCTGGGAGGTACCTAGGGCAAAACAGATGCACGGGCAGGACAGATGGCAGTGAGATGCTTGGCCGAGACCCCCAGACAGACAAGTATGTGGAACAGGGTGATTGCAGACTCCCCCAAACCCCAGAGAGGGTTGGCTGTAAAAACTGATGGAGGAGCAGGGTCTCTCCATTGGGAATGTGCCCCACTTCAGGCCTGTCTCTGCTTGGTACTGCAGAGGGGATGAGATGACCAAGCTGGTGTAGGGCTCCCAGGAATTTAGTCCTGAGGTCTTTCCCCCCACAACTGTTGTCCTTCTTTGTGGGCCTCTGGTGTTGCTGATGGTTTTTTCTAAACCCTTTCTTTCTCTCTCTTTCTCTTTCTTTCCCACACCCTTCCCACCCCTATCCAGTTGAAATCAAGGTCATTAAAGACCTGCCATGGCCCCCGCCGGTGGGACAGCTGGACAGCAGTGAAAGCCCTCTGGATGGGGAGGCTGGTGCCCCCATCCCTCTGCAGCACAGCCAGCACAACTACGAAGACGCCAATGGTGGGTCTTGCATGACAGCGGCGTGTCCGGGGGGGCTGCAGCTGATGCTTGCTGTGACTCTGGACCGCTGTGATGCCTTGAGGCTTGCCCTGGGCAGTGCTAGACACCACCCTCCTCCTCTGCCCTCTCCCAGATCCTCCTGGCCCCTTCAGTTCTCATGTGCTGGACAACAGGTGTTGGTCCTGCTACACCTTCCTGCTGCAAAGAGGCACTGGCTCTTTGGTGCCTCTTTGCTGAAGCAGCAGAGCTGCTCTGGGGGATTATTCCATGGCATGGCAGAGTCATTACTTTCCCTTTTGTTCTCTCCTCTTTGCCTCTATATTCCCAACATTTGATGGCTGCTTTTAAGGTCTTCTCAGCAACTGCACTGAGTATTTAGCTGATGTTTTCTTACTGCCCAGTCCCTTACAGGTGTGTTAACAGCTAATTCAGATCTCAGTGCTGAAGTTGGGGCTGTTTTTTGCCCCTTTTCATCATTTAGCACTGCTCCGTTTCCTGTGGTGTTTTATTACCTTGCTGCTTAGTGTCAGGAGGTCCCTGTGGATTCTCCACTCTTGCTTTTGCTATCCTGAGCAGCCAAATCTCCTAGGTACACTTTGTCATCTCAGGCTTGCCTTGTTGTGATGCCTTTTTCGTGTGTGCTGAGCAGAGCGTCTGAGTACATCCCCTTTGGATGCTGCTGGCAGTCTCATTTATGAAAGCCAAATATTGCTGCTTCTCTTTTAACCCTTTATTAATATTTTAAGGACCTTGCTCTTATGCTGTGGTGAATTAGGATTTTGCCAAGAGCATTAGGTGGTGGGATTTTGTGGAAAGCCATGACTGGACTGTTACCAGTGGGGAACTGTGATGCAAGCTGTGTAGCGGCATGCCGTGGCTGCCTATGTGTCTCTTACGCTGTCCAGGTGGGCACTGCAGTGTGCCAGGTGCAGATGTCTCATTTCCTTATCTGCAGCAATCCAGATCCCTGCAGAGCTTCATAAGATAAATCCAGTATGACCTTTGCTGCCTCCTGGGTGGGCTTGAGTACAGGCTGCAGGTGATGCCTTATTTTGGCGCTGATGGTGGGGGCACTCGAGAGCAAAGTTGCCTCTCTGTCAGGGCTTTGTTGGGTATTTCCCAAATCCGTAGGGATGCTGCAAGCTGAGATCAGTCCTCAAGAAGAAGGGTCTTGGCAGGTGAGAACTTTCGATTCTCTTCCTGCAATGAATGCAGGTGTCAAGAAAAATTAATCTCTTTGTTATGCAGCCTTTTCTTTCCCCCCATCATTTATTATCTCCACACTCACTCTGACATGCATCTTGCTTCTGATGAACACATCAGTTTGTCATTTTTCCTGGCTTTAGCAACACAGAGTCTCTTTTTTTTCCCCTCTGACTTGTCTTGTTTTGTTGTGTTAAGTTTATCTTGCCAGTTTTGTCTCATTTTCTATTTCTCATGTGTGGAGGTGACTTGAATGTCTTGAAGGATGTCTCCTAAGGGCTTGTTTTTAATATCCTGTTTAATCATGCACATGCCTCTGTCTCCCTCTGACAAGTGCAATGCATTTCTTTTGAGCCTCTAGCACAATGACTTTGTGCTGCCAGCAAACACTTGGGCTGTTTGATTGTCTGGCTTTTCAATGATTGCCCCAATTTTTTAAGGTGATGAGTTGAAATAGAAGCCTGTATGTGATGTACAAGAGCAAGCATGGTTGGTGGAAAGCCAGAGTGCCACAGAAGCAGGGCTTGTCAAGCCATAATGCCAGGCACCTCCTTCTTGAGCTGTGCTCAGGATGGTTTACACCATGCTAAGTTGCAGAGAATTTTGGCTGGGTTTGCTTTTGGCTACCTTCTCCTGCTTGCAGTGCTGGGGGGTTGGAGTCCTGTTCACCTGCATAGGGCCTGGACAAGGTGTCACTCAAACAGCTGCCTTAGAGGATGCCCTGCTAGAGAGGAAAACATCCCTCTGGTTATTTTTTGCCTCCTCCTCCAATAGCCAGGAAGCACGGAGAGTTGCCCTGTCTGGGGCATTCTAGTAGTCCTAGGGCATTTCTGGGCTCAGCCACCTCAAGGGTGATTGTGCTACCATGGTGTCAGCCCCTGGCAACCCCACACTGTGGGAGCTCTGCCCGATCAATAAGTAATTTGTGCAAGGAGGTTGGCAGTACAGGAAGCAATAATGAACTCTTGGGAGGAAGGAGAAACAACATTGTTAATGCTGAAATCATCCTGCGCAGAAATAACAGGCAGTGGGAGGCCAGGTCCCTGGGGTACATCTTGGTCAATCCCCCGCGCTCATGGCTGTGGCTGGGCTGGTGACAAGCAGGTGGCAGCATCAGGGAGGTACCTGCAGTCAAAATATCCCCTTCCCACCTCAGGAAATTGTTTCTTCATCCCATGTTAATTTGTACCAGTAGAAATGTGTCCATTGGTTCCAACCTTGACTGCTTCCTTTAGCTCCATCTATCCCCTCTTTTTTTTTTTAATTTAATTTTTTCCTTGAGATTGGGGAACCTCTTTTTGCTACATCTCACTTAACTCTGTACCACAGCCACTGAACTTATTTTTGCATTAGCAAAACCTCCCTGGAAATGTCTTCCATGGCCTCAGTGACTGGCTTCAGGCCTGGCGAGGTGGGGACCAAGCCTGGGCACTGGAGTGAGCAGCAGCCCAAGAGCTGCCCTGCCCTTGCTTAGACCATGGGAATGGGGCAGTGTGAGGTGACCCAGTGTGATGTAAGTGGCTCTGACTCTTCCTGCCAAAGAAAGTTAGGATCCCAGCATGTGATGCGTGTCTGTCTTGCAGGTCCATCAGAGGGGCTGGGGTACGGCCGCACCTCGCCCTGCAGGGAGGAGAAGGCCAGGGCTGTCCTCAGGCATGGCTCCAGCAGCCTCAAGAGCACAAAGACACTGACCACTGAGCCTGGCCCCTTTGTCGGGGAGAGGATTGACCCTGCCCTGCCCCTGGAGAGTCAGTGGTGAGTCCTGCCTGCCTGGAGTGGTTTCCTGACCCTTCTGCCTGCACTAGGGAGCCCTGTGGCCACACCATGAGGAGCCCTGAGGCACACTTACTTCTTCCTTTCTTCCTTAGCTCCACATTTCAGCCTGTTTGTCCCTGCCCCTTGTCTCCCAAGCCCAGTGGTGCCACCCCCTTCCCTCTCCCTGAATGTGGCTGCAGTCCCTGGCGAGGTCTGTGCCGGAGGTGCTGGCATGGCTGCTGCCTCAGGGCAGGGCCTTTTCCATGGTGTCTGCTCTGTGCCCAGCACAGCTGATCCCTCTCCTCTTCCAGTTGGTACCATGGGGCCATCAGCCGCACAGATGCAGAGACGCTGCTGAGGCTGTGCAAGGAGGCCAGTTACCTGGTGCGCAACAGCGAGACCAGCAAGAATGACTTCTCCCTCTCCTTGAAGTGAGTGAGCCTGGCTGGGCTGGGGGGTTGTGGACCCACAGCAGAGTGACCAGGTACCTTAGATGGGTGCCCAAAGTGAATTGTGCCCATGCTAATTGGCTAACTGTGAGATGACAATGAGTGGGCAGAAACAGCTGCAGTATGAAGTCCACACTTTTCTGTGGTGTGGCACAGGTTTCTGGTTTGGTGTCTGGCAAAAACATCTCTCAGGAAGATCTGGAGGGCCACTGCTCTTCCTTGGCAGTGCTAATAATCCCTCAGATGGATCAAATGATGTGCCTCACTTCTCAGTAAAATGTGTCTGGCTACAGCTTCCAGCTGTGTTTTCTTGCTCCTCCTTTTTTTGGTGCTTAGTTTCATGGGAAAAGAAAGTTTGTATGAGCCCTGAGTTGAAGGAAATGTGGGTACCCATCCTTGCCTCCCCAACCCACAGATCCATTGCTCAGCTGTAGAGAGGGCTTTACCCTGATCTTCTTTGCCAGTAGGGAAACCTCATCCCCACAGCACAGCTGTGGTTTCTGCTTGGGGTTTTTGGGAAATCTTTATATACTCCCAAGTTTTCCAGAGTCTCCGAATGCCAAAATTGCATGAAGCATCTCTGCATGTGTCCTGACAGGGGGAACTGCCCACAGCTCGTCATCCAGCTCCTTCCTGGCTCTTGGGGCAGCACGGATCCACAAAATCAAAGCTGTTACTGTCTGAAGATGATGATGGATGAGCAAATACCTTCTTGCTCTTCTGCTGGACAGCTATATTAGCTCTGTTCCTGCCAGATGGGAAACAAGTATTTATTGAGCACTTCAGCTATCTCTGCCCAACAACAGGGCCCGTAACCCTATGCCTTTCTCAGTGTATTTTGAGTTTCCCCAGTGGTCTCTCTACCTGCATTGCTCCCTAGGGAGTTCAGCCTCTCTGTTTATTTCCTGGTGGCATAATTGTGAATTAGATTGCTCTGTCTCTCTCCACATTTTTTCACTCTTTTTGTTGCATTCAGCACCAAACCAGGGCAGGAGCTCCACTGAAAATACACTTTCTTCCTGATGCAGTTAGAGCTTTCAGATCAGCCAACAAACCCTTCTAGAAGAGCTCCCTCCTTTTCCTTTTTTTTGTCATAATTTTTACTGATGTTTTAATTTTCTGTGTTTTTTCCTTGCCTTGGCTCATGAGCCATTCTGGAGCAATAGCTTCTTCTGGTTGGTGAGCTGCATTTGAAGCTGTGAGAGGTCTCACTGTTGCCTTGTGAGTGGCATTAGCCAGCATGTGTGTTGGAGAGCCTGGGAGGTGGCATTCCATCACTGAAAGTGGCTTTCCATCACCTCTCCACGAGCTGTTTCTTAGTTTCTTAGTGGTTTTTCCCTTACTTCCTGCCATCATCCTTAGTTTTATGGCAAAATCCTCCTCTCAGATGGCATTGTGGCTAGCCCATGGTGTGCAGTGGTATCCCACCTTCCCCAGCCCATCAAGGAGTTACATGGGCATTGCCTGTCCTTACAGAGTTTGCAGAGAACCCACAGCTCTGGGAGCAGGATTTTTACTCCACTGCCTTTCTCTGTAGAGCCTATTCGAGGAAAATCCCCTGGGATGCTTTTTATATAGCTGTAAGCTGGCTGTCTGAAGCTCTCGCTATTATTTTTTTTAACTTTTTTTCTCTCCTTGAGGAAGGAGGCACAGCCAAGAAGATGGTCTGAAAAGTGTTCCAATGCTGACCTAAAGTTCTTTGGTGTTGCTTTAAAGGAAAATAAGCACAAGAGAGAGCAGCCAGGAGCAGATCAGGTAGCTGGAAGGATTTAACCTAACAGTCTTGGCTAGTCCAGGCTAGGCAGCCCCATGGTGCCTCTCATGGACAGGATCATGCCATTGCCTCAGATGCTTGGAGAGTGAGTCCCTCCTGGCTTGTGCCTCCACAAGAGTGGTTGAGGCCACACTGCAAAGCTTTGTGTCCTTCCTTGTGCCTGCAAAGGTGCTCAGCAGGAGCAGCACCCATTCCTTCTCCTGGCTGCTGGTGTTTGCAGCCTGTTTAGTCAGTCATCTCTCTAGGGCTGTGATCTCATCACATCCCTGAGCTTGTGACAAATACCTGTGGAGCAATTTGGGCAAAACATCACCAGTATCATTTCTCCATAGTTCCGTGTGGCAGTGCTCTGGTTCCCTGCCACTGGGACACAAAACATGGCCAAGCTAGTGCTTTTCCTCAGCCTGTGTGGGGGGCTGTGGCTGTCTCCCAGGACACCTGGCTCCTTGCTTCTGTCTCTAAATCGATTGCAAACCCATTCTGCTAATGCAACTGGGCTGTCCATTATGGCCTGTCTCCTGCTGGGGGTATGGGGCTGGGCTGTGCAGCACTGGAAGCAGCTCAGCGTCACTGATGAGGTCCTGTCTGCTTTTAAGTCATCAATATTTTGCTATAATGTGCAATCCAGATGCTCCAGACAGGCTGCGGCTCTCCTCGGAGATGCAAATTAATAGCAACAGGGCCATTAGTCCGTCACTTGGAATCAGCGTTTGTGGCAGGATCTGACTGCACAGCTTGGCGTGGCTTGGTGCCCGTGCTGTGCCAGGAAATGGTCTTGCTATGCTGAGTGGGTTTTATGGAGCCTGCAGTGGTGGCATGGAGAGAGGGGAAGGAGAAAATCCTTTGGCTGTGGGCCAAAGGAAAAAAACCTGTTTTGCTATGGTGAGGCTGGAGATCAGGGAACTGAAGTCCTAGGAGCTGAGAGGATCCTGTGAGAGCCAGAGCAGTTGCAAAAGGGGCTTTGTCACATGCAAGGAGCAAAAACCACTACGCTTCAGTGACCCTATATCAAGTATTCCTGCTGCTTTTGCCCAGGTGATGCCTTCCCTACCCACACACACCCTGGATGGGCCCTACACATGCCACTGCATGGCCCAAGGGGACACAGTGCAGCATTGTTGGCTGTGTCCCTCCTTTGCTCTGTGGCTTTTGTTGGAGTCGGCCAGGAGCAGGATGGTGCAGGCAGAGCCATGGCTGCAGACAGGAGCCAGCAGTGTCCCCCTCAGCAGCAGGGGCAGGCTGCCTGGATCAGGGGGTCAGGAGATGAGGGGAGGCTGGGGCCAACTGTACTCCCTAACCCTGCCTTAATCTGTCCTTGCAGGAGCAGCCAGGGCTTCATGCACATGAAACTGTCCCGGACACAGGAGAACAAGTACGTGCTGGGTCAGCACAGCCCGCCCTTTGACAGCGTGCCAGAGATCATCCATCACTACGCCAGCCGCAAGCTGCCCATCAAGGGGGCTGAGCACATGTCCTTGCTTTACCCGGTGGCTATCCGAACCCTATAGTAATCACCCCCACGAGCCAGGCTCAAGGCTGGGTGCACCCAAAACTGGCCACAGGGCTGAGCGTTGCCATGCCAAGGATGGGCTCCAGACCATCAGGCCATGAGCAGCTTGCTGGGCACAGCCGGTGCTGTTGGGAATTGCTGAAGCCGGGCCCCTTGTCCTGCTCTCTCAGGGGCTCCCATGCACTGGCATGCTGGAAGGACCCCCTGTGTGAGGAGCTGAGTGGGGCTTGCCAGCTGTCCACACCTCCACACCTGCCTCCTTGGCAGAGCTTGGGATGCCAGGACTGGAGCTGGGACCTTGGACAGTCCAGGGAGGGGGGCAGTGTATGTAAGTACGGGGATAAAATCATCCGGTAGCAGACCTGAGGTACCTCCATGAGGGTGCCTAGCTCTACCCATGAGAGACTTAATGGCTGTGCCTGCAGGTAAGGAGGCTGGCAGGGGTGAGCAGGACCTGCCTGGGGCCAGCAAGGCATGCAGAGTGTGAGGCAGGCTGCCCATACCTGCACTGGTGCTCAGTACTCACTGCCATCCTTTGCCAAACGTAAATAGTGACCAGCCTTGGCTTTGTGTGCAGCACCACTGCCTAATAAAGCGGTGCATGGTTGTCTCCTGCTTCATGGGACTGTGTGCCCACATTCCACTATGAGTGGGGGATCAGTGTAGCAAAGCACTGGAAAGGGAAACTTTATTACACAAAAGCTTTAAGGGAGCTGATTTTCCCTTCGCCCTTGCATACACTGAGATTGGTGTGCCCGTCCAGCCAGTGCACTCCTCTGAGTCACAGGGGACAAAGGATGTTAGTAGTCATGTCCAGGCCCTGTCTTTGAGACCCTTTGTGGGCAGTGATGAGCTGATTTTGGAGTTGGCTGTTACTCCCTGAAGAAGAGGGTGCTCTTTGGGATCTTTTGCCTTCTTGTTTTCCTTCACCTCTCGTAAATCTTAGGTAAAGTCCCTGAATTTCACAGAGCTCCTGATCTCTGAGAATTTACTGGCTCCAGTCCTATTGTTTGTCTTCTTGACACCTTGTCTTTGGGCCAGCTTGCTCTTTTTTTTGGCTGAACCTCTCTCTGGTGCTGTGTACTTTTTCATATGTACCTTGTGTTTTAACCTTGTTCCTGGTGTTGCTCCTATACCCATGCACATACATTTCCTCTATCCATGCTTCAGCCTAAGCTCCATCCTGCTGTTACTCCCCAGCAGCACATTCCCTTTCCCCTCTGCTCTCTGGGTGGGGATGACAGCAACAAATTCACTGCTGGACCAGCAAAACCTTTTCTGTTAGTGGAACAAAGCCCTCGGGCATCGGTGGGATGAATTAGCAGTGGCTTGATGAAGGCTTTGTGAAGAAGCATCATCGTCCCTTCTGCCTGCTCCCCGGAAGAAGCTGTCCCTGCTGGTTGCTGAGGTGGGGACCAAGGTGATTGATGGGACTGTGGGGACTTGGTGTGAGTGAGTGCTGCATCCACTGCAGGAACTCTGCTCTGTTATCGGGGTTTTTCATACTCAATCTTAGCTGAGAAATGGCTGTCCTGTCTGCCCTGCACAGTCTTGAGCTGCTGTGGGGGCCACGGGGCATGGCCAGTGTGGTTTGTGAATGCACCCCGTGACTGGGAGCCTGCCGAAGTGTGGTGGGTTGTTCAAGGATGCCTCACCCTCTGCCACTCCTTAAAAGGCAGTGGATTGAGCTGGCCGGTGTCTCCTTACAGCCCACTCGGCTGCCTCTCTCCATCCCAGGGAGGCACTTAGTCCTGTGGGGATGGAGGTGACTCCAGTGCGAGGGCTTTTATCCCAGAGCATGCTGGAAGGGCTGGAGATGCAGAAATCTGCAGTGATGCTGCTGGGTGCCCTTTCTGCACTTTGAAGGTTTCAAGTGCCACTTAGCATCCCTGCTGTGCCCTGATGGCTCCAGTGAAGAGCTCATCGTGGGGGGAATACTCTGCCGTCTTGGAAGCTGTAGGTGGGAACGCAGCTCCCCACATAATGTGGGGCTGTTTTCTTGAGCTGTGGCATGGAGCAAACTGCCTGGTAGCCAGTGCTGCCTGTGCAACCTTACGTGAAATCCTGGCCAAGCAGCCCAGCTCCATCTCAGGAGCCTCCCTACTGAGCCCAGGGATGAGCCCTGTGTGCATTGCACCAGCTCCCCAGAACCAGTCATGGACCCTCAAGACTGCCCTGCAGCTGGGCTGTGTGTCCAAGTGCTTCAGCAAAGTAGCTCTTGATCATTGCTGTGGGAATTACATCCCTTCTCAGCCCTTTCTTCTCTAGGCTAAAGAAGTGAAACTCCCTTGTTCTGCCCCTGACCATCCTTGGCAGGACTCTCTGACTCTCTTCCTCTCTTCATGTACGTGGAAACAATATCCAGGTGTGGTCTCACCAATGCTAGATCGTTGTCCTGACCACCAAAAATATATATGACTCCAGTTACAGCAGTTTGGTGGTGGGAGGTGAACAGCAGGTCCCCAGAAAATTTGGACTGAATTTCTCTTGAAAGGGTATTTTAGTGCTGCCTTTGCCATCCTGTGACTGAAGTGGGCATTGTTTGGTGAGGGCAGCCATCCAATAGGGCTAGAGAGGTGACAGGGATCTCCATTTATAAGGATGCTAATCCCTAGGAGGGACCAGGAGCATGAACAATCTTATGTGGCTTCAAGGTTAACCCTGTTTGGAGCATAAAGTTAGACCAAAGACCTTTGTTTGTAATAATTCCTAATCCACTTGTCCCAGCAATCCCCCATGTCCTCCCAGCTGCTTGTGTTCTGTATCCCTCCTCCTGGTATGTGCAACAGCTCTGACATTCATTGCCTGCTCACTAGTCCTTCGCTAAGCCCTCCATAATCGCTGGGCTCGTTTAGCATACTGCAGGTCCTGATAATGGAGGAAGGAAGTTTGTTTTGTAATTGGATTAGCACTGCTGGGAACAGCTTGTGCACTGTGTCGGGGCTTAGCTGGTGCAGCCCTGGCCTTGTGCCACTCTGCCTGGTTGTGAGTCAGCTTGGGGGTGTGTTACTCCTGCACAGGACCTCACTGACCAAAGTGATGCTCACAGGGCTGTCTCCCATGAAGACAGGCTGAAGGAGTTCAGGCTGTTAAGCCTGGAGAGACAAGACTCCAGGGAGACCTTAAAGCCCCTTCCAGTGCCCTCAGGATCTCCAAGAGAGCTGGAGGGGAACTTTGGACAGGGGCCTGAAGTGACAGGACAAGGAGGAATGGTTTTAAACTGAAAGAAGGCAGCTTTAGATGAAATAAAAATTAATTCTTGGCTAAGAGGGCCTGGAACAGATTGCCCAGAGAAGCTGTCCCATCCCTGGTAGTGTTCCAGGCCAGGATGGATGTGGCTTGGAGCAACCTAGGATAGTGGAAAGTGTCCCTGCCCATGGCAGGGGATTTGAACCAGATGAGCTTTAAGGTACTTTGCAACCCAAAGGACCTTTAAGGTCCTTTTCAACCCACTGATTCTATGAAAACATGTAGTTTTGGAGGATGGAGGCAACCAAGAGGGATAGACTGATAGAGGGTAGAATTGGAGCTTCCCCACCTGGGAAGCTGGGGTGTGTTCACTGAATTCTGTCCCTAATGTCTCCCACCTGCTAGAAATGAAGCCCTTTGGTTAGTGACAAGCCTCACATTACCTATCCTAGCACAAGTCAAGGCTCCTAAGTACCTCAGAGGTTGGAGAGAACCAGCAACTGATCATTGTGGGACTGGGTTAAACCCTCACACTGTCATCCATGCACCCTTCCTGCCCCTCTGGACTGGAGAATTTCCTTGAAGTCCAAGCCTAATGATTAGTTTGAAACCTCAGCCCTAGCAGGGATGCTTAAGTTCACAGCTGAGAATGCTGTGCCCTGTGTTTTGCCTCCAACCACAGCAAGCTACAGGAGGATCAGATAACTCAGCAGCTCAGTTGCCAGAGTTTAGAGCAAAGGAGAGAAATTTGCTCCTGATACCTTCAAGCTGCAAGTGGAATGTGCAGGGTAGCACATACATAGCACACATGTGCACTGACACAGACGTGGCCCAGCTGGATGCTTCCTCTCTAATCTTTTCCTAAAGACCAAATGTTTGACCCAAAAGACAAGTTTCAGCTTCTGACTTGGAGACCACCCTCACTCAGTCCCTTCAGTATGGTTCTCAGCATCCTTCCAAACCATTTACTTGTTCCTGGTGTCCTGTTTGGAAATTGTCCCAAGACATCTCTGCTTGGATGCCTCCACCTAATTTTGAGTCTACACCTATAAGCAGTTCTTTTTTGTGGACAGTTTGGAGGCCTGTCTCCAAACCACCATGCTCATGCATGTAGAAGGGGCAATTGTTTTAAGCTAAAAGGAGTACTGATTTAGATTAGATACAAGAAGTATTTTACAGTGTGGGTGGTAAAACCCTGATACAGATTGCTCAGAGAGGTGGTGGAGGTCCCATGTGTGGAAACATTCAAAGCCAGGTTGGACAGGGCTTGGAGCAAACTGATGTAATTGAAGATATCCCTGCTCACAATAGGAGGTTGGACTAGATGACCTTCTCACCCAAACCTAGGATTCTGTGATCTTCCACTTTAGACCATCCCAGTGCTTTCTAGTGGTGTGGCTGTGTCGCTCCCCAAAACATCCCAGGCATGATGATTCCACACTACCAGCCCCGCACTTCTTGCTATTAACATTAGTGGGGGCATCCCAAAACTGAGGTGGGGAACAGGACTGGAAGGTGCTCAGAGATATTCCTTTAACATAGCCCAGCATTTTACTTGGTTAGCTGGTTCTTCCTCTTGTTAAATCCATACCCATGACTTCCAGCACTGGAAATTGGTTCATACTGGGTGCAAATCAAACTTCTTCCTTAAATATAATCAGGCTAAATTATAAAAGCATAGAATGGTTTTGGTTGGAAGACACCTTAAAGCTCATCTTGTTCCAGCCCTCTGTCATGGGCAGAGACACCTACTACAATGCTCTGCATCACCTTGTCAAAGTTAATTATCAAAGAAAAATCATTACCTTATCTGGAGACAGTGATAAATTCTATTTACGTTCACTTTTCTGTCTGGGAGCTGAGTTTCTTTCAGAAAAGCCTCAGAAAATATGAAAGTCCAGATTTGTTTGAATCCTTCTTTTCCATTTTCTGGATGTGGAAGGCACATTGGCTGCATTTGTTGGAGGTTTGAGCCATATCCAGGTTTTCTTAAATCTGGCTCTTCTTTCATAGGGAGGTGACCTTGCTCCTTTCCTCCCTGATGTCATGCAGCCCCTCCTGGCTGAGCCTGATCTCATGCATTCACAGTGTGTCCTTAGCCAGTGGTTGTACCTCAAGCATTCTCTGTCCTTCCAATCTCACTCAGCTTGATAACCTGCACAGCTGCCAGTCTTTCTCTTAATTTCCACATGAATGTGTGTGTGCTATTTTTCTCCATTAAATGGCAAGCCTTGACTGCCTGTGAGGGACTGGCAGGCTTGCTGCATGTCCCCTCTTCCCATCCTATGCCTTGCTGCACATGCACAGTGCACTGTGATTTACTGCCCGAGTGCGGCGTTGCAGTTTCTGCCCACAGGTACCTCTGCACATTCACAGCATGCCTGGCTTTGGTGTGCTTGCTCTGACCATGCACAGCATGTCCTGGTTGACAGGGAAGGCTCATGCATTGCTTTGTCTCCATGTAGGGTGATGTCTGAGCAACCTGCGGCTCTTTCTGGTAACTCGCTGTAAGGATTGCAGGCTCTTTGCTGCACCTAACTCTCTTTTCCTTCTGCACATGCAGGCTGTCAGAGCCTCCCCTGCCCCAATCTGCTCAGCCCCTCTCATAAATATGTTCTGCAAGGGCTGAGATGCAGCCTGGCATAAACATCCCTGTCTGTCCTGGCTCGTCCTTCTCTGGAAACCATGGACTGAAGGGTGACTAGGTTTAAAGTCCTGCCAGAGGTAATGGAGAGTGTCTGGAGAGTGCATCAAGACCCAGGGTCCTTCTCAGTGTAATTTAAGCTAGAGTCCCAGATGCCATCCAGACTGCTGCTCCAGTAACTGAGGCCTTCTCAGGGAAAGTTTATGGATTCCCAAGGATCTACTGACCTGTTGGATTGGGAGAGAAGAAGGGTGAAACTGAGATAACAGAGCCCCCAGAAATGCTTCAGAGAAAGCCTTGAAGTCCAGAGGAGAGGGTTGTTCACTCCAAGTTGCAGACTAGGCCCATCCAGGCTTACATCAATAAATGTGGGGAAGGTGTGACACAGGCATGTGAGCTATAAAGGAAGCATGGGAGGGACAGGGTCTCCTGTCCTTTGCCCTGGGAAAGTCTCCAGCCCTGTTTGTGATGCTGGTGACCACAGCATGCAGGGAGAGCTGACAGCTGGAACAGACTGGGGCTGGACAGAGGGAGGTTCAAAGGTTCCAGCTTCTCCAGTTTGTTGTACAGAAGGTGGTTCCTGGTTTTCCTTTTTTTTTTTTTTCTCCTCTTAGAGAAGGGCTGAGCTAAAAAGCATCTTGCTCTCTTCTGCTTTGAGTTTTATCTGAGCTCTCACATGCCACTGGCTGGGGGAGGTAGTCCATGTGGGACCAATTCTGGATACTGCATCACTCACACAACGAGGGCTCTTGCATTTGCACTCGACTTCCAGCCTGTCCCAAATGGAGCAGCACATCATATGCCAGAACAGGCAAGAGAGCAAGCACAGGGGTGTTTTTCAGTCTCCCTGCATCACAGATCTGTACTTTCTGCTCGGTTGAGGGTCCCTCTGAAAGTCCAGCTTTTGGGACAACCTTAGGCTCTGTAGCTTTGGCATTGGCAGCCCCGCAGACAGCACAGTAATTAATGCTGGCAGCAGCTGCTCCCACTCCAAACACAGCCATAATTGTTCTTGCTGAGCTGGTCCTTCTTGGGGCCATAAAGAGCAAGATGCTTCTTTTGTCATCATCAATGTCATTCCTGCCTTGGCATCTGAAGTAAATGTCTGTCACCAGGGCCGTTGGGGCACAAGGTCGGGCCACCTTTTGACAGATTCACAGGTTGCTTGGGATGTGGAGTGGGAGTATCTGTCTCCTGTGGTTTGGTGTAGGGATGGGATGGGGTCTCTCATGGCTTTGCTGGGGAGACAGGACACAGTGTCCTACAGGACACTCTGCTCTGCTCTCCATTAACAGCACAGCTCCGGGGCCCCTGTGTGCTGGGCCAAGGGCAGCGGCGACGGACCATCCCTCCCTGATGGCAACAGCTAATTTCCATTTAAGATGGAGGAATTCCAATCTCAGTTTGCCAGCTCTTCACCATGGTGCGACTCAAGACCCAAATTTCCAGTTTTCTTCCCCATACAACGCCAGATGCTCTCTGGGCTCAGGAACTGCAGCGCGTTCCGGGGAACTGCCGCCTGGCCCAGGGGACAGCTGGGGGTGAAAACACGGGTTCTCTGTAGCTCCGCGGGTCCCCACAGCATCTCCGCACCCGAAACTGCTGCACTGCCCTTTGCGCACTCAGCGGCCCTCGCTGGGTCCTGCCCTGCTCTGGAGCAGAGGCGCCCGCAGGGAGGCTGCACCGCGAGTGCGGGGGGCAACGAGGCGGACAGGGGACACCGCACACCGGATACTGTACACCGCACACCAGATACTGTACACTGCACACTGCACACCGGACACTGCACACCGGATACTGTACATTGCACACCGCACACCGGATACTGTACGCGGGCGCTGCGGCGGCCCCAGGCAGGGGGCGCGGCTAAAGCGCGGCTGCCGCCTGCCGGCCGCGCCGGGAACAGCAGGACCGAACCGTGTGGGGGCGTGGTCTGGTGTGAGGAGGCCTGGCCTGGCCGGGGGCGTGGCCGCGCAGCCATGTCGGAGGGGGCTACAGGAATGGCGGCAACGGCGCCGATGGCGGAGACACGGCTGCGGCGGAAGCAGCTGCTGAGCGCGGAGGAGGCGGAGCTGTTCGAACTGGCACAGGCGGCGGGCAGCGGGCTGGACCCGGAGGTGTTCCGGTGAGCG
>VXBI01008775.1:5432-27748 GCA_013397375.1 Toxostoma redivivum | reverse complement strand
GACCGGACCGCTACCTGCGCCCCGTTTGGCCTAATGTTCATAATTTTTAGGTAGCGAGGGAGCCGGGGGTAGGTTGCCTGCAGTACTTGTGCTGCCTTTTGTAGCCTCCTTGCTCTGCTCGCCAAACCCTTAACAGAAAAAAAAAATCTACAATATTATTCAGTACTGCTTTGTTTGTATATAACTTTAAAAAAGTTAATTTCCGGGCCATAAGGAATCCCTGGAAAAGGAGGAGAGCTGTGTTGCTTCCTTTATTCTATCCCCATGTGCTTGGTGGCTTCTTACACTCATCCAGCGGTTTCCATCCTCTAGAGATGGTATTTGTGTGGGAAGATGAAGTAGAAGGCTGTGGGAGACTGTCAGTTAGAATACTTACTGCTTTGGAATGCATTTATCTCTCCTTACTACTCTAATGTCCATGGACAGTAACAACCTGAACTTGTGTCATATATATATANGGGGGCTACAGGAATGGCGGCAACGGCGCCGATGGCGGAGACACGGCTGCGGCGGAAGCAGCTGCTGAGCGCGGAGGAGGCGGAGCTGTTCGAACTGGCACAGGCGGCGGGCAGCGGGCTGGACCCGGAGGTGTTCCGGTGAGCGGCGGGGGCGGCCCCCGCGGGAACCGCCGGTTACGCGGGAGTCCCCTCTGACGGGTGCTCCCGGTGCCGGCTGTCTACCCCCAGGGTGCTGCTGGACCTGCTGCGCATGAACGTGGCGCCGCTCGCCGTGTTCCAGGTGCTGAAGTCGATGTGCGCCGGGCAGCGGCTCCCGCCGGGACCCGAGGGCGGCCCCGCCGNACACTCATCCAGCGGTTTCCATCCTCTAGAGATGGTATTTGTGTGGGAAGATGAAGTAGAAGGCTGTGGGAGACTGTCAGTTAGAATACTTACTGCTTTGGAATGCATTTATCTCTCCTTACTACTCTAATGTCCATGGACAGTAACAACCTGAACTTGTGTCATATATATATATATATACACACACATATATATATAGTTTTATTCCTAACCAGTTCTAATAAAATTTTTATTTACTCCCTGAAGTGACTATTGGCTTGCCAATTCTGTGGATTACTTCCAAAAGGTTTAAAAATACGTAACTAAAATAAGTCTGCTGTCACTAAGCCTGGGTTCACAGTGGAAAAGTTCCTTTCTCTTGTGCTTAAAAGTGTGTCAGAAAGGGGCAGTGGTGGTGGTTTGGCGTGTTTATTCTCTTGGCTGTGCTTGTGAGTCCTGTCAAAATTGAAATTGAGAGGGGGATTAATTTGAAAAGCAGTCATTTTTGGGATAAAGGAGTTATGCCACAGTCTGGCACCTTCATAGTGGCAGAGCTCAAGGAGAATACCCTCTTTGAGCAACTGAGGCGAACTCAGGAAGTTTGCTGAAGCCCAGATGGAATGTGTGGGTAAAGTGTCCATGACTCCTTGGACTCACCATGAACAGGTTTCCCTTTCTCAGGAGATAATCTTGATTAAGAATTTCCTGTAGATAAGGTGGTTGTGGTGAAGAGCAGCCTCACGTGTGACTGAGAAATTACTCTGAAATACGCACGGGGCACCTGTTTGACTACTTTTTCTTAAACAAAATGGGAGAGGTGCAGCACTTGGATTTTTTCAAGTGTGAAGCAGTGAGCTATTCTGGTACCACATTAAGAGGAAACATCCCAAAAAAGCAGATTTTGAACAAAACATTATGTTAAATTTTGCTCTCTCTTCTCTGTTGGTGCTCCAGCTGTTACAGGCTGGAGGCTCAAACTATGAAGGAATGTTGAGGTTTTTGTTCCTGTCTGTCTGTAATGTGGAACAGCTTTTGTTCTCTTGTGTATGCTCTTTGAGTGGTACTTTCTAGCACTGGGCTACTGCTATGAGCTAATTTTAGCTAGTAGCGGGCTCACTCAGGTTTGAGACAGGCCAATTGCACTTGTTTTTTTATCAGCATTAAATTTCTCAAGAGGAAAAGCCAGAAGTATTAAAGTAGAGTTGATATGCCCTTAGCTGTTGCCTTCTACCACCCTGCTGCAGGCACTGTAGAGAGGCTGAGATTGCAGGAATTAGTAGTTGTCTTGAGAGCTTAATTTGGTGCTCATTCTGCATCTTAAGTAGACCATCTCCTGGTCTGAGTCAGATTTTAGTCCTAGTGTGTCCAGCTAGGCTTTTCTCTTTGTATTATCCCTTTAAAATGTACATGTTGATATCCTGGAGTGCTCTGGGACAAGCCCTTGGATCCAAAGGTGAAGTGTAGTGAAGTTCAGGGAAAGATGGTGTTGTTTGTGGTAAATATATCTGGTATTAGTTTGGTTTTCAGTGACCAGTTTGGCCAATTGCTGCCTTATTTCCCAAGGTTAAAATATGTCCTCAGTGCAAGTTAATGCCCTGAAATTGCTGAAACAGGAAGATTGTGCCCATCAAGCCACAGTTTTACTGCAGATATGGTCAAACATTAAATGCTAACCTTGGATTTGCCCTCTTTGCAAGCCTTTGCTTGGTAATGGTGATGAAGAGGCACTTGGGCCTCCTCTTTCTTTTCACATTCATCCCTGTCCAAATTCTGATGGACAGCACTTCTATACCTTGTCAGAAGGCTTGGTCTTCCCAGCTGTGTCAGGTTTTTTGTTTTCTATAAGCTTGTGTTAAATTAGAGCCCTAACTCACTGTGAATGAAAGCTTCTCTTTTTAGTTTCTGCCAGCCCAGGTGACTGGGCTGTCCACAGCACCCACTGACATCAGCTAATTCCTTTGTGAATGAAATTATCATTGGAAAGCTAATGCTCAGAAAATGCTTTAGGCAGAATTTAAGCTCAGCAGGGGCTTATCACAACTTCAGTCCTGTGTTTTCATTTCTGTGAGTATAAGAAGTGTTGGTAAGATCCTGTTAATATGAAGGATGTATTTTGTCCAGTCCTCCTAAGGATCACAGAATCAGAAAATGGTTTGGGTTGGAAGGGACCTTAAAGCTCATCTTATTGCACTCCCTGCCATGGTCAGGGACACCTTCCACTATCCCAGGTTGCTCCAAGCCCTGTCCAGCCCAGCTTTGGACACTTCAAGGGATAAGGCAGCCACAGCTTCTCTGGGCAGTCTGTTCCAGGGCCTCACAACCCTCACGGGGAAGAATTTCTTCCCAATACCTGATCTAAACTTACCATCCTTCAGCTTGAAAAAGAATCACTTCTCTTCCTCTGAGCTTTCTCATTCTGGGCACAGTCCAAGTCCATCCTTCAGGAGTCAGGTAAGTGTTAATAGGGTGTCTGGGGGTGGCCTCTGGGCTGGATCTGTTCTGCAGGAGTGTTTGGTTTGCCTTGCCTCCTTTCCCTTTAGGAGCTCCTGTAAAAAGGGGGATCCTTAGCGCTACCTGCTGTTGGCTCTGCAATCTCTTGTTGGAAGATGCTGCTTCCATTTAAGAAGAGGACGGTGCAGCTTCCATGCAGGACCAGGCATTTGGCTAGGGGAGATGCCTCTTCTGCGTTGCTGGGACTTGTTTGTGTGGTTACAGTCCAAGTTCTGTGCTTGTAACAAGAACAGCGATTGTCCTGCGCAAGCTTCTCAAGCTGCTTCGTGTCTTTCAGCTCAGTCCCTGCACTTCCTCCCCTGTCAGAAGGCAGACAAGTGGCTGAAGGAATCACCTAGTCTCACCTAGGATCACCCAAGCCTGCTCTGCTCCAGTTGTATCAGTAATGAGATCCTGGCTTAGGCTTCCCAGCACATCATGGTGCAGGGAGGCTTTTAAAAACAGCTAAATAAGGCTGATGTGGCAGTTCTGATCAGCACTATTGGTGGTGAGGGATGCCCTGTAGTTATTTTAGCTTTTGTGCTGATGAAGCATCAGGGAGTCTGAAATTAGTAGCTCTGTATTTTCCCACAGAACACAGCCATGGCATTCTGTGTTGGCTGATAACTGAATCTATGACAGCTGCCTGCAAATTGCTGTGTATGGTATTGGAGCATCCATCTGGCATATTTAGCTGGATGCAGCTTAATTCGAGTTATGTTCAAAATGGTTCCTCAATATTTCATTTGGGAGGGAAAGTGCTGGTTTGAAATATAATTTCCCAGGTATCCTTTCTGTGTGTGTGAGGGGGAGGGTTCTGTTAAGGACGGTGGTGTTGAGTTTGGCCTAGACTAGACATATGTATAATTAAGTATCCCATTTTCTCACATACTATTTCTGTGCTTTCTGTTTCCATCAGCCAGCCCTCAAGTCCCTGCTAGTTTCCCTGCAGTTTTCTACCTCTCTATATACATACATATGTCAATGCCCTGCTCTTTTTTTAGGCTGTTAAATAGTCTTTGATGCTTCTCTCACTCTTTGCACTCTAACCTGTTGTGGTCCGGATGGTTGTTGTGGAGAAGCAGGTAAAGAAACAGGAAGGGCCTTTGCAGGGGTTTCACAGAGATGTTTATTTCAGCATGTGTGCAGTCACGGAGTTCAGAGGCAAAGCCAAAGCAATGGTCTGAGAGTTCAGGTTAAGTACATGGGGGTTTTGGGGTGGGGGAAGTAGTATGAGAGACCAATTACTAGGGGTCATGGGGGTGTTAAAAGGATGGGATTAGGGAACGGGGGCCAACAAGAAAACAGGGTGGGAGTGACTGAAAGGCTGACAGAGAGGGAGAGGGCATGGGTTTGGAACAAGACAAGGGGTTGTTCTGACTTGATAGAACAGGATTTGTTATCAAAAGGAGGTAACTGAGAGAGGCCTCTCGTATCTTTCTAACTGAGAGTACCTTCCAAGGTCTCCACACTAACCTCTTTTTTCACATTCCCCACTTCCCCAGAAAGACTGTCTTCCCATAAAATTACTTACCAAAGCTTTGCCCCAGCTAATTCCTTTTCTGAATGTGTTGTTAACATGAGCTTGCTTTTCAAAACCTGCCTCCTTTGTGAGCCTATCACGTGGTGTGTGGATTTTAGGTCTGCAAGGAACTAATTGACACAGGAAGAAAGGAGTTGTGCATAGCTGTGGTCAGAACCTGGACTGCTCTCTTGCCCAGGGAAACTCTCACAAACTCCAGTGCCTATTGGAAAAAACACTGAGCCCATCACCAACCACAGGCTCTGTCATATGTTTACACAATGAGTTTTTATGGTCTATAGAAAAATATACTGTGGACAATCACAAGTCCTTTTCTGCCACTGCATTTTTAACTACTTTCTTTTTGTGTAAATACCTAGATACAGTCAAGGCCTCAGAATTGTAAGTGTTGCTGTTCAATTGTTTTGCAAATACTCCTCCCTGTATTACACAGCTTGTTACCAACTTTGTGCTTCTTGTGTGTTCTTCTTGCCATCTTTGCATTTTTTTAATCCTTCCCTGTTTATCCCTTTTTCTCACTTGTTTCTTTCCCTTTGTGCAGTCTGTCTTTAGCTGTGACCAGCCTTTAGGAGTGGTGACTGTCAGCACTCTTGGGTGCTGCTGGCTGGCTATGCCAGCTGCTTTGCATTACTCTTCCACTCAGCCTTGAGTTATCTCAGGGTTCAACTTGATGTGGGATTTGTAGTGTAGACTTCTGTATTAAGGAGATAAAGATAATGCTGACAAGGAGAATTCTTATGTAAAGCTCTGATATGGCAGAGGGAATTCCGTTGGCGATGCAAAGGATTTATCTTATATTATTTAATCTGGGGTTTATACATCATACAGTGAATTTTTCTGCAGGGTATAGTGGCTATTATGCTTTAATTGTAAATTAAATATCTCCATGGGATCTGAGTGGTGGCAATGTGTGCCTTGCATCTGAAAATATTCCCAGACACTTGTGATCTGCATGTCTTCTCTGAAAAAAGATCTGTAGAATGACCTATTGGTGACTTATATGGGGCTAATTAAAGGACTAATAGAGTCCTGATCATGGTTTTCTTACTTAGTTGCTCATACTCAGGTTTTTTTCCAGCACTCCATCAATACCACTCCAATGAGTGGATTTCCTGAGGAGCAGTTAGGTTGCCTTCTGGATCTTATCCTGCAACTCTCACTCCATCCAGCTTTTCCTACCATAAACAATGGAGTTTAAGCCTTTTGAATTAGAGGCCTTGATTTATGTTTTGTGAGATGATGTGAAGTAAATACATGGGACAAGTTCTGTGCACAGAGCATTCCTGATGCAAGATGTTGCTCTTCCTCTCCCTTCCTCCGAGGCTCACATTCCAAAATGAATATTTTTTCTGTATTGTAGGCAACCAACTAGCTTCAATTTATAGACCTCCATTATCTTCTGTTACAGAAATTATCATTATGCCAGTTATTTTAGAACTGACAAAATATTTCTCAGCTGTACTGTGCTTTCTTGGATGGCTGAAATTGCCTTGGTTAAAAGTTCCTGTACATTTTCTCTCCCAGGAGGTAATAATAAATTTTGATTCTCAAAATACAGATGATGGGTTGTGAAGCAGTCTTTTCTACTTCAGCAAAAACAGCAGACAAATGGCTTTTATTTGTTCTTCCTTATCCCAGCAATAAATTGCAAAAAGTCTAGGCTGGAATGCTCACATCCTGCTGTGGCTCTAGTCCCAAAAGAATAGGTGGCCATGGAGGTCTCTCTCCTGTCATGCTTTTCCTGCAGGGGGTTTGCAGGATTACCTGAGGCTCTGAGCTTTCCTCTTTGCTGGACATTGAGCTAAATGGGATTGAGCACTGGGATAATTTTTTCAATATGTTTTTCAGGCTGATTATCAAGCTTTTTTTTTTCCTCTTATTCATGCTCTGCAAGGCAAGACCTGACAGAAAGGAAAGGGATTTAGAGGAATAGTGTAAATACCGGACTTATTGTGTGGTTTTGTTGCACAGTAATGAGATACAAGTTTGAATGATAACTGAATAACAATTCATTCTTTCCCTCCACCCTACCAAAGAAACACTCAAAAAATCAAACTCAATAGAGCTATCAGAGAAAAGTGAGGGACTTCTTCCCCATCTTTCTGTAATCTTATGTGCAAGAGAAAGTGAGAAATGAGATATCCCAAGTGTAGTGGTGAAAACCAACAAAATGAGGAGCAACCAGGGACATGTGAGAGTTTGTAGGGAAAAGGCTGGTGTGTTTCATGTTGATCAGTGATGGGAGAAAAGCTCCTGTGGCTCTGCTGAGCAGTCTTGAAGGGAGCCATTTATCAAAAGAGCAGGACTCTTGGGCTCTTGGGTGATGCTTTGGCTCTGGAAAGAGCCCAGGTTATGTATTAACTGTTGAAGATGTGGCAGCAGCTTTGAAGATCTGAGAATTGTGTTGCAGAGTAGGACAGTTTGTGAGGTTGATGTCAATATACACTGCAGGAGATATCTTGAGAGTGTTGCAGTTCTGGTAAGCTTGGCTGTGCTACAAGTGAATGTACCAACAGACATTTACGTATTTATTTATTTATTTACCAATGAGAGAAAAATCTGTAGTTCTTATTACTGCTCAGAGGCGGGAAAGGATCCCTTGAGGAAAGCGGGAGGTTGAGTAGAGAGGAGCTTTAGATTTCTACTTCTGAAAGCATATTTGGAGTTGGGGTTCTTTTCTTTCCTAAAGCCGATTGATCTTCTCTTGCCTCCTGCTTGACACCAGGCAGTGCTTCTCTCTCTCTGGTACTTAAGACTGCTTGTGTGCACATATTCTTCCCAAATTCTGCCTGGCTCTCGAGGAGATGAACAGCTCCTGCATCTTTGCGAGGGCAGGTATTTGATTAGTCTCTCTCTTGACTTGTCTCTTACTTCCATAGCTATTTGGGGTGCAGTTATTCTGTGTCAGCCAGACACATTCAAGGTAAGGATCAGTCTGACAGGGGAATGACCTCTCCCTAAGCCAAGCAGAAGAAGACTTTGGGTGATGAACTGACCAAAACCCCCACCCCCAATCTCCCTGTGCTGTCGTTGAGAAGGAGGGAGGGGTTGGGGGAAAAAAAGATGTTCTTAGTAATAAACTCACTTTGTATCTCTAAGATGAGCATGTTTTGCCCTTGAAGTGTTTTTTCCTGGTCCTTACTCAACTCATGAATGCTTTGTTCTCTCCTCTACCCAGGTGTAATGTGGGAGGGTGAGTGAATGGCTTTCATTGGTGCCTGGCATTTGGCCAGTGTCAAACCATGACAGTCACCAAGGAAAATATCAGTGAAATCCATTTGTTCATCTGTAGTACTTGAATTACAGAGAATTTATGGTCGTTGAGCTGCTTTTGTGCTTTGTGGTAATTGAATCTGTTATCTCCGATAGTGTAACTGAGGGAAGTACAAACCATGCATGTCCCTGCACACTTCAGAAGCTGTCCTTGTCTGGTACATGGGTCTGCACAGGCTGCTTCCAAAAATATTCTGGGTATTTATGCAGTTTAACTGGTTTGTTTTACTGTGATTTCAAAGCTAGGGGGATGGATGGCACATGCTTTGAGTGCAGCTTCTCTTCAGTCAGATGACTCTTTCCCCCCGGGTTGTTTCAGCTGGGTCAGAACATTGAGGGTCTGTAGTGCTTAAGGGTACCTGTGTATGTGTGCACATAGCAGGAGTTATACTTGGGTTGAGGACCTGCCCTCTCAGCAGACATGCATGAGAGAAGGGGGAGGACATTCACCTGGGAACATGTCCAGGATTGCTAAAAGCATCATGGTGAAAAATGCTTTTATTCCTGCCACTTTTTCTCTCAAATACAGTGAGATCACATATTACCTTTGCACAGTGTATTTGTTTTCATGAACAGCACTTGTTTTAGTGAAGCTGCTTAAAGTGCCTGAGCTACAACACAGCTGGCAAGGCTGGTTGGCTGACATGGGATGGTGACTGCTGGTACATCACTACCCGTGCTTGACAAGACGAGAGTTTTTCAAGAGCATCTGACTTGGCTGGGATAAGTTAATGGATTTTTGTGCCACCCAAATTTTACAGATTAATAATGGCCACCTGCTCCTACTTGGAAGTTCTTAGATTGTCTTTCTGGTGCATCAAGGTATTAACTGGTAGTATTCATGTGAGTGAGTCCTGTTCCCAGACAGCTACTCCAAGGAGACAGGATGGTCTGGTAAGTAGCTGTGCACTGTCCATACCACAGATGATCCAAGATAATGATTTCCAAACCATGTCCGTGGAGACTCTAGAGTGTAGAGCAGCTGATGATGTGCAAGTTGCACTGTGAATGGTTGCCAAAATGTCACTCTTCATTTTCATTGCACGCAACTATAGCCCACTGTATTCATGTTTTGTTTTCTCATTGCTGTTACTCATTTTTATGATGCTTCATGGAGGTTGCCGTTAGTAAAAGCTGTACATCATGTTCCTTTTATTCTCTTTCCTAAAGTGAGTCCTACTTCTCACTTGAGGGAGTGGCAGGAAAAGTCAATGTCCCTCATCCTCTCCTGACATTTGGGTCAGCAGCAGTGAGTCTGTCGCTCTCTCCTCTGACATGATCCTGTTGCCCCTTGCCTCCCTCAGCTTCTGCCTTTGTACCCACTGCTGCTCCCTGCTCCCACTCTGCCTCTTAGAGCCCGTCAGTTGTGCTTCCAGGAGGGGAACTCTCACCTCCTGAACTCAGTAAGAACATCTAGAAGTCTTGTGTAAAAGTCTGAGTTCCTGAAAACCCCAGAAAATGATAGGAAATTCAAATCTGCTCATTGAGTGACAGAAGTGATGTGGAGAAGTGTGTGTGATCTGATGATGTGGTAAGAGTCTCAGACACCAGTGGACACTTGCACATCCTTTCACTTATCCCAACTTGAGGTGTTGGAAGCTCTTGATGTTCCAGCAGTGCTGTTTGTATGCTGCTGTTCCTGTGTGGAATGACTGGAACAAAGTGGCTGGTTACTTTGTAGATTAAACCTCATGAAAATTAAAAATGCTTCTACTGTAATTTCTTTGGGTTTTGTGACACCAATACCTGTTGGGCTGAATTCACCAAGTTGCTTTCTGAAATGGATGCTGAAGATGTTTGTGAGATCTAATGGAATTTTGCCTCCTGCATGGTTCCTGAGGGAATGCTTGTGGCTAGTTGCTGTGTGGTGATGCTTGGGTTGGGATGTGAAAATTAATGGATTAATTTGTTTATTCAGGGAGAAATAAAACCAGCTCTGCTGTCAGTGGGTCACAGATACTGGCCGAAAGAAGCAACCGGGAAGGATCTGCCCAGAGGATGCCCCGACAGCCAAGTGCGAGCCGTACGCAGAAGGCAGGAACCTCTGGGAAGAGCAGCGGGGGAGGCAACAGTACCTAAATAAGGCTTTAGAACAGATGGATTTTGATGCTTGACAATATATATAAATTGTGCTTGTTAAAGCTGCTTGTGTTATACGTATTAACCTAAAATTGATTTGTAATACTGGGAACAGAGCTGTTGGTTCTTATTTCCAAAACTTCCTTTGGCCATGCAGATTGCTAGGAAGTGTTCCTGCATTTGGCTTGCCCTGCTTCCCCATGTGCCTGTTTACGGCATTCTAGCACCTATATCTGAAAACAGATTGATCTCTCCCAAGACATAATCCCATTTTCAATCCTGCCAGTGGTGCTGATGTGATTATTCCTTTACAAAGCATTACAGCCTCCTTTGCCTCAGGAGCCAGGTCAAATGAGGAGATTGTGCCAGGTAAGGGAGGGAACAGCTCCATCACTTAGGACAAGACACATACAAGTACCTAAAAAAGGTAAGTGGGTTTCTTGGAGCTCAGGTGTTACCATGCATAGTTCCAGAGGGTCTTCAGGCAGTAGGGTGCCTTCTAATGGGTCTGGGAGCTCAGGGGCTGTTGATGAATTCTATGTCCCTAATTAGGAGAAAGTGCCTCCATTCCATGGGAGTTAGATGGTGATTCCTAAACTCAAGATCTGCCTTTCACAGGCCTGCTTCAGCAGGTGCTAAAATAAGATTTGCAAGGTCTGGGTTTCTCCTACTCTGATCAAATAATGAGGTGCAGATGCTCCCCTCAGTAAAACTGAGGTGGTGGAATTCAGAGGCCTGAAGGGAGGTAGCCAGACACAAGTTATGGTCACAGTGCTGGGCATCAGGAGAGCGGACTCTGGCCTCTTTGGGGATCTACTTGATACAGTCTCTTGGGATCAAGCCCTGGAGAGAAGTGGCACCCAAGGAAGAAGGTTGATAGTCTAGAATATCAATGCTCAGGAGAACCCAGAGCTGCAGCCCATGCCTGAGCTCCAGCTACAACCCTGACATCCCTTGGAGCCATGTCCCTGGCCCCTGTCACCCCTCACCCCATGTTCAACCCCTCTCATAACCTCAGCCTTGTTCCCTCCAGGCTCTGCAGTGAGTAGGGGCTTGACTGGGTTGCACCACCTCAGGTGTCCTCTGTGGTACTTCAATTCAATGTCCTGGGGGCTGTAGGTCCTCTGAGGTTGCCAGGGACACTGGTGGGGACAGGACAGGATGTGGGATGTTTTTTAGGGGTGTTAGGGTCAGCCAGGGCTGCAGGGAACCTTCCTACCCCATGAGACGGCATTAGGTTATGTGGTTAAAAGCTCATCTCTTAGAATGAAGACAAGCAGGGGGAGGTGGAGTAGCCCTGGGAACCTCCACTGTGCTAGGGCTTCCCTGTCTCCAGTTGCTCCCAGGGCTCTTGTTGGGCTCAGATGTGGCTCCCAGCCAGAGAGTGAATGGGACCACTCTACAGGTCACATCTCTAGGGGCAATGGTCCCTCACTAGGGGCAAAGGTCATGGTATGGGATACAAGGGAAAAGCATTTTTGGATTGTGACTTACGGGATGTTCATGGGAGGAACTAAAGGTGGGGAAAAGGAGGGATCAGGGTGGTTTTGGGGAGCCATAAATGTGGGAAAATAGAGGGATAAGGATATGATGGCCTGTGTGGTATCTAATGCCCATCTTCCAGTCTGGGATTACAGACACAGTCTGTCCTCCTGAGGTTACACACTGAGCCTTGCTGGGGGATGAAAGCAGGGGACACGGACATTTGTGCCTCTTAGGGTGCTTAATCAGGTACATGGGCAGGACACTGACTGATGCACTTTCTATGCAAATCTGGTTTCTGACAATTATTCACTGTTTAAATGGGCAATGTTGACTGTAGCATTGCCAAGGAGGTCTATAAAATCCCCAGATAATTTTGTTAGAGTTCTTTTATAAAGCAGTTAAAACAGATAAGCAAATCAAACTAATTAGTATCTGTCAATATTTGCACAGAGCTGTGTGATATCAAGTGGAATTTGTACTACCTGAGTGACTTCAGAATTCTCAAGATTTTAGAAGGGTTACACAGAATGTGCGCTCACCCAATAAATTAAGGGCTCTCAGTCTCACAGAGTGACCTTGGGCAGCATCTTGACTCAAGAGGGGACACCCCAACAGTCCTCTAAGGGCAACTGACTCCACTGCCCTGCCTGTCCACCACGGCTCCATCTGTCTTATCTGTCGTCAGATGGTCACAATAAACCTTGCTGGCCGGGGTCTGACTTTCAGCCCCTCCACAGCACCAGCAGGTGCAATGGTTACTGCTGCACACCTGAATCCAGCCATGGCATGGCTGAGCTCAATCCCAGGTCTGGAGGGCTGCTGGAGCTGGTGTGCCTGCCACAAGCACCCGGTGAAGTTTATCCTTAAACTGGAATGAACACCTGCCAAAGGAGGAGTAGGAAAAACAGGGTAAGAGCCTAGAAGCTCTCCCAGTGGACCATACACCAGGGCTGAGCACCGCAGGCAGGATAACTAGAGTCTCTTTTCCTACAGACTAGTTCCCTATACCATCATTGACAAAAAAAGGAGGGCCAGATGGGAAAAAAAATTTGAAATTCGGGCAAAGCTGGCCTCTAAGAGGATCGAACCCCCAACCTTGGCATTATTTGCACCACGCTCTAACCCACTGAATTTACGGGCTGTGGTCTCTACGCCGCCACCTGGTGGCCCGCCAACGGCTCTGCCACCCGGGAAAACAATAATAGTAACAGCCCTGGCTAGAGGATGGTTCCGATCCATCGACCTCTGGGTTATGGGCCCAGCACACTTCCACTGTGCCACTCTACTGTTGTTGTGGGAGAAGTTTACAAATGCAGACTGTGATCTGTAATTCGACCCTGCTCCAGGGTATATGGTAGTGGTAGCACTGCAACTCCAGTGGCACCAACAGCCTGTGCAGGGTGACCAGAACACCCTGTTAGCCCCAAAATGGGGGTCAATGAATTAATGCACTGTGGTGCCCCACTTGCTGTTACAGATTTGACCTCCTCCTGGGAACCACGAGTTAAGTTCCCACTGTGCTGCTGAAAGTGGATCAAAGCCCATCTGGTATCTTCTGCTTTTTGGCTTGCCTGGTAGGAGCTGCTGTTCACCTTTCATATACAACCACCCATCCATCAGATTTTAGGAAAACAGGCAAGCATCTTATGGGGTACATATAAGAAGGCAGGTGGGTGGACTTTTGCACGTTTCTCAAATTCAGGAGCATGGTTTCCCAAACTGCTGTCAGTGGGAGATACAAATATTTTGGAAGAAAACCTAGATGAGAACATAAAGCCTGGAACTGGGGCTACTCAGCACATCACACACCTTGTGTCTGCCTTGGACAGCACCACTGTGTTCACAGCAGCCCTGTGGCAGCAGGATTCAGGCACAAAAAGAGGATGGGCTGTCAGCACTGTGATGTGACTCCTCATTTTGAGAAGCTGAGAACGTCACCCATGTGCTTACCCAGCACAGAGCATGTTTTGCCCTGAGGGATTGCTGGCTGTGACTTCGTCTCTCTTCAGTCCCACAGCCTCTTTCTAACAGGCACAGGGAGGTGGGGTGGACCCCTGTGAGGTTGGTGTTTTGCCACAATGGAGTTACACAAATTTTTTTGGCTAAACCTTTTCTTGGTCCTGGAGTAAACATCCCCCAAAAGTTGTCGACCCAATGAAGATGTTCCTGCCTTGTACCATCAGTATCTTGCCCTCTTCAGTACTGAGGTATGTACCAAAGTAAGGGACTTCTCACCTCTGAGACACTTTTGGGTCCAAAAACTGGGCCACTGCAGATGCTAATGAAGGTGGAGAAGCTACTGTAGAGGAAATTATGGCAGAAAAGGGACATAGTATCTTCCCTGAGGCTCTTATGCACAACCCTGTATATGGCTGGGAGAATGATGACACTGAGCTATCCCTGAATAGGTTAAAGTAACAACAAGCTACAGTAAGCAGATGGGAAAGCACCATAAAGTAACAAAGCATCATAAAGTAGCAACAGAAAGCGGATGAGAAGATACATTAAAGTAGCAAATAAGTAAATAGACCTGCAGGGAAAGTACAGCAAAGTATCAAATAGGTAGAGTGGACGTGACTAGACTAGGCTACTAGACTGCTTGAGCCAAGAGCTGGGGAAGATGCCGTAAAAGTGCATGAAACCAATCAATAAGTAACAAGTAATATGTGGACAGTGCTTAATAACCAATTGTATGCTTGCTAGATTCGTGTGATCATTGTAACAAACCCTATAAAATATGTATGAGTAAAGTAGGGGGTTTGAGGTTCACTCGTACCTCCATGAGGACTCCGTGAATACTCGGCTAAGATCTCCTGCTGTCTGGACAAGATTTCTCCCATTAAGCCACCTTCATTGTCTTGGTTTGAAAGGCAGGTGTCTGCCACGGAAGGCAGGAACCTCCACTGAAATGGAAAAAATATGACCCCCTTCCTCTCTGGAAGCGGGAGGGAGTCAGGGTCCTGGGTTTTTTTCCTGAGGTACCCAGTAGATGGTGAGGGTCCTTTCTAGTGAGGGTTTTAATAAGGCCTCAGTCCAACGGCTGCTGTTATGAGCAAAGGCTCACCCACAGTTATCAAGAAGCAGTACAGGGCTGGGCTCCAGCAGAGGTAGTGAATTCTCCCCACAATAAGTGACAGCTCGACTGTCGTCCTCCAAAGCCGACAGCAAGAGTGAGCTAGGAGCTTTCCCCCAGCCCAAATCTTAGTGTATGTCTGCCCCTTCAAGAGAAACATCTCAGGTAAGAAAGTAGCCAGTTGCACCTTTCCTCTGGATGAGGCTACTTCTTTTGTCTCTCATAAGTACCGGTCATTATTGTCTTTTAACAAACAGGAGAAAATTCCCTGAGAGAAAGAAAACAAAAGGAGCAATCCCAACCTCATATATACAGCTATTTGATCTTGAAGACCATCAAGCAGTGGAGTAGGTCATGCAGGAAGGTTTTTCGGCCTCTGTCCTTGGAAATCTCCAAAGACCAAGCAGTTTGAAACCTGGAATAATGTGGTCTCACCCCAACAGTTAACCCTACTTTGAGGATGAGGTGAACTTAGAGATCTCCTGGGGTGCTCCCAGTCCTCTCACTGTTGTTCTGTCTCAAGAGCTATGTGGGTATGCTCTGCCCATGTGTAGCATCCAGGAGATTGTGCCTGGTCCTGCAACCCTGGTCCATGTGTTTTCCCTCAGGGTTGAAGGGCTTGAAAGAAAACAAAGAGCACAGGCAGCCCAAGTATGAGAGACAAGGAGACAAGGATACAGAAAGCAGGTACATACTCCCATTTCCAGCCCAGATGTCCACTGAGGAGCAGCCTCTCATGCCCTGCAGTGCCTTCCCACTGGTAGTGGGTAGCTTCTTCCCATGGCACAACCTGATGGCCTAGGGAAATCCTCCTTTTTAAGGAGTCAAGTTTTGAAGTGTCCTAGACTGACACAGAGTAAAGTCATTGGTGCCAAGTAAGGAAATCTGGTGGCAAGTCAAAGATTCACCATATGTAACTGCAGACACCTGTAATCCAGTGATTGAACTGTTGTGGACATAGCCACAGTACCTTTTAAAATGCTCTAGAATATCCAAAATGCCTGCTTCAGACTGGCAAATGCAATAGAGACCACAGGAGACTGCTGGAATGTTACTGGAAACTAGCTAAGATTCTTCTGAGTGTCTTGAATAGCACTGAAGGCACTAGATTGTCTAGCGGTTTGAGTCCTTAATTTCTACATCTGAACTTGTCATGGTCACTGCCCTATAATCAAATGAAAGGAAAAGACACTTCCAAGGTCACCACAGCCTCAAAAGTCAAAAATGGGGAGAGAAGTCTCAATGTAGAAATGTCTTTCTCCACTGACTGAATGTTGGGACTGACACACATGCAGAGTTTGTGTTGCAGATGTCTAGGTGTTAATGGCAATCCATCAAAGCAAACAAAGTAATTCAGGCATTTCTGGGCCTGGTTAATTTGGCTTGTTTAAAATAAGTGCTATGGGACAGATAGATGTGTATCTATGAGTTAAGAACTCTATTTAGTTACCTAAACTCAGTCAAGCCATGAGAAAGATTTTCCTGTCTCACCAGCTTTGTATGACAAATGGTACCTATTCCTTCCTATTTTTGCTAATTCTCTCTCCAGTCATTCTCTCCTCTAGACCCCAGGGATGTTCTCCATTAGCCATTTCTTGCTCTTCTAACTAGTTTTAAAAGATTTATTTCTTGCGGTGTTCATCACCCTTGTTCTGTGCTGCCTCTTTGCTGCTTGTTGCACTGCTTGGATACTTCAGTGACATGGGAAACTTTGCTAACCACTATTTCTTTAATTTTTTTAACCATGTTAACAATTAGAACACACACAGCACTCACAATTCCAGAATCTACAGACTTCTAAACACCCTTTCCTATATCCTGTTTGTTACCAAGGACAATAAAAATACACACTCAAAATTAACTCAATTTCAGGCTGGTAAAGATGGTCCTCTCTGTTCATCTCCCCTCCTCTCACCAAACATCAAGAAGGTGGACCTTACTGTTTGGAAGTTGTTGCAGTGTTGTAAAAATTTTGCCTTTGCTTTAGAGTTTTAATTGTCAGCCCAAATATGAACAGTATTTAATTAATTTTAGACTGGATGTCTACATTGCATGTCCTGTCTAAGCTAGAAGTTCTTTAGTGTCTTGCACCAAGTTCTTCTGGATCATGGTTTATTTTAAGCATTCAAAATAGTTCAGAGGAACCGTATTTGAGTAATGTTTCTCAACTCTCTTAATTTGCAATAAAGGGAGTCCAGATGACTGTCTTGGATGTAGACATCTATACCACGGGTTTGAAATACTAAAAGTGACCTGAACATAATATTAATAAGAAATTGTCTATTTGCTAGAAATTGTATTTCAACTCATTCTGAACTGTTTCAGCTGAAGTGAGGAAAAAGCAAGCAAGCAGACCAGCAAGAATATACCATATCCAATAATATGTATATAATGACATTAATGGGTTTATGTTCTCACTGCATATTCATTGTCTCTCTTAAGACCATCCCCCACTAATAGCAAGATTATTTACCTCTTTTTTTCCCTTGCTTATTTATTTTTAAGAGCTTCGACTATGTATTTCCAAGCTTTATCCAGATTAGCTACATTGTCTTGCCATATTTGTGCTTGTAAGTCATTAAGGATTATTACCTATTCTTTTTCTGACAGCGGCCCTCCCAAAGCCAGCAATTTATTACTAGGTTTTCACAGAGCTTCTTTTACCTCCTTGTTTCTCAGCCTGTGGATGAGGGTTTACCAAGGGAGTGAGAACGGTGTAAAAAGCAGAGAAGACTGTTTGGCTCTATTTGTGTATTGTGATGAGGGAGTACACAGACAGCTAATATTGGCCAGTAAAAAAGAATCACTACAGTGAGATGTGAGGAGCAAGTGGAAAAGGCCTATTTCCTTCCAGTGGCAGAAGGAGTTCTCATGACTGTGACAATGATCAGATACGATGAGAAGGCCAACTGGAATGGAAGTCATGAGCACATCCATGCCACGACAGAAGTCACACATCCCACCACACGAGTGTCACTGCAGGAGAGTTTTATCATTGAGAACGGGTCACAGAGAAAAGTACTCTATTTCATTAGGCCCACAGAAGTCTAAATCTGAGATGAGGAGGGTTAGTGTGGAGTTAGAGAGAAAGCCACTGAACCAAGATGCAGCACCCAGCTGGAGGCAGAGCCTGGTGCCTGTGTGGGCTAGGTAGTGCAGGGCCCTGCACACCACCAGGTACCAATCCTAGGACATTGCTGCCAGGAGGTAACACTGTTTAGCTGCCAGGCAGCTGAAGAAGTAGTACTGGGTAAAACACCCCTGCACTGAAGTGCTTCTGTCTCCACCCGGGTAGCTGAGCAATTTCCTTGGCAAGATACTTGAGCTGTAGCAGATTCCCAAGCAGGCCAAATTGCCCAGGAGGAAGTATGTGGGATGTGAAGGTGCCAATTAGCTGCCACCAGCACAACAATGAAAGTGTTTCCAGTTATGCCCACAAGGTAGATGACAGAAACATCAGGAAGAGAAGAGAAGAGAAGAGAAGAGAAGAGAAGAGAAGAGAAGAGAAGAGAAGAGAAGAGAAGAGAAGAGAAGAGAAGAGAAGAGAAGAGAAGAGAAGATCCAATTCAGACCCATTCCCAAAATCAAGGAGGATGGATTTTGTAACATTTGTTTAATTTTTCCACTCTTGATTTGCCATAACTTTTGTTCTAGTGTTAAACCAGGAAGTGTTAGCAGCAATGAAGACCTCAACAGTTAAGATTCCAATAATGAAAATTTCCTGAATAGAGAATAGAGAATAGAGAATTGAGAGTAGAGAATAGAGAATCGAGAACAGAGAGTAGAGAATAGAGAAGCAAAGAGTAAAAAAGTCTTTGCATCACCAGACCTGTTATGTAATTTCTTTAAAGATTTTTAACATACTAGAGTCGCATTGATTATTACTCCACATACCAAGAAGCGAGCATACAGCTGAAGTGATGTCCATGTTTCTTCTCTGGCACAAGAGTACTTTCTAACATGTCTCCAGTCTGCAAGCAAATTAAAAATTGATATATGCCATCACAAGTTTTGCCATATTTTTTTCTATTGTGAAAAAAAGGTTAAATTGCTCCAGCAGGGACATAGCCATATTTCCATTTCTAATAAGTATTGATGCATATTATATATTGTCCTAGTTTACAATGTAAAGGTGTGCCCAAAAGTATGTATTCTATCACCATCTTCATGAACTGTTGAAACCAGAAGGAGCAGTGTTTTCCTTGCCTCCTTCCCCCCAGCCTATCTCCTGTTAATGGGCCCTTCAACACTTGCCATGACTCATAGATAACTCCCTCCAGGGGCCATTTCTGTTTCATGGGCAATCAAGGACCCACCAAATGGCTCATAGAATGACATCAGCCCATTGTGAGAAGTTCCTCCCAGGGCGAGGATCCAAGCATCCCCACCTCAATATAATCTGGGTTTTGAGACAGAACAAGCAGTCCTTACCCACTGGTTTCCAGAGGACAAGAGCTACCAGACCTTTCTATGGGATTACTACCTCAACAAGACCACTTCCTCTGGATTGCTACCACCACCCTAACTAGCGGAGTGTCAGGTTGTATTTTGACTCTGTCAGTGGCTTTCTTTTGTACTATTGTGTGTAATTTTTTTTCCCTATTAAATTGTATTTGATTTGGAGTCTCTCACTGGTTTTGCTTTCAAACTTGTACATCCATTCAATATTTATAGATGTGTAGCACGACCTTTAATGCAGACATCTTTCTTATTTGAAGAAAGTTGAAAAATCATCCAACTTCCATCCATGTAAACAAGTATGAAGGATGCTATACCATCTGTAGCATATGTCCACCCTGCCAAAAAAACCTGAAACACTCACAAAACAAAAGCACTTCACAATTATCTCAACCTTCAGTCTTGTTCATTGTTCATAGAACAAATTACACCAAATTTATGGAGTTTAATTCACCTAAAATGGACAGAGTAAGTCATCTTCCAAAAGTACCTATTTCTTGTCATTAAGAACTCAGAGAGACTTTAGTCACCAGATACCTAATCAGAAAAATATAGTTTACATAAATCCTACTGCTTGTCATAGTGCTCTCTTTTATTTTTGCTTTCTCTAGATTGCCTTGCAAGTCTGATTTTCCAAAAATCCTGAGGCTTTGACTGAATTGTTCTGGCTTTCTTTAAAAAAATTCAGTGGTCAAAGCTAGTCCCAATATGGTGGTTAAGGGTGCGCTGGGATAGGACAAGAGAGTGCATGCAAGGAGAGGTAACCTGAGAGCAATACAGAAAAGCTGTCTGAGCAAACAGGGATCAAGTTAGGAGAGCTAAAGCCCTGATAAAGTTAAGCCTAGCCAGGGACTCCAAGAGCAATGAGAAAAGCTTTGATAGGTACATTGGTGATAAAAGAAAGGAAAATGGTGGGCCATCTCTGGGCCTTTCTTTCTGGAAAGACATGAGATCTGGTTACCCAGGACTTGGAGGAGGCTGAGATACTCAACAATGTGTTTGCCTTGATCCTCACAGGCAAGTGCTTCAGCAACGTTGTCTGAGTCACAGGATGGGAAAACAGACTGACAGCACTGGGGTTGTGCAGAAGAGAAGGCTCCAGGGAAACCTTAGAGTCTTTTCCAGTGCCTAAAGGCTCTCCAAGAGAGCTAGAGAAGAAGGACTTTGGACACAGGAGAAGGCGGAATGACTTAGGATTGGAGAATAGGAAGAAATCTTTCCCTGTGGTGAGAGAGTGGTGAGAGCCTGGAATAGGTTGCTCAGAGAAGCTGTGGCTGTGTCATCTCTGGAAGTGTTTGAGGTCAGGTTGGATAGGGATTGAAGCAACCTGGGATAGTGGAAGGTGTCCCTGCCTGTGGCAAGGGATGGAACGGGATGAACTTTAAGGTTCCTTCTTACCCAAACTTTTCTGTGATTCTATGAAAGGAACTGAACAGAAAATTCACTTATTTTTTTCTTCTGAGTGAATTCTTCTACTCAGCTTTATTGGTTTGAAAGACAGGTGTCTGCCGAGAAAGGTGGGAACCTCCCTTGGAATGGAAAATGTGACTCCCATCCAAATTATTATAAATTTAAAATTAAGGGGATTTCAGGCAAAGATATAGGAAAATGACAGATCTGCTGCCGCTGCATGACCAATGCAGCGAAAACGAAATTCAAGCAGCGAATATACAAAGTAGCAAAAGGCTACGGCTACAGCCAGCCCTACAACGGCTGCTGTCGCTGAAACAAGCAAAAGCGATAATACATGTATGGGCACTTAAATTGAGCAAACGAGGGATAAAACAGGATAAAAAGAAATAGCCAACTTTATTTCCATGGTGTAGAAAACGTAACTTCAGAGTAGATGTACAAAATGCCTTTTCTATGTGTTATAAATGAGAGACAAAAGTCTCGATATTTAGCAAAATTTAGATTGCTTTATTTGANCATAATATAACATAACAAGGTGATTTTAAACAGAATGATTTTATCATATAATTTCCTTTATCTAGTGTCCATGCTTCACTTCAGAGCTTGGTATTCTGGTTTATACAAACCCCAATGCTTCTGTGATGGACATGAATCTTTTATCAGTTATCACAATGCTATATGTATAATATGTATATGTATAATATGTATGTATTATATGTATAAAATAGCATTTCTATATGGATATAGTTTTTCTCTTCTTTTTCTTCTCTCTACTAATAGCAAAAGTTAGACATAAGTTTTTAGAGATAGTATACTTAAACTACCCGCTTAGTTGAAATAACAGCCCGTGAACATGTGGTGGGGACCCTTCAGCTGACACGACAATTATCAGCACTCACCGGCTGGGACCACCACCCAAATTAAAAGTGAGAAGAAGAGGATTAAAACCACAAACCAAGAAACACACATGCTCTAAAAAGGTGGACCCAAGGAGCGACCATGCTAAACAGTTCCCAGAAAAAGTTGACTATACATGAAGGTCTTTGAATATGTAACAAATTGATGTATTGTAAAAGGTATTTAAGGGGATGTTCCCTAAGCAGCAACCGGCTCCTGGCAGCATGCCAAGCACTCAGCCAGTTTTACCCTTTTCTTTATGTCTGTCTCCTATTGTCTTTTTATTAAACCTTTTAAATTCTCCCAAGACAGTGAACCGTGTTTTTCACACTCCAGACCCTCAAGTTCATCTAAATTCCCTCCCCAGACCCTGAACTACCCCAAATATACCCCAAAGTGGACTGCTTTACCCTATCTGAGAAAGTGATGATTAGGATGACAAAGGGACTAAAATTAGGACTAATTATCACAATGATGGAGAAATCGATAGCCAATAGTGCTCAATTAACTAATGAAGGGAATTTTGTTATTTAGAACTAATGAGCAATAATTTTTCTGGCTGCTAAAAATTATGGGTTTTTGAATATAAATACAAAAGATAGTTAATAAAGAATAATGTTCTTATAAAAAGAAAGACATAGTTATAATTTTATTCTTTAATTAAATTATAATTATATATCAAATTTATAAGGTTTTTTTATGTTTTAGACTGTCACTCCCAGCTGGGTGATGTCAGACATGATGAGGTTGGGGGTGAGGAGCAGGTTGTCTAAACAGGGTCAGCCTGCAAGGGGCTCATTCTTCTGCATGCCCAGACCTCCTAAGG
>VXBI01008774.1:707751-769988 GCA_013397375.1 Toxostoma redivivum | reverse complement strand
TTTAATAATTATTAAATAATTATATATAGCATAGTTTTAGTCGTGCCTTAGATAATATATGATGTATTTGTAATGTGAAGAATACAACTTTTTTCAGCTGACTTCTTGTACACAAATGATTTCTAATTTAATAGATAAAGATTCAGTTATTAGCAAGAAGACATATGATGAAGAAGAAACGTACTGTGTCTGGTCCTACATCTGAGAGTATGGATGACCAGCACAAAGGAAAAAAATGAGAGATTTTACTAACATAGTACGTGAAAGAAGACAATAAAATGCATGGAGATGTGCTGAATAATGGGAAGAAGAAAATTCTTATTTATTGTATGAAAAAACAATTCTCTTCAAAACTTGTCCTAAAATGCTATTTTGATGTGTTCCCAAGTGAAGTATGAATTCTCATTTATTCCCCTTAAGTATTCAGTCACTTTTTAAAAAAAATTTCAAGTGGCATCTCCAGAACAAATACTGAAGTTCATCTAGTTTTCTAAGAAGACCTTTTTATTTCAGTCTAGTCTGGTTTTGTGTTGCTGAATCATAATCCACCTGAGAAGAAGTGTAACCTCTTTACTTCATCTTCCTAAGACAAACATTGCTCAAGGTTTGTTCAAAAAACACATCATATGTTTTCTGCCAAAAGATTTAAAAAACCTCGGAAGATGGCTGGAAGATGACCGAGAAAATATGGAACCGTATGTCTGAAAGAGATCTCAAGACCTTGATTCATATCCTGACTCATTCCAAGATCAACTATCATCTCTCATAAACATTTGTCTAACCTACTGTTACAGAAATGTCTACTGATAGTGATTTGAAACTTCTCTGAACTCTATTAACAATTTCTTTTTGGCATTTACCCCAAATCTGTAATTTCAGACTTGGTATATTTTCAGAAAATATACTAGGGAGGGGTCAGTCCATCTTAATTCCCTTTCATTGGCTAGTGATAAATGCAAAAGGAATGGTAAGTTAGCTGGCCTTTTGGACCAAGTAAAATTATTTTAGCATCACCCCTTTCAGTCCTCTGTAGGCTTTTCTTTGTTTTTCCCCTAGATGAAACAGTTTTCAAACTTCCCACAGTCAAGTTTTTTTTTCCTTGACATCTCATCATTCTCATTTCTTATTTTTATTTAATATTTTGGAAGCTGGACAGTGCTTTTGAATTGCTGAATTTTAGTTCTCTGATTTGCTTGCAACACATTCTATACTGACTGTTGAAAATCTGTCTGTCAAAATTTGTTAATAATAATGATATTGGTCCAAGACAAATGTCTGTGGTCATCATCAGATAACTTACTCGAATTTCATAATGGAGTGTAAAAATAATTATTTTACCATCAAAATACTCCTTTTCAGACGAATTTTCCACTCAGTTCAATGTTTTCTTACAAAATCATCATGCAAAATAATAATAGACATTTATGTGTGCATATATATTACCTTATATATATTACATATACTTCCACTTTTCATCAAAAATTTTTTTTTCTGCTGCAGAGGAAACAAAAATGTTGTGAACTGGTTTGTTCTTATCATAAGCCAAAATTATATGAGTTATTTCATTGCCCCTGGCCACTAGAAATTAAATTCTGCATACCTATCTGAGGAGAGGCTTTTGTTCAGATCTCTAAAAAGCTCCAGTAATTACTCCAACCTAATTTTCATTAACCTTTTTTTTTGTTTGTTTTGTTTTTGTTTGAATACTTGTCTTTAACAGTTAGAGAAATAGCTGATACTACTTCTATTTCTTTGGCTGCCTTAATATGAGACCTCATCAGTTTCTGACTAGAAAAAGTCAGTCTTTAATCACTACAGATAGAGGAAATAACTTGTTTGCTTTCCTCTATACATATGTTTCCTACCTGAAATCTGTCTGGTTTAACTTCTGTTTTCTGAACACTGAGGGGATGTAGATATGAGCCAGGCTCAGCCAAAAGATTCTCATTAAAAAAAAAACTAATCTGGCAAAAACATACCAAAACACTGTTTATACTTCAGATCAGGTTCAAGCCTTACTTTTGAGCCAACTTCTTACAGAAATGTTTTATATGTGCCCTTTTTCTTTTCTGACCCAAGAGCTCTGCTTAAGGCATTTTAAAAAAAATGAATGACTTATCCATAAAGAAAGCACATTAGACAGCATAAAAATATAATTCCATCTTAAAGTCAGATGAAACCAGTACAGATATATCTCAACTCCTCATAAAATTGAATTTGAGTAAAAGTTTGGCTGAGGTTCCAAAACATCCTTTCAGCTTCTGTCATTTCACATGGGTTTTATTTTTCAAATTCTTGCAGAACTCAGAAGTGTGGATGCTTTAATGGTAGAAAATGGCTTCTAACCACATTTAACTGCTTGAAAAGCTCTTGTAGGCAATTGTATGTCAAAATTATCTCCTGGTATTTTGAAGAATTTGGTGTATAGAGGGTCAAGATGTAGCAACATCTTAACCATGTCATTTTCAGCAACTTTGACCTTAAGATGTTCTACTTGACTCCCAAGGAAGGACAAGGGTCTGTCCTTCTGCAAGTTCCAATGTTTGCTGATGACAAAAATAATTCAGTGTTCTATGCCATTTGCATTTACCTTTAAATATTACCTCTCACAAGGTAGAAGGCTTTTCTGGTCGTTCTAATAATTTGGATGCACTGATTTTCAGGTTATAACTCCAAAAATCTTTTTCTTTGTTTGTTATATGAGGGAAGAAAAAAAAAAACCAGTAAAGTAAAATCCATTGTTGGAGTTTAAAATCCCTTACTCAGAGACTGTGAAGACCTTGAAAATTTTTTCTATAAAATACTCTATTGCTTCAACTATTGCAAAATTACTTGCTCTTGTAAAATTCATGGTCAAGTGTCATGGATTAAAATGCTTGAAATTATCCAGTGACTAAAAACTTGGAGATGCTTGTAGGGGTTAACTTCTAAAGTTTTCCAGGTTTTCCATCATAATTTGCAGCTGTCTAATTATTGATTTAATTATAGCTGACACCACATCTTTTAAAAACTGCAGCAGTAGAGAAATTTGTGGCTGGAAGTGGGCATGGACTTGCTTTAATTGTCTTGCTCTGTGAACTAAATGGTTGTCTAACATAATTTTTTTTATTATTTATTAGAAAAATACGAAACACAATGAGTCAACTCTAATGTTCACAGATGTATTTCCAGTTTGCAAGTTCAGAGTGTTTTATGTTTGGGTTTTTGGTGGGATTTTTTTTGCAGATGTGGTATGTTAGATTTCAGTTTGAAGTACTCTGTATTACCTTCAGTTGCCTTTTTATTTTCCAAAAGCAAAGTATAAACTCAGAATTTTCATCATCATTCATTCATTTTAGTTTTTTTCTTGGCAGCTGATTTCCTTTTTCTTGTGCTAGTAATACTGAGGTTTTGGCTGAAGGTTCAGTCTCCATATTCAACCTAAATGGATTATAGTTTAAGCATGTATTGATTTTAGATGTCTTTTTCTTAATCAGTTTTTACTCTTATTTTACAGTTACTGCTTTCTAAAGATTAATTGCACACTATTAGGACTGTCATAATTCATTATGCTATTCTAATACTTTTAAAGAGAAGATAAAAGGTAGTTCGTCACTCAGTCACTTTTACTACTTTGACCATTCTTTAACTTTGGAATAGTTTTGAGTCAGGATTATTTGGTTTATTTGGTACCTTGCTAATTTATTGTATAAACTAAAAAGTTCAAGTCTTTATAATTTGCATTAAACATATTTCTTTATTCCTTTTAATCTTAAAAAAAATTTGGTCAAAATATTAAAGCTGAAAAATAATGCATTGTTTATAGCAAATGAACATTTATTTATACCATCAGAAAGGAAAGATCTGTGTTCAGTGTCTTGTGTATTCTCCGTGTTGTTTACTCCTTTGTCTATGAGTTATGGCCAATATGCTTGTTGGTATAATTAGTGTTATATATTTCTCCATTTTTCAGCACAATGGTATCTCCTTTCTTTTATCCAGGATTTTCAGAATTTGTACATGTTTAGTGAATATCTGTTTAATTTTTTCTTTTTCATTTTATTTCTTCTTTCCTTCACTCCCACTAATTTATTAGCCCACTAATAAATGAGGTGATCTTTCTCAAGGAAATAAAACAAACAAGTGAAAAAAAATTCCTCACAATCCTCTCTATATTCTCTGTTGGTTCTGTCTGAAGTTCTTATGCATCACCAGTGGAATTGCACAAGACTGAGTTACTCAACTATAGCCAGTTGCAGCTGTATAAATACAGACAGATGAAAAATTTTATCTGCAGACCAGTTATCATTGATTACAATAGGACTAATAAGTTTGACAATCAATAATTCAGACTGGTAGCAATCGCTATCTGATGAACCTGATTCACTCCTTCCATTTCCAGTTCTGTTTCAGGTTATGAAATGCCTTCTTTTGAAATGGATTTTAATCCAGAGACAGCTTTATTTGTGTCTCCAAGAAGCTCAGTGGGGTAGCTTTCATCAGAAGAAATCCACTTTGTCCAGCATGGGTTGTTACTTCCATTGTAACTGGTGAGCAGAAGACGCCTGCTCCTGTTCAGGCTGCTTTACGCAGCTTTTGAGAACTCTTGTGTATACAAACTTTCTTTAAGGCAGTTATGGTTTCAGCTAGTGATTTCAGCTTTTGTATAAAGATTATGGTCCAGTAGCATTGCCAAGTAATAAGAGTTTCTTCCCGAGCATTTTGCTCAAATAGCTTTTTATGGCCATGGTAATAGCACTGATACACCTGCTGATATTTGCATTGCTTTTATGAAACCTGGAAATGATTGTTTTCTTAACGTTTTACACAGAACAGTAATAAGCACTGAATGCTGCAAGGAGGGTTGGTGCTGTTTATTATCTCATCTTACTTTTAAAAGGCTTTTTTGCTATGCTTATATTACTAAAGTGATGTTTTGCAATGATACGAATTGTAAGGATTGCAATGTACTATTTAGTCATCAAATACATTTAGTGGGGATCCTGTACTCATGCCAGTGCTGTATAAAATAATGAGTGAACCATAAGCAAGAGAAAAAACCCCTTAGCTGGTTTAAAGAGTTGCTTATTCACTGGCTGGAGGTAATGCAAAAGAATTTTGCCTGCTAATGCCAACCAAGAAGTGCCATTTCCAAGCAGCAATATGCAATCAAAGTTGTCTTTGTTATCTAGTCACTGACAACTGAGAAAGCCTAGAAGATAAGATATTATCTACCTTTTAAATGACTGGAGCCACAGGATGTGAATGCCATGCTATTTGAGTTTCCTCTTTCTAATTTAGTAGAAGCAGTGTCCATTTTACCTCAATGATTGTTATATATAGATAGTACAAAAATCAAAAGTCTCCTTCTTAACATGTAGAATTATAAGACACCTGACTCAAAATGCCTTTAGCTTACAATTACAAAAAAATAATTGATGCCATGTCTTAAGAACTATTGGACAGAAATGAAAACCAGTAGCTAAACCAATATGTAATTAAATGGTATTAAAGATAAAAAGAAAATAAAAAGTAAGAAATTTTCATTCAAAAAGATTGAATGAATGAAGTTGTTAGGACAAAATATAAAAAAATCCCAAAATCGTTAAGTGTTTTTTTTTCTGCATCAATTTCCCTTGATTTTGTTTTACTCTTTTCATATTCAAGATACAGCTTAGGTCAGTTCTTCTAACTGCCAATAAAAACCTTCACTTTTTGTAAGTGCCAGGATACAGAAACTCCAGCCAAGCCTCCTTCTTTTGTAATAAACACTGTAGCTGCAAAGAAAACGACTAATACACCTAATGACTCTACTAGGATATTCTTCTACAACTGGTTTAACTGTTTGCATAGTGTAGAAGATATTTTGTGAAAGACAAAATATGTGCCATTGTTTCCTTAGTACAACTATGTGATGAAATGCCATGGTATTCCATTTAAATTTTTCTTATTTTTCATTTGAATAACAGACATATATTAATAATACATAGTTCTGGTTGACATCTTCTGGAGCCATCTCTGCACACAGGTAAAAGTTTCTTCCTGATTGCAGCTGTTAGTTTTCAGGCAATGAAGGGTTTGGTTTTGAGAGCCATGATAAGTAGGAAATGTATAGTCATAGGAACACCCATGAGAACAGAAAGGTCACTCACACCCTCACATCTGAGTGCCGTTCTCTTTGAGAAAATTACAAGAATAAGAGAGAAAGTTTAACATAGGTAACCAATATAAAAACTTTTGCAACAAACTTCTTTAATGTTGCGATATTTTTCATCAACACAAGCCAGCTTCCCCTTGTTCTCAGTTTGAGTTTACATCTCAAATTCAGATGGCAGGTTTAAGACTTCATGCAGATTGTAAACTTACAGCCTTTTAAAGAGCTAATATGCAACATGTGAAAGAGAAAATTGCAGTAAATTGACTTATCCACTTTACCTTTAGTGTTTTTATGTATCCCAGTAGAGTCTTTAGTGTAACAATAAAGTGAATGCTGGAATACTTATATTGCTAATTATTCTAACAAAAGCAAGTTGCTTAGAAGAGATTCTGCTGGCTGTAATTCCATTTAATGCAGATATATAGTCATGTACATAAAAAAAATTAATTAGAATTTCTGCAGACTATATGTAAATATTTTGGTGTTGGGGTTTTTTGCAGTCATAATTAACCTTTGGGATACTAAATTCCAGATGTATTTGGTGGAGTGTTTATAACCTGATGAGAAATCTCTAAATAGCAGATTATTTGAATGGAAGGGATTTTTCTCAGCCCTATTCCAGCACATAAATTAATAATTTGCTTTATCTAGAAGATTAAGCTCATTTTATGAAGACAGTAACACTTGGCATATTCTAATCTGATCTGCCACAATTAGCGTTTACATATATTTGCAGTGCTTTTAGGATCTACTTATAAATTTGCATTTTCCAGAAACAAGGAGAAGCATTTCTCTAACATATAGATTGTGACTACATGACTTCTGGAAGAGTCAGAATGAAGGGCATGAGGCATATGTTGAAGAAAAATGGTCCTATGAAACCTTACTATATAAGAAACAGAAATTACTAAATATTGGGTTCTTTGCTTTTCTGACTTGCACTCACTTTTCAGAATCACATAGCAGTGAAAGGATTTCTGGTTTTGAATGTCTCAATTTTGAGAGTTTCTTATGCAAAATAAACCCCTTTTCTTCAAATTCTCACAAAGCTGAATGCTAAAATAGATTATTTTATTTTATTCAAAATATTCATAATTGGAATTACCTTCAAATACAGAGCTATCATTTTGAATAGCCATAATAGAAACATAATATTTTTTTTATTCTTACAAAAAGCCTGTTAAATAAATACGCATAATTTTACATAACTACTGATTGGTATTTGCACCACAGTAATACTTAAAAATTCAGTTCAGACAGATATATATAGATATATATATATGTTTACATATATCTTTATATATATAAGTGTATATATAGTTATATACATGCATGTCTTAGAAGCACATGACACAGTCACTGCCTAAAAGAAGTTTAAAATTGAATATAAGGCAAGATCAGAAGCAGCAGATGAATGCAAACTTGCAGGGAAATACAAGGATACAGTATTGGCCAGCACAGTAGGCAATGATCTCAGCAGCCTAACTTAAAAGCTTCACATTGAAGAGATCAAACAAAAGTTGTATGTGTTTATTCAGCACCAGATGAATCTTTGCACTAGAAATTTCAATAGCCTGTGGCTTGAGGACTGTGATAAAGATCTTAAAAAAAAAAATATACAAAAATAAATACTTTTTTAAACGAAAATGTTCTTTAATCTACCTTCAGATCCTTTTGATTTCTCAACTCTACATTTTCCTTTCCCAGTGGATGGATAGAAAAAAAGTTTATCTGAATGATCCTAAGGTAACTAACATTGTGACAAAAAGATTGAAAGAAGAGTTAGCAAGCTTTAAAATATTATACAATTAACTGTAAAAATCACAAATTTTACTGGATGCAAATTAATGTAGTTTAAAGAATGTTAACCAAAGTGAATTGCCCATATGATGCAATCAATTTAATCAACATGTTGTTGATCTAGGACAATTTCAGAAACTGTGTGATGAGAAAAATACATCAGCTGTTTAAGCGCTCTTCTAGCAACAGGAACCTAGATAACCAAAGGTGCCTGAACACTGATATTATCTCAGACTTTTCTCTACTTAAATGCATTGGATTTGTTTCCTAGATCAGGAGAGTCTTAAGTGCAGAAATGTGACTTATGGAAGTTTGATCACGGATGAGCATTTCATGTGTTTCTAAGGTTTATTCTCTAAAGAAATATGATTTTGCAATTAACTACCAGAAACAAAGAACCCAGCTAATGCATAGTGATAGATTTTGTTTGTTCTATTTCAGATATAGAGGCTATTCAAGGCAGGTTAAAGTATGATATTTAGGTACTAGAATAAAGCTTAGGCTGTGAAGGGGAAATTGTAATTGCAGAGTCCTGACTCACCTTCTGAGCTGGAGACACCTAATCTCTATAAGCCCTGTAACATTTGATGTTAAATCTCTTCAGTACCTATTAAGTCACTGCACGTGCCCAGAACTGTCCTGTGCTTGGCAGGCTTAAGCAGCTCAGCACTTAGATCATGTCTGAGCTCAGGTTAGATTGAGAAACTTGGAGCAGTGATGTCTGAATCACCCCAAAACTCAATCCACTAAACATTTCCAGAGGCCATAGAACACAGCAGGATCATGCTCTTCACACACAAATCTAAAGTAGGTCAATTTTCGACCACAGACAAAGAGAAATCTTTCCCTAGGTTCTCATGCATCATGGCACACTACTTAGTGCACCCACTGAGATGTTAGACTCCCAGATTCAGTCTCATCCTAAAAGCTCTTAAATGAATTCTGCCTTCAATCTTCATGTCCTACTCAGACAACAGTCTACTGAAGGGTAAGAAATCTGCATGTCTCTTTTGAACAAGCCCCCAAGCAGATAAGAATGAAGGATATATTGGACCAGAGAAGTGGAGGGTAAATTTGACTTTATAGTCTGGTGGTTAGACTACCTTGGAAGACCTTGTATCAGACTCATGCTTCCAGGAATACTTCTATATGAAGTATAGAAGTGTGTGTTTTACATTAAATGTTACTTATATACATATATATTATTTTTTTTAATATGTTACCTAGGGCTTCTAATACTTCAAGTTCACATGGTAGAATCCTTTATTTTGTGCCTCTGCTGTAATCAGTAATATCAGAAAATAATTTTGCAGTTGTTCATAAACCATGAAGCATAAGACAGAATTTAGCTAACTTAAGAATTTCCTAGCACCCAGAATATTATCTGGTGTCAAAGGACATCCATTTATTACACATTCAATTTGTTCAACCGAGAATCTGGCCCTTCAGATAGACAACTGTTTATAATCCAATTAAATTAAATAGTCAACAAAAAGGTTCTTTATTTTCTCAAATTCTCTACATAAATCTCTACATATGAAAATAAATCCTGACTTGACCATAGACAAAAACACAAAACTAAGCAGGTAAAAATATAGAAATTAATAATCTTAGTCCTTTTAGCTATAGGCAAACTGATCTATAATTCACCAGAGCTTAGTTACAGCATACTCCAATTATGTGCTTAGCTCTAAAGCCTTTAATAAAGAAAATAATTTATTTAAATACATCTAATTAGGCAAAGTATCTGTTCTGCTTTAGCTGCTTTTGGCAGCAAAAAGAAAATAGAGAAAAAAATAGCTTTATTTTCATGTATCCCTGAGCTAGGTAGCCCATTGTCCTCCTGACTTTCCAGTACGAATGAAAACAGTGCTGTAACTAGACCAAGTTGCACCTCCAAGTTAAGGGACTTGAAATGATAGGCAAAAAATGTATGTGTCTCACAATAGTCACAGATCTTTGACTACCTCTTTATATCCTCAGTCTTGACAACTGTTCTGAAGCCAAAGAAATAAATTCCTTAGGAGTCATCTTGGTCCTTTCCTTTGTTCTCTCAATGAAAAATATGTATTGACTCCTTCCAAAAGGTAGGTGCTATCATCTGCCCTTCTGAAAATCCTGTGTTGCTTTCAGTCATAACAAGAAGTCTGAGTTGTCTTAGAAATGGAAACGACTTATGAAATCTATTAAAGTTTATTTCTGACAAAATGGGTTTAGTCTCCAATACATACTAGTGCTGCATAGTCTCTCTCATATTTTTTTGTCCTTGTTTAATTCTACAGAGATCATTGCAAACCAGGTATATGTTTTAGAGGTTTCATGTTGGTTTAAACTGACATTTTTTGGGAAAGGCACTTATATAATGGACAGCTTTAAGTTATAAGCATTTTAGGGAAGTCTTATTATTGTGCTCTCAGTAGAAATACAGCACATGATTGTGTTCTGATGCACAATCGATACTCACAAAACATTGAACATAAAATTTTGAGGTAGTCTACTGAAGTTACAGGCAAAGCTTCTTTCTTTTTACTGAAGTCAGGACCTTCTCTTTAGTACATTATTACCCAAATTTTAAATATAAATTAATCTAAGTAAAATATACAGCGTGACAGCTGTCTGATCATCAAGTCCAAAAAAGGAAACAAGGAAAGTTCACAGTATTTTGAAAGCTATGTTCTATCGCTCTGTTACTTAGGAGATAACACCAGTAGGTGCAGCCTTATGACAAGTACCCCCTTTTTTTTTTCCCATGCCATATGTCCACAGTGGAAGTAGCTGAGAAAAAAAAAAAGTCTCGTTATTTGATTGACATGCATTTTAAACTACTTGTCAAAACTGCACAATTATTTAAGTAGCATGAATGTGCCAATCTCCAGATTTAAAGGAAATTTTGAACCTAACAAGTAGTAGTGTTTGTCTACTTCATGATAGGAGATTTTATAGAAGAATCAAAAAATAAAATAAGGGTAAGAGGAAAGCTTGCTAAACTGCCCACACTTTCCCTTTACATTACTGTAGGTGATACTGGGAAAGGCACTAAAAGAATAAATTGCCATGTATTTTCTATTTTAAGGCTCTTTTTTTTACTTTTCTGAAAATTTGCTAAATTTATCTGGACTTGTATTTTTGCAAGAATTTTCAGCAGTAGCAATTATGAACTTCTAAGAAATAAAATTTTAAAAAAAAGAGAGAGAGGAGAAATAAGACTGTTAGTATGGTGTTTAAAAAGTTAAATACCTGAGAAATGTTTAATTGTTTCTCATTCTGACTTTTGGTAGTCATCCTGAAAACTGGCACACACTCCTGCGTTAGGAGTGAGATGTGACCAAATCTTTACATGGCTATGAGGGTCCTCTGAGAAATCTCTGATTCATGTTCAGCAGACATATCTTAGTCACTGACAAAAAGTTAGTCCTATCATGTAAAAAGAATACAGCTTTACAGTGGTGAGTCTAACTCATTGAGATAAACTGAATTTTTCACATAAATTGTTTCATTCATATGTACCTTAGAAGGGAAATCAATCTAAAATATTAAATATTATTTTTAATCCTTATTGGGGAAAAATAAACTTTTAATAATAAAAATCAGTTCAGTGTTAGCCTGTTATCGGTGCGGTCTTTGCTATAGCATCAGTGAGCAAGTGAATATGATTAAAGTCCACAAAGAACTTTAATGTCTTCTATTCTTAAGCACTGAGATTTAGACCTTAAACCATTAACATTCTCTATTTTTACACATAATTTTAAAGCTTTTAGTTTTCTTTCTCTATAGCCTTCAAGTAATGATATCCCTTAAAATTCACGATTAGGGTATCTTGTTACAAATGAATATTAATTAATGTGCTAAAATGCAGCATTTCAACAGTTACCACACTGCATTTACTTAGATAATCTTATCACACTCACAAAGAACACAAAAGGGAAAAATTATAAATTATAAGTTCATAAAATATTGCAGCAGTGTCCTGGTTAAAATTGCTTTATAAATCATGTTCTGAAACAACTCATATTCCATTTTCCTAGAAAAGCTGGCAGTCCATGGCTTGGACAGGTGCACTCTTCATTGTGTTAAACCAGCTGGATGGGCAGGACCTAGAGGCTGATGGTGAATGGTGACACACCCAGCTGGTGACCAGTCACTGGTGTTCCCCAGGGCTCAGTAATGGGCCCATTCCTGCTTAATATCTTCACTGATGATCTACAAGAGGGGATCAATTGCACCCTCAGGAAGTTTGCAGATGACATATAGTTGGCTGGAAGTGTTGACCTGCTGGAGAGTGGGCAGGCTCTGCAGAGGGACCTGGACAGGCTGGATCAATGGGCCAAGGCCAATTGTATTGGGTTCAATGAGGCCAAAAGCTGAGTCCTACACTTGGCTCACAACAACCCCCTGCAGCACTACAGGCTGAGGGAAATGTGGCTGGGAAGTGGCTTAGCAGAAAAGGACCTGGAGCTGCTGGTGAACAGCCAGATAAACATGATCCAGCATGTGACCAGGTGGCCAAGAAGGCCAATGGTATCCTGACCTGTACCAGAAATTCTATGGCCAGCTGCACCAGGGGAGTCATTGTTCCCCTGTGCTCAGCAGAAGGGAGGCCACAACTGGAGTCCTGTGTCCAGTTCTGGGCCCCTCATTACAAGAAGACACTGAGGGGCTGAAATGTGTCCAGAGAAGGGAAATGGAGCTGATGAAGGGCCTGGAGAAAAAGTCCTATGAGGAGCAGTNGAGGTGCGGAAATGGGTCCAGAGAAGGGGAATGGAGCTGATGAAGGGCCTGGAGAAAAAGTCCTATGAGGAGCAGTTGAGGGAACTGGGCTTGTCTATCCTGAAGAAAAGGAGGCTCAGGGTGATATTATCACCCTCTACAAGTACCTGAAAGGGGATTTTAGCAAAGTGGGGGTTGGTCCCTTCTCCCAGGCAACGGGCAACAGGACGAGAGCAAGCACTGTCAAACTGAACCAGGAGAGGTTCATATTGCACATCAGGGGGAATTCTTCTTGGAAAGAACGGTTAAATATCGGAATGGAGTGCCCAGGGAGGCGGTGGATCACCATCCTTGGAGGTGTTCAAGAAACAATAGGACATGACACCTTATGCTATGGTCCAATTGTTATGGTGATGTTTGGTCAAAGGTTGTAATCAATGGTCTTGGAGACCTTTTCCATCCTAAATTATTCTTCAGTTCTGTGATTGTGTCACATCTGTACAGTGTTGAAGAACTGAAATGTGTGTAGATAGCATGCAGATTAGTGGGTACTCACGTGGACACTGCTTTATAGCTTTTAGAATCTAGGGATGTAATTTTACAGATGTTTTGTCCAATGGCAAAACTCCATTATCTGGCTAGCCATTGTAATCTTCAGCGCAGCATGGACCTTTGCAGCTGTTCTCTGGGATAATATTATAAACCAAATCATTTAAATGTAAAAGAATAGAAAATATATATCTTAAAAGTACTTTCTAGTTTGAGACAAATTACTTCTTTTGGTAAGGTACCATAATGACTTCAGAATGCCTAAAATTTCATTGGTTCAAATTATATAATTATTACATCTTAATTGAAACTTGATTAAGGAGCTAAATTATATTAATGAAATTTGCATTTCTGCCTTATGTGGGTTCTTGACTGTAGAGTGACTTCAGCTGCATCTCTCTTGCCTGAAATAAACCTTCTTCTCTGTTCTGGTTATTTTTGACTATCAGTTTCCATTTATCATTATTTCAGAGTTATCAGATCTGAACAATTTTGTACACCATTATTTCCACTAAATACTCCCTACACATTTAGCAATTTAAGTTGTTAATTCAGGGATTTTTATATACTTACAAAGATAATGAATTCAATATTGTTTTATTCTAAATCTAATTCAGTAGTTTGCACTCTATGCATCAATGTATACCAGACTTGAAGGTTTTGAAGTAGCTCGTGCAGAAATATGCAGTCCATGACTAGTTCATTCACACATATTATTTTACCTCTCATCATAATTGATTGTAAGGAAAATAGAACTATTTGCTATTCTAATTATGCTTCTAAATGAAATTTTAGACTTGACAGATTAAAAAATTATATTTAGATATACCATTCCCAACTCTGAAGAAAAGTGTAAATTATTTCTTACCTACTGCTGGAACTGAGTAAGATTTAAGAATTAGTTCCAAGCTTCTGAAATAGCCATTTGTAGATTTTACGTTGCAGCTCAAGTGTTCTTCCATCAGATTCTGCTCTGCAAAAGTGCCTTTAAGGAACAAGACACTTCCTCAGAGGCAAGCTGTGAGCAGGTGTTTAGTACTGCACCAGAAAAGACCCAGGGAGAAGGTACTCAGCAAGGAGGCAGAGGCCTAACCTTTCCTTCCTGCCATTCCACTGTAAGGGCTGTTCAAGTTTCTTTAGACATTTAATTTCAAAACGAAGCCAAATCAGAGTCTAATGACTCCACATGCTTGCCAATTGCCCTGTTCCCTTGGTGGGTCACTAGAGTCACAGAGAATATACATAGAAAAAACATTTTGGTTTCTTCTCTTCAATAGGATGCCCTGCCCCCTCTTCCATGGTTAGATCTGAAGTATCTGAACTGTTTTTGAAGCTGATGAGGACTTAGACTTGGATATATGTTATCGGATCACTGGAATTAAGCTATCACGTTCACTCTATTTTCTGATCTGGTCAAGTCCTTTATCTGGACATTAACTAAGGTTCAATTTATGTTAATTTCTGAATTTCTTTAATGTTAAGACATCTGAGTGATCCTAGAGATCACTATCAAGCTTCTGGATGATAGTAAAATATAAGAAAGCATGAAGTAGTCATTCAGTAGTGGCTAAGGTGCCACAAGGGAATTGGGATGCTTTAGATGTTTTTTTGCCTTGTAGGTTCTTGTTTCCTATTAAAATTAAATATAAATTGGTTTATTTTAATAAAAGTAGGTATAATTTAAAAAATGAAATTAAGAATTCCATTTATCTCAATGAGGAAGTCTCCCCACTGTAAAACTGTTTCTTTTTTAAATGATAGGACACTAACTTTTTAGTCAGTGACTATGGTATTCAAATTCAAAATGGCCTGATTTTCAAGTCCTAATCCAGTGAATTAAATACTTCAGTATTTGACACACCATAGAGATATTTGTCATACCTATTAATATCTATTCACCATTCTTATTTGTTCATTTATAGAATATAGAGTTGGGTAACTACAACTGTGTAGACAATCTTGCTTGAGATGACTTCTATATAAAGACCAGAAATTAATTTTCCCTTGTTTTTTCACATGATAAATAACAGATTGTGAGAGGAAATAAACAACTGAAGTCTCCCCTAATAGCAAATATAATTTAAAAATTTAAGTAATCAAAGCTATATCTTTTTAAAAAAAGAGGTAAGTATTACATTTAAAGACAGGCAAAGAGGTCAATAGCTTTTATTGACTATTTTAAGTACACTCTTTCAGGTGTTTACTTCATAGAAAGAATGGCTCAGTTAAAAGCAATTTCCAGCAGGCATAGATAAAGAGCAAGCTTGTAAAGGCCAAAGTCCAAAACAATTTGAATTTAATCATCTTTGGGTACTGACAGAAATGTTACAGTGACCTAACATGTAAGCCTAGATCACCGATGATGCAGAGCAAGCTAGGAGAATATTTTTAAAGCAAAAAGGATAAAAAAATGGAGTGCATTTTTATGAATAATTTGTTACATATACCTATGAAGTCATAAAAAATAAGAATGCACTGCAACACTCAGATCTGCAGATATTTCAGGCATCAGCTATTTCAGCAGCTGTACTATGTTCCTCACTAGCACTGTGTGTCAAAATGTCAACAACCTCAGCTGCAATTCTGCTTTTCTGCTGGGATTTGTCCTTATGATCCTTTGAGGTTCATAGAAAAATTCTGAGGTTTAGTGGCATCAGGAATATCTAGATACTCCCTTAAAAATAATTATGGCAAAACCTCTGACTGGACACAAGACTTCCTGACATGTTTTCCTTTCTAGAAGTAACTTCTTAAGGCAAATATTTTCCTCCCTTTTCATGTACTTCAAAGTTTGTCTCTATACAGTCTCAGAAAGCTCTGAAAAATTGCTTACATTGAAAACCAGGTGTGCCTTCTACAAAAACAGTTCTGAATTGACAGGATAAGGTAAACTGGATGGATTAATTATAATGTGCTATTGTCTGGAAATTCTTGTCCTATTATCGAAGTCACTGCATGAAAGCTCAGCAAAATATTGGACATATTATGGAGCAGGGCTCATCTCTAGGTATCGGTATTAAAAAGTCTTTCTCTACTATCTGCTAAACAAACACATTAGTAACAACATATCCGGAGAAAGGATACAGTTGATGCAATTAACGTGTTTGCTGAGACATGTCAGACTCATTTTCCATAAAATTCCTTCTACCTCCAAAGAAATAAAGGTACTTTATTAATCAAAAAATTCACTGCTGTTTTTCCCTTGGAAATTTCTGAAGTTGAATTAAAAGTCAAATGTGACAGGACCCAGAACAAAGCTAAAATTTATCTGGAAAACAAAAGGTTTTTAACCTCTACACAGATCCATCTAGCAATTGTAGAGCTGTTTACACAGAATGAAACTGAATTAATTCAGGGTCTACCACTCACTCTAGTGAAATTTCAGGTTCCTGATACCTTTGAAAAGTCAACTATACATGTAATGCTTTTCATCAACTATAATAGACTTACACATGGTATCCTTCAGACAAATTTCCTTAATTGTTTGTAACAGTAATTAAATAGTAACCTGAAAATTAAATTACATCTTCAGCTGTAGGAATATTTCAGTCAAAATAATTACCCTTTTCCTGTTCATGAATGGCTTGAGCACCAACAATTCCTGCATATGTGTCTAATTCAGGAGCGCTTAGCACACAATTATGCAGACAAATTCCATCTTAGGGATGACAGAGTCAGTCACAATTGTCATGTATGTTGTGCGAGCTTCCTAATGATTGTGGTCTGGGAGAGGAGATGTGTCGGTGAGAACAAAAACAGAATAAATTTTCTTCTGATGTGAATTCCCTGGATAAATATTTGTAGCAAAAATTTCAATTTGATAGAACTTTCCACAGGAAAAAAAAATAAATTTTACAATCTGGTACAGTTATGGATATGGAAAGAGAACATTAAGTGCAAAGACTTGACTAAAATCATTGGTGTGCAATGCAATATGCAGCATACATGGTTATTCATCTCTTGTTCCCTGCAGATGCTAACAGCTGAGGTACAATGTTCACTCACCTGGGAAGTTTTCAAATCCTCCTGGGAATAGGAAATTCCATCCAAAGACAGTCTGTTCTGTTTAAAAGAGTAATGTACATGAATACTAAAAACTTTAGAATGAAACCATCAAATAGTAACTGTGATTCTATCCCTTGATACTTAGCATTATTCTAGAGACTATGAGTTAATTTATGTAGATTAACAGACTTGAGACTAAATGGGATCAATTTCATGTTTTGCTTGGATTTCTGGTTTGACTTCAAACTGTTTATGTAGCATCTCCTACTCATCCAAAAGTTCCATGATTTCCAAAATCTTTGTTGAGAGACACATGTCACTCAACCTCTAAAAAATCCTTAAGTAGCAACTTTGATTCCACTTGAAGAGCTAGTTTCACCTTCAAGCCGATACTTAAATTAACCACCAAAGCTGCTGAAAACAACTTTTGGTGCTGCCTTAGAGCACCTGAACTCTCATTTATCAGGAGAATATCAGTAAGGAGAGGATTTCAAGCTCTCCAATTCAATCTATCAATTTTTATAGGCAATTTTTTAGAGCAGGTTCTGAAATGCAGTCCTTTCTTCATTAAAATATTCTGCCTACCCACCCATTCACATATTTCTCTCCTTCCTTTCCATTCTACTTTGGTGCATGAAACAAGGAAAGTGATATGTAATGGAACTACTTTGTAAATCATTGTTGAATATACAATCCTTACCCATCTGACAGCTGATAGTTGGCACTACCCATAATGATGTGAATGTGGGACTGGGTTCTCTATTCAAGACATCTTTGACCTCACTTCTTCAGGATTCTTTAAATACTGGTTCTCTCACTCTCACAAGAGGAGACAGTCTTTTTTACAGCAACAAATTTTGCCAATGGACTCCAGAAACATTTCATCTGATTATAATTTTGAATCCTCAAGTACCCAGTTCCATAGGTGTTTATGGTACTCTAGGGAAAGCTGCCTGCTCATACTACTGTAACTACATCCTTGCTGTAAATGTAACTCCTAGTCTTACTAACTTTGTTTTGTTCCACCTTAAGTGTGTCTTTTCCTCTGAAGAGAAGCCTTTTTCTGTCTCCACTGATTATAAAGGGAGTTAAAACTGGCAAAACTTTTAAATTATCTGTATCAGTTGAATTCCAGGAGTTTGGTGGGATGAAACCTGGCCATTGTGGTTTGTTTATCAATTTGTACAAGCAGTTTATAACAGGTGGTTATGACACCTGTAGGTTTTAAGTAGGTATGGGACACTGTTTTAAGTAGGCATGGAATAGGGCTTACTTAATAAATGTGAGATAAAACTATCCAGTTATCTATTTTGTGAATATATCTATTTTGTGAATATCCATGCCAAGCACAGGTTCAGCTTTGACTTTGAAAAGGTTTTACAAAGAGAAAAAACAATTAGCTGGAAATTTTAATGTAAAGAATCATCTTTATTGCTTGCATAAGAATAGCTCTGCTTTGCCAGGACTTCATTACAAATCAAATAAGCCCAAGATTGCTCACTTGGACTCTGAATCAGAAAATTTTCTGCTGACCCAGATCTTTCAAAATTTTGTAGGAAAAGATAAAGGACAGCCTACAGATATTCACATTTTGAAGGAATATAAGGAAAAAGTCTAGGGGGCCTGGTTTTCCCCAGGAGGTGTTGATGCATTGTGATTTGTGTAAAAAAAAAAGGTATTTATACCATTTAAAGTCTTATTTAAAAGGCTTTTCATTAAAGATGATGCTGGAAGAAGAGCATAGCATGGATAATCTTATTTTGCCTTAGATCTGGGGGCCCCAAGTAGTATAGCATCAAATAGAACTCTGACCCAGGAGCAGCAAGCCATGCAAACCCTCTTCATAGCAGATATTCTATCATTTTGGTCTTTCAAATTATTTTCTTGTGAGGAAACAGCTCTGTACAGTCAAATATAAAAGATGTCCCCACAAGAACTTCTTGATGCACTGTTGTATAAAGGCAAGGTCAAGCAGGATGTATAATCACTAGTGCTGAGCAGAATCTGCATGAGGGCTGTCCTTTCTTGGTGAGCAGGTTGAGCCTGACCCATGGCACAGTGCTGCACACTATCCATGCAGCACAGCAGGGCTTGAGCCATGGCTCAAGTTGTCTGTGCTCTGGATCACTCACTCCTCCAGGCACGGGGCTCTGCCAGGCAGGATCACTACAGCCTGTACTCTGAGGATCAAAAACAAGGCAAATAAGGTGATCTCAGAAAGGTATTAAAACAGGAATTTGGAAATGAAGGCCTCCTTGTATGTTGCAAGACTGCAGTTCATTCAGTCCTCGAGTGTTACATGACTTACTGGCAAGCAAGTACTTGATGAGTCCTTGTAAAAATATGAACTGGCTGCTAAAAATAGGGTATAACTGAACTCTGAAGAGTTTTTGTTTTCTCAGTGACAATAGTTTTCCAGTGATAATGTTGAAATACATTTGTTGACAGTAGATTTAACATTCTGGATAAGTATATAGCCATGTCTAGTTTTTCTCCTACTCATTTGCGTATATTTGTCATCTTCTAGAGAGTTTGTTAATGCATAGTTCCCAAGTAAACAGTTAGTCTGTAAAAGCATAATTTTCCATGGAATTTTAACAGTTCTATTTCTATAAAAGAGTTCTAAAAAGAAAAGCACACATTGTATTGATCTCTTGAGTGAAATGAAGTTTATCTTGGTTAATAAATCTTTGCTGTGAGTTTACTTTGCTGAAAGGGATATCTATTTTTCACTCTGGTTTCATCTCCTAGAACAAAGTTATCACCCTAATGTAGGTTTATCTTTTATGACTGTGTCCCTGGCTACATGTCTACATGGAAATTTCAGTAGTTCTCTATTTGAGTATTTCTTCTTCCCCATGTCTTCCTTGTAGTTTTGTGAATTAGCTCAAATTTTCACTTTTCTGCATTTACATGTTATAATGTATTTAATTACCTGGATTGTAAAATGTGTAGGTACATAAAATTATCTTTGAAAAATAAAAATAACAAATGTAACAAAGATAAAATACAAGTCATAAGTCATAACATCTGAAAGATTAAACTTAGGAAGTAAATCCATATTCCACCCACCATCAGCAAACATAAAGGCGCATGGAAAGAAATACTTGCATATCTGCCGATTTTTGTTAGTTAATGCTAAATTGCTCTCTTTTATTTAAACATTCTCTGTATATTGTGAGCAAAGATTTTATGCTTATGTAATGTTCACATAATGAGTTAAAGCTGTTCAATAACTAGAAGGCAATTATGGTATAAACAAGAATAGATTTTTCTAGTTCTTTAGAAATCTATGTGAGTGAAATAACAATTGTTGAGCAATAAATAGTACAGCAGGACCAATAAGCTGATATTTGAAACAAAATCTTTTTTGACACAAAAGTATTATTTTAGATTTATTAAAAAATTGAATGCTTTTCAGTCATATTGTTTCTCTTGATTTATCTGGGGGAATTATCAAGTTCAAATTCAATAGTTTCTCAACAGAATATATAAATTCTAAGAATTATCACAGGTTCATCCAACATTTGTATGCAATGTATTCACAATTTAAGTTTTTCTCATTAATAACCTTATAAACTCAACTGAAATAAGAAAACTTTTTTCTCTTAAAATACCTGAAAACAATGCTGGTGTTACAAACATTTTGCCCATAACTAAGATTTAAATAATCAGTAATAATGAAAATTAAATACATTCACTACAGATGTATGCTTATATAAGTGAAAGAACTATAACTCAGATGGGCCAAGAGATCAAGATTTTAAATTGTTTTTATTCATTTATGTATATGTCTAAATATAGAATGATAATTGTTTATAAATATATTAGTATGCATTTATGGTCACGATTAAAATGGAATTTATATGTTTCTCAGAAGAAAATGTTCTAGAAGAATGGCTATAAAATAGCAGTCTACTCTGACATCAGTAACATAATGGTATTATCATTTTTTCTTGCGCATTAATTCATTTTAGCCAAAGAAGTAACATTCAGCATGTCTTAGGTTGGTACATGCTCTTCCAACCACTCCTGCACTTGATCTGTGTGGTGGGTTGACCCTGTCTGGATGTCAGGTGCCAACCAAAGCTGTTATATCCCACACTTCCTAAGCAGGGAATGGAAGAGAAAATACAACCAAAAGCTATTGGCCCAAGATAAGGACAGGGGGAGAGAACTCACCCACTATCATCACATGCAAAACAGACTCAGCTCAGAAAAATAAATATTATTTATTAGCAATCAAATCTGAGCAGTATAATAAGAAATAAAACCAAATCTTCAAACACCTCACTGTCATCCCTCCCTTCTTTCCAGGCTCAACTTCATTCTCAATTTCTCCATCTCCATCCCTCTAGTGGTGTAGGGGGACAGAGAATGGGGGTTGAGATCATTTCATCACACATCATCTGCCACACCTTTCTCTTCATACTCTTTCCTTGTTCCAGAATGGAGTCCCTCTTCTGGGAGACAGTTTTGCACAAGCTGCTCCAGCACAGGTCATTCCCATGGGTTCACAGGTCCGACCAGCCAATCTGCTCCAGCATGGGCTATACTCTCTATGGGTCTGCAGGCCCTGGTAGGAACCTGCTCCAGTGTAGGCTTTCCCACAGGGACACAGCCTTTTTTGGATGCATCCTCCTGCTCTGGAGTGAGGTCCTCTGAAGCCTGCAGGTGCACCTCTGCTGCATCCATTGACCTCCATGGGCTGCAGGGGAATCTCTGCCCTAGTACCAGGAGCACCTCCTCCCCCTCCTTCTTCCCCAACCTTGGTGTCTGCAGGTTTCTTACATACCCTCACTCCTCTTTCCAGTAGCTGTTGCCCAGCAATTTTTATTCCTTTCTTAAACCTGTTATCCTAGAGACACTATTGGTATCACTGATATGCTTGGCCTTGACCAAATGTTGGCTCTGTCCTGGAGTTAGCTGGCATTATCTCCATCAGATACAGGGCAGGTTCCCCACACAAGGCACCCCATAGCCTGCTCTCCCCCTGACCCCAGTCTGGCCACATAAACACAATACAATATGAAACATGATCTGCTTTTAGGTTTCCTCCAGAGAAAAAGAAAAATTCACACAGTGTAAAGATCAGGGGATGCGGTCAATTGCAAGACTATAGACAGCAAGCAGATGCAAAAACACAGAATTCCCTTTTCAAAGAATTACTTCTTAATAAATTCAATATTGGGGCACTTGCACTTCATTGTGCTTCATTTGCAAGATGCTTTGGAGAAACATCAGATGGAGAAAATCTGGTAAAAGGGACATATGATATAAAATACATGCCACTAACAGGCTAAACTGCTTTTTAGAACTAATGTATAAAACACTACTTAACACTGTAATATGAATTCTGCTGTCTTATCTCAATTTCATTCTTTTCTCAAAGCAACTGAGTCATTGTTTCTTATAGAGTTTTATTTATCCCAAAATGACAAATGTCCACCTAAATTTCAGAAGTATAACCAGAATGACTAACTTGGTCAAATAGAATCTCACTTCAGTATCTACCTTTGTAATAAAATTCTCTCCACTCAAAATTCTTGGCTCTGATCTGGCAAAATGCAAGCAAATTTATATCAAGGGACAGTTCACTGTCTGATGCACTGGAAAATGCATCTGCTACTTAAAAAACAGAGTAAGTACTTAGTACTTTAGTCAAAATCTCATTTGTCTGTTAGGGCCTACTCCCACTGGAATCACAAGAAAATCCAGGCTTATGTTAACACGCATACATTTAATCAACATTTGTAAAATAAATTTAACTATTGATAAAGAAAAATGAGCCATGAAATGAGGCCAGTTCATCAGGTCAACAATGGGAATGAAAATAGCATGAAAGCTAAAAAGTTATTTTTGTACTTTTAGTGCCTTTTCATATTTTCAATAAAACCTCATGGGAGTGAAAACAATAGTGTCAATGGAAATTGGAAATTATATTTTTAAACAAGTGCCAATTTGTTGCCAATTATCTACAGTAGATGATTTTCCAGTTCATGTTAGTATTTTTCTGCAACTCAGTTGATGTTGAATTGCTTTGGACAAGCACTACATTAATTGTCAAAATGGTTATATATCACAATGAGGAAAAGATGAGAAGAGAAAATGGTGTCCTAAACTCCCCCTCTTAAGTATCAGTTTTATAGTCCCCAAAAAAAGTCAGTTTACTATTATGCTTCTCCCCACCTTCCTAAAATATTCAGTCTCAGTGGAGAAACTGTGGTGCTGAAGCATATTGAAAAAAATCTAACTAGAATGTTCCATTTTGATGGCTCAACACACTTCTACATGGTATAACAAACATTTCCGAGTAATAGATACAGTACATGATCATGTATTTATTAGTATGGCCATGGTGTTACTGTGCACCTTATTTATACATACTTCTAAAAAAGGAAAAAAAGTCTCTAGAGTTGTTTACTTTTCCTAAGATATTCTTTCTTTTAGAGCATGTATCTTCATATTTTCTCAGCTCTTTGCAAGAGCATTTTAGAAAGTAGCAACACTTAGAAAGTAAGAAGCAGTGTTGAGGTAACTCATTACAGTGACAGAAACTATGACTTGACCAATTCATTGTTGTAGAATTCAAAAGATCAGTATTAAATTCGTCACTGTTCAATACCTAATTTGGAGCTTACTATACCCATTAGTATTATAGTATTTTCATATAATGCATTTTGATTTCATCTTCTTTTCCTTGCTCCATTGGATTCAGTTCTCCACTGTATCAAAACTGAAAATTGGCAATGAGACTGAAAATGCAAACTTTTCCCTTCATTGTTCTTACTTTAAAAATGAATTTTAATATTTATCACAGATCTAATTGGTGTTAATATTTCTTCACAACAGAACAATCATCACACAAAGATTATTATGTTATCTAAATAAAAGTAAAAATTAATATCATGAAAATGTGTAAATCACAGCCTTGTAATGGAAGATGTGAGCCAGTATGGACTCTGAAGGATCTGAAAATTTAATCATTCAGGAAGAGGACACTGGAAGATAAGATGTTTCTTTCTAGGGTAGACAAAATATTTCTTATGTTTATGGTGGGGTCCACTTGGAGAATTCTGTGATCATTCTTAAAAGTTCATTAGAACTAATAAAACTCTGCCATCACCTTATGGATGTAAAGCTGTTATTTCAACAATTTTACTCTACATTTAGGTGTTTCTGATACAGTAATAACTTTTACCATTATCCATGCAATATAGCAAAAAAAAAGTGAATATTTAATAGAAAATGTGACGATGAATCTAATGTTATGATGATGAATTAGATATTTTCCTTTTCAAATTGCAGAAATAAGAGGAGGAGGAGGAGTGATTGTTGGGTAGGAGAGTTATATAAAATTTTGTAAAATCAGTTATCTAAAAGAATGGTCGGTAATATTCACTGGGGATTTTTTGAATAATATTCAGCCTCAATTTTTTTCCCCTTTTCCTGCCAAGAATAAGCAAATTTGAGGGGTTTTAACTTTGTTTCTAATTTTGCTTTGAAGAATGACTTCTGCAGAAACTTTGTGTTATATTTTAGAGTTTCCATAGAAACCAGGAGAGTAGATACAAAAACCTTTGGAAAAATTCAAAAGAGGACAGGAATTGAACAGAACCTTGAATCTGAGTGCTGGAAAAGGATCCAAAACCAAAAGAAGACAAAACCTGTGCTAACCAAGATGATCTTTAGTTACCAAACCATAAGAAAGACCTATATATAACAGTAAGTTTCTGTTGGGTACTGACTGTTTCTTCAACTTTTGAATCCCCATTAATTTTAACTTCACCATATTCAGGTTTCTGTATCAGTTACACTGATTCAAAAATAATGAGGAAACAAAATAATTGAAATAATTAATTGCCTAAAACTGCAGGTTTTCATTATACCAATATCTAGTAGCCTCCAGCTTTAAACATCAGTCACGATCATATGTACTGCTAATTTTACAATAGCTGGAGCAGCTGGAATGTTTTGTTGCTACATTTTTTAAGAAGTTGATACATAATATCTGTAAAATTACAGTTGATTTTTTTTCTTTATTGCTTTTTAAGTAAAAGGAAAAGCCATAAACAAAACAAGACACCAATGGGTACCTGACAAATCCTGTCCTGCGGCAATTACATAGCGTATTGGCAATATTCATCTGTTGCATCTACAGGCTGTTTTTTTGCCAAGTATTTTATTCTTGAATTCACTTGCTGTTCAAGAATGATGGCAGCAGATGGTCGAGAAGGTAACTTATTCACTGTTTAATTTGGTTTGTTTGTTCTGTGGGTAATTAATTCCATACCTCAGGGCCCAATATTTGCTCCTGTTCCCACCATTCTCCAAGCCATTGGAGACTGTGTATTGCTCATGTAGACATTCTGCTTTTGATGACACTGAGAAATCTTTCAGCTGCCTGGCTAGTGAGTTTTCTTCACACAATTCATTCACTAGATTTTTAGTTACAACATAATATTTCCTCCATCTCATCTTTCTTTTTTTCATCCATTTTAGAGGTGATTGTTTTGCTTTTACTGACTATGGAAGCATGTAGCTGTGTCTGCTTCTTGGGTAATATGAGTTCATGTGTAATCTGCTAGTACAAGGACTTTAATCTTTTTTCTTCATATAGCTTTGTGGTTTCTCTTGTTCAACTAATATTTTTAAGTTTAAAATACAGTGCTAATATTGTTTGAGATGTGTTGTAATTTAGATAGAGTTTTCTCTTACATCCATTAAAATTGCTGTCAAAACATTTAATAACTTCGGTGTTCTGAGACCTGAACAAGCATTCAGGATGTCTTTGAAGAATTTGAGTTAATACTTGAATTCCTGAGATCTTAATACTCAGAACTATCTTTTTAAAATTTGTTATACAGCTTTTCTGAAAGTTTTGAGTAGTGTTTCATTACTGATAATTACTATTAAACTCATGTGAATTCTAGCCTGAAACCTAACATTTTATTATCTGATTTTGTTTTACTTCCTTATTTTGGTTAAATAACTGACATAAAATACTTCATCCTGAAAGAAATTTGTATAAATTGAATAGTTTTAAGAAACTGAAGGAATGCTTAGTTTTATCAAGTAAATAGTGTTAAATCAAATAATCTGTGCCTAAATATAATCATATTGGTACAACTGCATATATTCAGCATAATAAATTTTAAATTAAGTACTCTTGACAGTTACTGGATCTGTTGGAACATTTAATAAAAACTAAATTAGTTATGAAATAGGTCAACACTATTCTCAAAGCTACCATACCATGCTTTCTCTAAAATCCACTGTTGTCAAGAATGGGGATTTCATTTGTGATTACTTTAGGAAAATTCAGCATACGGAAGCTTCACAGAAAAGTTGTTGAAATACTTTTGATGCAGTAGTCTCCACTCTTTCAAATTAAGAGGCTTATGGAAAGATATTTATTCTAATCAATTTGTGGAAGATTTATTGTTTTGTTGTTGTTTTATTGTTTTGATAGGTTACCCTAAGGATTAGCTGAAAACTTATTTTACTTTGAAGTAAATAAAAAAAGTATACAAAAGAATTTTTGCTTCTGAAGTCTGTATATTATCTGTAAGAAGAACGATAAGTTTTCTTTTCGTGTTTAGCTCATGTTTTGTGGAGTAAGAAAATGCTGAAGAAAAAATATGATATTGTAATGTTACATGGATAGACCTGCAAGTGAACTCATAAAACTATATTTCTCCCTACTAATCCCTCTTTTAGAAATTTTGCATTCTTCAATAGCAAGCAATTTTATGGCATCTAATGACAGAAAACTAAAGCCAAGTAATTTTAAACACAAGCCAAAGAATAAATATGAGAATAATTTAACTTTAAAACAATTTAATATAGATTGTGATAGGTTTTCCAGTGCTATAAATATTTTACTTGAAGTCGTGTATTCTTTAGAAGGTGTGCTCTAACTCAGAACAAGAACTGATGAAAAAACCCTTTAGCCTATATTGTGTAGGAGATCAGGCTAAATTCTCACTGTGCACACATCTTTATTTGTATTCTATCATTTTTTTTCTCCAAAATCTAATCAGAACTGAATTTGCCTGTAGGTTATCAGCTGGTTTTAAGGTGATAACATCCGATTAATTCCTTTTCTTCCATATGTGACTCTTAAATTATGCACACTAGCAAATACAATGCTGTGGCAAGTACTGTTAGCATGATTGTCGTATTATTGTTGCTACTGGTCCTCTACTCCATCTAAGTACAAACCAAGATCGAGATCCTACTATCACCTGCTTGATCAGCTGAAAATTTTTGTGTGAGCTTCTTGAACCATCCCACTTCAACACAGAACTTTCTTTAAAATTACTGTGCTTACTTTCTTTGGTAGACTCAGTTTTTCTCTCACTTCTGCTGTTAGCACAGAGAGAAAAAGGTTAAATAGAAGAGATGGTCATGAGTGACTTAAAATAAAAAATATTCGTTGTCTGAAACAAGCTACTGAGAAATAAAATAGAGGATAAAATTATAATGTTGCAATCAAACCATCAATGTCGATAAGAAATACATATATTGGACTTAGCAACCACAAAATTACTCCAAAATATTAAATTTGGAAAGAGGGTGATGGGTGTCAGTCAATGTACACCACTTTACTTCTGCTTTTATTGTTTTGTTTTAGGAATTATGAACTATGACAGCTTCAATATTTGCCTATCATCTCCAATAAGCAGTAAAATCGAGCTGGGCTGCTATTTAGAAAATGTTTACACTGCTGTATGTCTGCAGCTACCATCCTGCATGAGTCAAGTATTCTTTCATGTTCAAGACTCAATAATTTACAATGAAGTTTATGGCTGTCTCCTTTTTATATTCCCATTGCATCAGAAGACCTGAACTGTGACAAATCTAATAGAAATATTAAGTGACAGTTCCCGAGGAGGGAATCACAGCTACTTCTGCTCTTTTAATAAAACATACTATAAATCTCAAGTGTACCTGGAAGAAACTATCAAGCAATATAAACTGCAACCATACTGAAGTTTAACTCAATTAAACTTTCTTTGTCATAATCAAGATTTTCGTTTGCCACTTATTTCCTTTTCAAAACTTCTCATGCAGCTTCCAAAGAAGAGAGAGATGAAGCAGTTTTTATGATGCATGATAGAAAAGTATTAATATTTTTGCTTTTCATATATTTTGCTAAGAGTGTTCTTAGTATCAAATATCTGAATATTAGTTATAGATTTCAATAATATTATTAAAACCAAACAAGGGAAGAGGGCATAAAAAAGACTTAGGAAAATGTCAGAATTATGAAGTGTATAAATGATAACTTCTTGCAGGAGTTCAGGCTTGCACGAGTTATTTAAAGAGGGAATTATTACTATTCTCTCAACAGACCAAGTTTGAAATTGTCAGATTTTGTGGTTCCATTGCTTGAATGGTCACATCCAAAGGGTGATTCAAGGTCCAGATGGAGATTAGTGACAAGTGATGTTCCTCAAGGGCCAGTATTGGGACCAGTAGCTCAATATCTTCATTAACCCCACCTAGTGGGATTGATTGCACCTTCAGCAAGTTTGTACATGACATAAGCTAAGTCATGCAGCTGACACATCTGAGGAGCAGACAAACCTGAACAAGCTCGAGAAGAGGGTCCTGAGAAGCTCATGCAATTTAACAAGGTCAAGCATAATGTGCTGCACCTGGGTCAGAGCAACCCTCAGCATCACTACAGGCTGAGGAATGAATTGAATGGGTTAAGAACAGCCCTGCAATGTAGGCCTTGAGGGTGCTGGGGGAGGAGAGGCTGGACATGACCCAACAGAGTGAACTTGCAGCCCAAAATCTGTATCCTGGCCTGTATCGAAAGCAGTGTGGGCAGCAGGGCAAGGGAGGGGATTCTAACCCTCTTCTCCTCTCTCATGAGACCCCAGCTGCAGTGCTGCATCCAGCTCTGGAGGACATGTCCTCTGGAGGACATCCTCAGCACAGGAAGGACACGGACCTGTTGGAGTGAGTCCAGAGGATGAGACCAGAACATTAGAGGGGTGGAGCACCCCTCCTATGAGGAAAGGCTGGCAGAATTGGCACTGTTCAGCCTGAAAAAGAGATTTTGTAGTGACCTAATTGTAGCTTTCCACATGAAGAGAGCCTACAAGAAACAAGAACAGAGACTTTTTGCAAGGGCATATAATAACAGGACAATAACAATAATGGTTTTAAATTGAAAGAGGATGAATTCAAACAAGACATAAGGAGAAAATCTTTTACAATGGTGATGGTGAAGCACTTGAACAGGTTAAAGAGGTGGTAGAAAACATCCAAGTTAAGGTTGGATGTGGCTCTAAGAGTGATGTAGCTGAAAATGTCCCTGTGCATTGCAAGGGTGTTAGACTTGATGATCTTGAGAAGTCCCTTCAAACTTAAACTCTTTTATGATACTACAATTCTATGAAAAATAAATATACTCAAAGAGAGTGTGAATTTGCCAAACATTCTGCATGGGTATGGCTTGCATATGAAGAATGAAATCACAAAAGCAAATATAAAGTTATACAAACAAATATTTTTCATCTTATTTATTTGAATTATTTTTGCTTTTTAACATGACTAGCAACCTGTGGACTTTGGTCAATCAAGATTCTCAATGCACTATAAAGATGTTTTTTTAATTAATGCATAAGCTGGGAGTGACGGATACAAACTTTTCCAAAAATCACGCTATGCTTGTTTCTCATGTTAAACTGCAGTACATATCTGACAGATTTTTCTAAAAAGTTCTGCAATGTTAGTCATAGTGAATTTTCAGTCTAGTAGAAAAGGAGTATTACAGTAGCTACAAGGGGCTCAGGACATTACTGAGAAGCAATATCTCCTTTAAGCCAGGGCTCTCAATGATCATTTCAGCTTTGAGTGAACCTACTCGTTACGTGGTTTGAATTGAATAATATTTAATGTTATTTTCCTTTTTAGCTTTTAATGAGTATGCTACATGTTAAATTAAGGAGTCTTGCACATTCAGTGTAAGGAGTAAAAATCTGTATTTGATCTGTGACAAGCAGAAAAGAGTTCTAGGAGAGGTTTGTATGCAGATGCAAAGCCACATGGATGTGCTTGGAGTTCAACACAAGCACAGGGGTAGGCACAAACTACAGTCTGTCCAAAACAATGTTATACAGACACATGCACCAACTTACAGTATTTGGGCTGTATCCAGAGCTCAGTGTAAGAGCAAAGCTTTATCTTTAGGCGAGGTTATACTTTATTTCCTTCTTTTCAATATATTATATTACAATACATTGCATCCTGAAAATACCCATTAATGGACACATTCTGGGACCTCTGGGAAATAAATGCCTTTATTTTGCTCTGATTTGTATAGCATGCTAGTCACAGCTGTAAATCTGGGCTAGAAACAACATTACAAACAAACATTACAATAAACACGTCAGTTTTCAACTATCAACTGATAATGCCTCTAAATTACAGATAATGGTGAGTAGCTTTAAGAATACCCCTAATACTACTCACATTTTTTCTGCTATGCTTCATGTACTACATTGGGTAAATTCAGTTAAACTGGAAAAAGTAAGGAGTTGAATAAAATATTGAATATCTGCCTCTTCAATTCTAAAAAAGAAGAGTTATTAGAAAAATTATGCCCCCCAAAAAAGTATTTCTCCAAGCATTAGTTTGGATTTTAAGATAAACAAGATTGCTTCTATTGTTTTTACTTTCTTCAGATTTGAAACAGTAAATGTTCAAAAGGTAAGTCTGATTGGAAAATTAATTAAACCTTTTCTTTAATGAAGTTATTTTTTAAATAATTACCTTATTTCTCCCATCCTGTTTTTAGATTTTTATTGAAATTATGCTATTCAGTTATATGTCAGATATATTAAGATATAATTCAAATACAATGGAGAAAAAAATTGCTACCTGGCTTTCAAAATGAAAATCTAATTCTAGTCCTGGGCTTAGATCTGATTTACATTGAGATCTAACATGTTTAACAGAGTTTCTACACCTACCAAAAATTAAGTGCTGAACACAAAGGAGTATTAAAGCCAAGAGAAATAGGAAAGTCCCACTGAGATGAACAGCCTCTTGCTAGCCAAAGTTCTTTGTCTTTAACTGCAAACAAAGGAGATAGCTCAGAAAAAGTACCAGCACAGAGCGTGGGTAAGCGATACTTCTGTCTGTGATCTGTTACCATTTTGAGTTCAGCGCTTCTGGTCATCTGCAGCTCTCTATGAATTCAGTAGTCCTCACTGAGTTTTTCTCCTATGAATTTGGTCTGCTCCTCTTTGAAGGTATTGGGACTTAGGCAACTCATATTTGCAATATCACAGTGACCATGAAGGATTATTCCCTGGTAGTAAATTCTTATTTTTCTCTTAAAAATAATAAGCATAAATTACTTTTCTTGTAAATGTCCCTTGATTAGTGCTGAACACCACTCATGACTGGTCTCTAGCATCTAGCCAGAAACTAGGAGTGTGACCATCCAGCTCCACAAAGGGATTCACCCATCAAAACCATTGTCTCTCCAGCATGGCAGGTGCTTGGCACAAGTCCAGGTAAATGACATCTGTTGCTTTTCCCTTATCTACCAATGCTGTAACCCTGTCACCGGTTTTGTCAGGTACAATTTCCCCTTAATCCAATCGTGTGGGCTGTCACCAACAACACTTCTATTTACTGTGCCTTAGCCCAGGCTCCAGGAGGATCTCATCCATGATCTTGCTGGGTAAAGAGGTGAGAGTGACCTGAAGGTCCCTGTGTCTTTCTCTTTTTCTTCGTAAAAATGGCTGTTATGTTTCCCTTTTCCCAGTTAGTAGGAACTTTACAAGGCTGACATAACTTCCCCAATATGATGCATGGTGTCAGCCACTTCATCTGTCAGTTCCCTCAGGTTCTGAAGTTGTATCTCATAAGGTCCCATGGAACCATTAAATGTTGGAATTCAAGATCCTTAAGACAGCCAGGAGCTATAAAGCTCTTGCAAGTTCCATGAAGGTCACAGACCACTTTAAGCACTTGTTTGAATTTTATAAAATATTCATAATATAGAAAACAGAATATACACTTTCCTGAAACATGTACTTGCTCTTTTTTCCTTATGATTTCCCATTGTCATGGTCATATACATTTTCAGAAATTAAATTAAANAAAAAAAACCAAAAAAAAAAACCACAAAAAAGAAACAACAACAAAAGGCAAAAAAACCAAACAACCAAAAAAAATATAAACACCCCAGAAAAGGTTGGATGAAAAAATTGTGCAGGTAAAGCAAGTGCCATTCCAAATGTCCCCACGTTTGGACCTGGAGTGTTTGGATTTATAATTCTCCTTTTTCATAGCCATCTCTGCATTTCTCTCCAGTAAGTAAGAGGGATATTGATCACAATTGACCTAGACCATCTCCAGTGTGGGTATTTACATACAAATGAGTCATTACAGGAATCTCTTATGGATACTAAAAAGAGAAAGATTTGCAAGGACTCTTCACCTGACCAGTTTTAGATGTCTGACAAATTGGATGAAATATTCATGTATGGTGGACAGGATTTGCCTGAGTAACATTTTTAAATTAAGAACTAAGTAAAAAAAAGACAGGAAATGGAAAATAATTAGATATGCAAAGCCTTGCCATATTCTCATAACATGTGGGTGAAAACTCTAGGATAGTTTTAATGACAGCAGTGAAAATTCAAAGGGAAGTGAAAAGTTTTCCAACAACAAATGCAATAGACTTTCAACAACATTCAGGTGGTTTTGACAAGAAATTTAGTTTACATGTGACTCAAGTAAGGCATTTATGAGGATGTAAATGTGCCTAACTTTAGATACTGAGAACTTCCAAGCCAAATAATAGGCAAGCTGGTACCTCTCCATGTACGCAACAAAATTCAGTGTTTTATTTAGGTAAAACTTAGACTAACTTAGATAATTTATCCTAGCATGTCTACCTTTAAAAGATAGTGAATAGCACTAGAATTGCAAACCTATATCTTTCTGACAATATAAGAACAAATCATAAACATATTATAGACAAATATCTAGAGTGTAATCATATAGGAAATAGTCAAAATGGATTTTAAAGAGCAAATCATATCAAACCAATCTGATTTCCTTCCTTGACAAGCTATTTTGCCTTAGGATTGCTTAAATATTCAGACTCCAGTAAATATTTAGAGCCTGCACTTTGTCAAATATTCAGAAACTATTATAAAAATGTGAATTTACTGAAAGGAGCCTACAAAAATGGGAAATCACTGGAAAATAGTGTTCAAAACATACTTACTGAGTAGTCCTACTAAGGGCTGTGTCTTGGAGCAGGGATTACTTGATAACTGTTTTGAGTTTGTACCTACCATATCGTATGAAAAAGGCAAATCTCACAGTGGGTCACTTAAGCTAGATTATTGTCTCTATGACATATAGCATAATCCTTTTCTTCTGGCTAGTGATGGAAAGTACAGAAAGTTATGGATACAACAGTTAAGGAAAGTTATGGGTCAATAAAAATCCTAGGTTCATACAAGACACCAAGGAATAATGGTATGATCAGAGAATTACTTAAACTCAAGAAAATATTATGAGGAAAATTGAAAAGAGATGGGTTCTTGTACTTACTCACTAGGCAGTTGAGAGTATATGTCCTTGTATACATGAAGGGATAGAAAAGATAGGTAAAGGATGTTCCATGTTTGTACAAAAATGTCATATTGTAAAAAAAGAAGGATCTCTTGGGCATAATCAGAACATGAAATCAAAAATTTTCGCATTATACTGCTACAAGGAATATTAGGTTAGGCTTTCTAAATATTTCCTACTGTCTACAAATTTTCCTTTTTGTAATAGAGGATAAACACAGGCGACATCAACTGTTCTCACATTCAGTGCAGACATCTCTTGCATGACATCTATCTACTTAGGAGAGCTGCCAAAATTTGGCACATCCATCCCATCCTTTTTTTCCTTTTTAATCTCCTGAACTTTACACTTGTCGTAAATTGACAGAAATAACTAATGGCAGCTGTGAAAATTGATCCAGGTACTGCCTAGCTAGCCTATAAAGGACTCATTTGGATCATTATTTGAAAACATGTTAGTTATGGAGGTCCCTAACCTGCACTTTATCTGCTTTACCATGCATTTACGTAAATTTTAAGGATGTAATAAAAGTTTGACCAGCTTCAGTCACAAATCGCTTATTTTAACCATTTCAATCAGCTTCAAACTTCTATTTTCTTATTTTTTAAAGCTAGTTTGGTGTCTGGAAACTAAGCAATATCCTCAGTTCCAGGACCACTAATTGCTGCTCTTTGTACTGGTATTGCTCTTCAAAAAAAGTCTGGGAAGCAAAACAAAACACGTTTTTAAAAAGTGTTGGAACAGTTAATATCTGAGAGTTCTATCTGGCTTTGGTTCATTTATAGTTCTAGACATTCACAGATATTCAAGACAATTAAAATGCAGTTCTTGGGAAAAATGGGATATAATTTTTTAGGACCTGCTTAGCAGACTAATACTTTTTTTATAAAGCGGACAGTATCTCACACTAAATTGTAAAAAATAGTGTAGATAAAAGTTTATTAAAAAAAAAAGAAGATAATCTAGAAACAATTAAGGCGATATTTTAAAACCTACATTTTTAAGAAGTGAATAAGGGAAAAAAATAAAATTCTGCTTCATTCAAGTTGGTAAGGAAAGTACAAAACTAAAAGTTTCAGTGCACCACTGGGAATTTTTTCATATCACTATGGTATGCATTGTAAGAGATCTGTAAGGAAATAAGTGGCATAAGCACTGCAGGGAAGGAAATTCATAGAAATGTGCAAGGGAAAAAAATCACCTATTTTAAAATAGTGCTAATTATTTTCATGCTGTTTCTCCTTTGCTACCTCAGTATATGCTGCACCTTTCTATCCCAATTAAAGTTAATAACAGTTACATTACTTCATCTGGTGTTCCCATTTTGTATTTTACTTACACATAAGAAGTTATATTTTACATGTGTAAATCTGTATTGATTACACAAAAATCCTAGCAAAGACTCTGAGCAGATTTTAGCTACTAAACTGATTTATGGTTCTTGCGACAAAGTTTTGGCAAGTAGGACTCATTCATTTCAGTTTTGAATTTGAACCAAAGAAATCTCACCAGTATTCAGATTTTTATCTGGTGCCAGACACTGGGATAACCATACTGATCTCTGCAACCAATTTAATTTCTGAATATAAATCTAATGGAACCAAATAAATGGTAATTTTGAGTGAATTGCACTGTATTTTAATCATCACTTACTATTTAAATGGTTAATGAAAAATCAGTTCCTCAAGGAGAAACAGTTTCATGCATGACTTCATTATACTTTCATTTTTTCTCACATACCAGAAATAATGCTCTGCAAATAGGCTGTTAATCACCTAAACTAAATGTTAATCCTGTTAACCTACTTCCAGTGTTTAAATCTTGTTATGTTAATGTCATAGCAATAATAAAAAAAAAAAAGATAAACCTTTTTACACTCTCAAAAGTGTTTTCTAAGAGAGCTATTCATTGCTCTCAGAAAATACTGTGTATTTGCAAAACAGAAGATTGCTTTCATCTGTGTGTTTCCAGTAAAGCTGAGTTTTCCCTAACCTCTTCTTTTTTTCCCTTTTCAACTTGCAATAGGCTACCTTCCGAGAATCTGCTAACAAGTGCTAACAAAAATCAAGGTCTCTCCTGAAACTGAAGCACATAGAACAGTCCCTAAAATCAATTTCTATTGTAGTTTCAAATCATCTTTAACAACCCCGACAAATGCAAGTAAATGCAATCAGTTTATATATGCAGGACTGTGTTAGTAGTATGCATTATGCTTTCTATAGAACTGTCAGGGATGTGAACAGTTTTTTACATTAAGTTTACAAAGCTGTTTAATAATTTCTATTCATGAGTATTCAAATAAAAAAAAACTGTATATGAAACACAGAACTCAGGTGGTAATTTTTTGTGAAATTAAAGTTTATTCTTTGGGTTATTACAATTCCCTCTTCCATGCATTATAAAAAATTTCAGCATTTACTTAGAATTTGTTCTGATTTTTCCAAGTAACATGACTAGCCATAATTTATTTGGAAGCAAAATGGAGAGTCTTTCTCTGTCTCATACCATGTATGACAAAGAAGGCAATAGTGTATACTAGAAATAACTTCATGATTTCCATAGCAATGAAGGCTTTGAATGCTCAAAACAGGCTCTATCAAACTCTGTGGATTTTTTTCTTTCATAAATATTTTAACTTTTCGTTTTTTACTCTGAAGCATTTGAATTTGAATCCTTAATCATTGGCTAGAACATTGCATTATGAAGGGCAGCACTGAAAATTTTACAATCTATTGCCTCTGAGCTTTTTCAAAAGCCTAGAGCATATAAATAATTGTTAGATATTGATTAGATAGGGTAAAAAAAGTCTGCTGTTATTGACATTGTTATTTTTATTACTATTAATGTTTACTTTCTTCTGTCCATAGAAGTCAGAATTGTATAAAGTTGTATTAAAGAAAAGACATATTTTTTCAGTACAGTGAATAGAAGAAAGACACATCTATTCTTAGTCTGTTTTTTACAACAATCTTCAGCTAAAATCTAAGCTGTTCAGAAAAATTAAGCTTTGTTTTGTTCTCCTTTTAGAAGTTTACACACTGTGCAACTATATAAATACAGATTAAATGGATTTTTGAGGCATGTTCACTAAGCCCATTAATTCAAATTCACCTCTCATCTTTCCCATGCAGCACTGGTTTAAATGTTTAATAATCCTGTTGTGTGGACCAAGAGGTATCATATGCCCATGATGGATTGTCTTTGTAACTAAATTACAAACTTAGCTACTTAGAATAGCAGAATCACAGAATGGTTTGGGTTGGAAGGGACCTTTAAAGATCATCCAGTATGAACATTTCTAGTAATGGGGCATCCCCAGCTTCTCTGGGAAACCTGTTTCATTGTTTCATCACCCTCACAGCAAAGAATCTCTTCCTTATATCAAACCTAAATTTACACCCTTTCAGTTTGCAACTGTTTGCCCCTCGCTCTATTGAAACAGACCCTGCTAAAAAGTTTTTTTTCCATCTTACTTATATAAACCCTCTTTTACCTATTCAAAGGCCAGATAAGTTGTCAGAACCTTCTCTTCTCCAGGTTGAGCAACCCAAGCTCTCTCAGTCTCTCTTCACAGCAGAGATGCTCAATCCTTCTGATCATCTGTGTCACTCTTCTGGACCAGCTCCAAGAGCTCCATTTTTTCTTGTACTGTATCTGGACACAGCAGTCCAGGTGACATTTCATGAGAGCAGAGAAGAGAAGAATCATCTCGCTCGACCTTCTGGCCACACTTCCTTCCATGCAGCCTGGGGTAGGGTAACCTTTTTTGGGCTGTAACTGCATAATGCAGGCTCATGTGCAATTTTTCTTGTTACTGGTGGATGAAAAAATCCTTTCAGTCCTTTCATTTTACTTGCACAGTAAACACAAAGATGGAAAATGAAATACAGAGTCACAACAAAATGCTTTCCAATGCAAAATGGATTAATGAGATGGGGAAATTGTGCCGATTTGAAAACAGCACAGTATGGGGAAGATGCACAGCACATGTATTTAGACATTTCAAAAAGGAAAAAACATGCTGCATGAAAATCAGGCCGTTTCACTACATGGCACACCTTAGTTTTTGCCACTCTAGCTACACACTGGGAAATCTGCTAGAATTTAAAGAAATGAGCTGCAGATTTCCTTATCGTTCTTCTTTGTTTTGAGAAAGACCATAGCACTCAGTGTTAGCCAAGAATAGTCTTCCTATTTAGTGGATTCAAGAAGTGGTAATGTGGTACTGGAGAAAGACATCTGGCACAGCTTGTGGAAAGCCTATTTTGGAAGCTCAAAAGAGAAAAAAAAAAAAGAAGTTGTGTAATCCATGGGAAAGCTAATCTTCCTATGTGTGCTTACTTTTTTGTTTCTTTGCCAGCTTTCTTATTTCTGTTCTTATGCTTCTGACAATATGTTGTAAAGCTGAAACATTCCACGGAAAATTTTGAAATTTTGCATGAGTGTCACTAAGTCATTCCTTCCGAGGCTCCATAATTGACAGAACTTATTTTGAACCTTATTACAAAGAATTCTTTTTTGATTATTTTTTTATTTAACACACTTTAGTAATCTCTTGCAAGAAAAGTCCCATCCAAAAATACTCACAGATTTTGGTTCTAATTGGAACCAGATTTTGATTATGTCTTTGCACTTCAAATGTTCTGCAAATTAAATACCTTCAACTTAGTGCATGAAGTAAAGGTTATATACTGATTTGCTAGCATCCAAGGAGCAGTAGCTTCAGGATAGAAGCAAATACGTCATAAAAAAAATCTAGTTGCTTTACCCCTATGGGGAGCAGAGGAACGATAGTAGTATTATGTATTGCTATCGCAGTAGTTGTAACAAAACAACTAGGTGTTAACTAATCTCATTTTACTTAGGCTACCAAAGCTTCTTCAGACCTTAAGTTCTCAGTGGTATTTAATAAAAATTACCACCATGGAAAAAGCTTTCAGTGTGTTAAAAGGATATTTTATTTTAAATTATTCTGGACTCATTTCCATAATGGCTTAAATAATTATATTACTTCTTTAGCTTTATCTCTTGATTTTTTTTCCTTTTATTATTTTTCTCTTTTTTTTCTCTCTGTCCTTTATATGTTAATTTGCAGTACAATACACATGGAAGAGAAGTTGAATTGCTAAAGAGTTGACTGCTTTCAAAGAGATAGCTCCACCTAGTGCCACAGTCAAATACTATTCTAAATCTATCTTTTCTTGTACAAAGTAGAACTAAACAATTTTCATGGACAAAATAATTAATACTTATACTGCTGAAAAAACAAAAATTTGAACAAACAGGTGAATGTGGCATCTTAGATATTATACAAAAGCAATTTTAAATATACATTCTCCTTGAAGGAGTTGAATTTGTATCATCTTTTTTTGTCTGCATTGAATTCTAGGATTCTCTGACTCCTAATGCTCTTACTATGAACAATTGCATGGAATAAACTGTTGGAGGAAAACATTCATCATCAATTTTCTAAGCCATCATATTCTATTTTGTTTAGGAATGTTTGAGGATTTTGAGTACAATGCAAGAAATTGCTCTTATATGTCCAACAAAGACTGTTCAGTAGTTCAGCAGTTATGTGCAAAAAGAAGATATACTCATGAAACTTGGGTTGTGGAAATCTAATATATCTGAGCAATAGCAATCCAAATATTATTGTTTTCAAGTATTCTTTGGTTTTACAATGCTTACCTATGAATTAAGTAATGGTAAAACAAATTCTTTCCCTTGCCTACTCGTAAATTTCCTAATGGTAGAACAACTTGTTTCCTCACCCTAGATTTTACCATGACATTTGATAGTTTGTCAAGAACTTTAACCAGTATAATCAATCATATTCACTTGCGTATAAAAGCACTTACCTGAAAACTAAAGCACATGAAAAGGAACGAAGAGAAAAGTAGCAGTACTTATATTTTATGAGCTACTAGACCTGGGATGTGCAATACAGTATGCAAGGAGAGCGCAACAAACCCCATATTATTTAACATTCTCTTTAATTGTCTGGGGAAAGAGATAAAGAACACTTTAATTATGTTTGCAAACAATGTTAAAGAGAATGTGGAACAGAACTGGGAACAGGAAACAGCAAATTGAACTAGGAAATATTAGCAATATGAAAACATAAAGTACTGGGACTGAGTAATCAAATGAGTTTCAAAATATTGGATAAATAATTATGCGGGACTATGATCTTAAAATACCTAACAAACATGACTGTCAGACTTAGTGATGGCACTAATGGTAGATAAGCTACAGACAGGTTTGAAAAAAAGAGCAGAGAAGTTTTATGTTGGGTCTCAGCCATAACATAAAGTACCAAGCCGTGAGAAATGGACTTATTATCTTCTACAAACCTGGGTTGATGTCACACTCCCTTTAGAGTATGCAAGTTTTGAACTCTCCCCAGTAAGGAAAACATCAGATTTTCAGAGAACTTCAAAGGTCATTGAATAAAACACATTAAAAAATAGCATACTGAAAACTAACATTTTTGTCCAACTAATTTCTTAGATTGCAATCAGTAACCTTCTAACAGCTTTGGAAGAGTGCCATAAATCAGAATTTTAATTTTCTTTCAACTCAGACTTTATTTGTATTTTATTTGTTCCAGAAATTGTTTGCATAATATTCTTTAAAAGGTTTGTAAGTAAGGCATTATATAGCCCAAATTATGAGTTTCCATGAAAATTAGCCTAAAAATTTTAATGAAGAATTTACTCATGGTATTTTATTCTAGAATGAATAAAGATCCAGAAAATCTTTCTAAGTTAGAAAAACACTACAGAATTTATCGGTGTAGATAGTTAGTTTTTTAACTGGACAAGTCTTGGCAGCTGAACAGAATATTCAGTCCTGGGGTACTTCCTCAAATACCTGGATATATGTGTACATTGGCCTCAAAAAAAATCAGACTCTTGGTTATTTTCAAAACTCATTCCAGCAACCTAAGTGTTTATGTATTGAAATAATAAATGAATGCTACCAGATCATAACTGCATCTTCATTATATTAATCTTTTTTAGAGATATGCCTTTCTCATTTAATGCATAAAGGATAAAATTACATCCATACCAAATAACATAGCATCTTTTTTTCCAGTTATTAAAAATTTTCATGCAACAGAATTCCAAAACTAGAAAAGAATAAGAATTACTTGTAACTGACTTTTGCGGAAAGGCTATTGATTCAATATTATTCATGTTCATGCTCATATTCGTATAAGTCGATTTTAAGTGCACATACTATATATATAAATTTGCATATACACATCACCTCATCACTCTCTACAACTACTTGAAAGGATGTTTTAATGAGATGGGCCTCAGTATTTTCTCCCTGGTAACAAGTGAAAGGACAAGAAGAAATAGCCTGAAGTTGTGTCTGGGGAGATTTTATGCTGCTTATTAGGAAAAATTTCTGCACCAAAAGGGTTATCAAGCTCTGGAACACCCTCTTTAGAAAAATGGTGGAGTCACTGCCCTTGGGGGTGTTTAAAAGATGATTAGGTATAGTGGTTAAGTATAGTGGGTTGTTTAGTGGTTATTTTGCCTAAGTTCATGGCTGGATTCAATGCTCTAAGGGATTTTTTCTGCCTAGATGTTTCTATGTCTTTGGTTTTAATTAGGTAGACAATGATATTTCTATGCTTGAATAGTTTACTGGCATGTAGATAAAAGCCACAGGTAAAAATATAGCAACAAGTTAAGATCACGTAGAGGAAGAAAAAAGTATTTCAAAACCTGCAGCGAAAGATGTCTAAAATAATTAGTCTTCTTTTCTGAAGGAAGACCAGACAGAAAGCTGGGAATATGTACTGGAAGCATTCACCAGCCAGTAAGGAACTTTAAATTATGCATGTTGATTGTTGTTTTGTAATGGTAGCATCTCAGCCAGAGTGAAAGTGTAGAGTTCATCTTCATTCCAGAAAATTATGATATAAAGTTGAAATGTCAAGAAATACAGAATTCATTTCCACCTTTCCTAACATATTTAGTGATAGCAACATACTTGATAGATGTTCATATGTACATATATGCAATTCTGAATTTAATTTCACTACTCTTAGATCCTGGATAATGATACTAGTATATTTTTCTTATATAGATTAATATATTTTCCATATTTTCCTCTGATGACCACATTATCCAGTGCAATCAGCTCAGCTGTCCACTATCTCTGACGAAATAAATATATTTAAATATATCGGCTGATCTAATCAGGCCCTTATCTCTCTAAGGTTTGTCTTTCCACTTTGTTTTTGCCATAGTTTTGATGTCACTTGATACCAAACCACAGCAATAGATTTTAATACTTCTTTCTTGTTTTTTGATATTTTATTAAAAATGTAAGCATATTTTTGCTCATAATTATGGTGGAAAGAATATTGAAATAGCACTGGAGTCAATATGTGTATGCAACTGTGTGCTAATGTATTTGGGAAAGAAGTTTTCCTTTGCTTTCCTTTCCTTTTCAGAGTCCTTAGGGATAGCTCTGAAAACATGTTATTTCTTTCTCTTCTGGGAAAATTTAAAAAACTTGTAATAGAGTTGTGTAGTCTCTAAGCAAAAATCTACTTCTTCTTCTTTGGGCCTGTCTATCTGAAAACTGCTTATTGATGTTACTGTCTAAAAAAAACTTTACATTCTGCAAACAGCTCTAAATAATTTCATTACAGAAGAGCAAGAAAACCTAGTTTTATAATTTTTAATAATAATTATTTAATAATAGTCATTTTAGTAATAATTAGATTAGGAAGAAAAAGGATATCTGAAGAGTTTCATAGAATTCTGAAATGCTATATACTTATTTTACATATTGCATTTGTTATAGTAAATGTCACTTTTAAAATCAGTCAATTCAAGTTTGCAGGATTTTTATATAGAAATTCTGTACTGGTAAATTGAACTAACTTTAAAATACACTGAGATAATTAATGCTTGAAAAACTGATTCTTAAAAAAAAAGTCTTCAAATAATATTTTTAAGACTAGATAGAACATTCAAAAGCATCTATTTAAAGTGCTTATACTTTTTACAGAATTCCAAAAGCCATTGTCTATCTAATTTTTCACTTTAAATTAAGTGTCTGAAAAATACTTTATTATAATTGTACTTTAGGTGAAAAAAAGCTAAAATATTTGTCATTTATAAAAGAGAATCTTATGTTTATTGGCAAAGTTTCTTTATTCGACTAAGCGTCAGGAAGTAAAGAAAGAAATGACAAAATAAAAATCCCTAAAACCTCAAAGCAACACTCTAAAAAGGTCATTTCAGACCTGACACAATCAGATATCAGTTGTTTTGTGTTAGGAAGTAAAGAAGAATGAAAGAGGTGTCCTCAGTATTTATATCAGTTAAAACTACAACTTTGTGAAATATTTATCCATGGACACAACTTCAGACATATGGATTTCAGTGCATTCCAAATTAATGGGAACACAAAATCAGGTTGTCAGTGCAGAGCACAAATAGAAAATGTGATAAAAACACATGGTATAAAACTGAAAGAGAAATAATAAATTATCTTATTAAATAAGACATCTATAGTTGAAGAAGTATTCATATCTGAAATAAAAACATTCTTTGACAGACTTTCAACATCTCAAGCTCTAGATCATACATTAAACATTGAAAAGTGTAAGTTTTCAGAAAACTATAAAAAGAAGAAACTTGGAGTCCAAGTCAGGTCAAAGCCATTGCTCATCGATATGGAATAGCCCCCTGGTCACTGCCCAACACTTCAAAGGCACAGGAATATCAAAGTTGTTCTACCACCTCCATCCTTTGAGTCTCAGAGACTCCTGAGATCCTTTGAGATCCTCAGAGATGAGGATCCTGGGGGAACTGTACTGGTTTTACTTTTTCCTTTCTGATTTTCATAAGCCAGTCATTGTGGGGAAAAGATGATGGTGTACAGTATATATTATGTGTACAGTAATCAAAACCATGTTTTAATTTCCCATTTTATGTGAGTAAAGAGATATATAGGGAAAATCTCCTCATGCTTACATAATCTTTCTTTCACAGCTCAACAGACAACAGACAACAAGACGTGTATTTTTGTGTTTGTGTAATGTTTATCAACATGAATTTCCAATCTTGATTTCATAATTTGAAAAACAGGTCTAAAGACGTGTAAACTGATTTTGCAATTAACTGTTTGGTTTTTTTTCATCCATTGAACCCAATTTTTCTACTTAACAATTGGATATAAGGGGAGAAGAGGGAAGGGAGCAAGGGGAGGAAGGAAAATAGACAAAACTTTTGGAGAAGTGCCACTTCTACTGCTTGATGAAAATTTGAACTGTATCTTTTATCACACAAAAACCCTGAATTTATTCTGAGATACTGACACTAGAAATAGAACAATCCCAAGTTTTCCCAAGAGTGGTTACACTTTAGTAACAAGAAATAACTGCGGACAAAAGTAGCAAAAATTCTCATGTCTGGAGATTTTAAACTCTTCATTTACCAAGTTTAATGAAGCATACAGATTCCAGTCCTTAATCTGTATTTAAACTAAATGGGACATGATTAACAGTAGAGGCCAGAATGTGTTTTTTCTGTGGTAGCTGGGAAGTTTGCCCAAGAAGAGAAATATGCAGACTTATTCCATAAAATAAAGAGTCAACAAGATATTTTTTCTTGGATGCTGGGTGAATATTTTAAGTTTAAACTTTTTTTTTTAAAAAAAGGGAAAACTTCATTTCTTATACTACTTCTTCAACCAAAATGGTTCAGTGAAACTTGGTCAAATGGAAAGATTTTTTGAGAAGGGTTTGTGAATGACAAGAATAAACTGAATATCCTCAAGCTCCTCAATCAGGAATGTCTAAGAGAGTATTATAAAGCTTCAGAAGAGTCAAATAAATAAAATTATTTCTAGCCATGATTACTTCTAAGAAACCAGAATTTGCTTTATTTTGTGGGAATAATGGTATCCATGCTTCAAAGCTCTGCAAAGCTGAGTAACCTACACAATTTGTGGGCCTAAATCCAGCAGAGACATTGCCACACTGTGCCATGGGAGCTGCTGCAGTTTCTCCCACAGAGGAGTGAGGCATTCAGAGGAGAGCTAACAAGTGCCGCACATACAGCCTGGCCCTCAGGCCCATCTTCTGCTGCACAGGTCCCTGAATTTACACAGGCTAAACTCAGGCAGAAACTTTGGCAGCAGAGGCTGTGGCACCCTGTTGGTGCTGGCAATTACACCTCCCTACATCCCCCTTATTTTCTTTTATTTAAAGAGAAATTGCCTCTGTTTTAGACTGCAGAAATGTTGTGTCAGAGTAAGAAGACTGAAAGAAAGGGAGGTGAGAAGCTCTGCTATGGATACAGTCTGCACTTGATTTGAAGTCAGCTCCTGCATTGATCCCTTTCTCTGGTAGAAATGTCTTGTTTGATTTGCATGTGGAGCTACAAACAAGAATGAATCACACTTTAGTATCATAGAAACTCTGGAATTTTGACACAGCCAAGCTTTGCTATCCTTGGCAAAATGTCTTTCAAGAAAAAGCATCATCAGTTTGGATTTTTACCTTTCTAATAATTTTATTTGTTTATTTATCACTAAAAACTATCAGTAATGAAAGTAAAATTTAAAAGACTGGAATTACGCTATATAATATTAAAATTTAAATAATGCACTATATTTTTATTGTTGTTATATTGTTTATATACTGCAATGTATAAAAGTATGTTGCCCGTAATTTTATTTAATAAATAAAAAAATAGTCTCATATACTGCAATAAAACTTTAAAGAAACAAGAAATGACAGAGATGTCTACCACAAAAATGTGGTAGAGAAGAAAGATAATGGATATCATGGCTGTAATACTTCTATTACTCTGTACATTCTACAGAAAAAATGGTCATTCTGTGAAGATTTTTCTTAGGGTTCAGAGAAATATTTAAAAAAAATCTATTTCCACATACACTTAGAAAGATACAAAGAATTTTAAAAATTCTTATTTTTCTTTATTATCTCTCCTGTTAGAAATCCAGTAACCTACTAGAACCTTACGTGACTTCATACTAATTTGATAATATAAAAATGTTAAGGCTGTTTTGGACATATTTCTTTCAAATGCATACACAAAAATGGATAAAAGGCCAAATGTACAAATTACTTAAGAAAAAGAAATTCCTTCGCTAAGAGAGGTGTTATTAGTGAGAAGGATAAGAACATACACACTTTGATCACAGTTTAAAGTGTCTTTTCAAGTGCCATTGCCAAGATTCAGGTTTTATAATTAAATTCCTATTTAACAAAGATGTCAACTAGTTTACTCAGTGGTTATTATTTAATTGATGACTAAGACAACAGCTTATTTAAAGCCTTGGTCTTTTTTATAGTAAGGTATAGTTCAGATTATTAACTTTTCATCCCACTAGGATCACACCCTTGGCAAAAGGGCAACTCACTGTATGTTCAAACCTGTTTTCAAATCATATTGTCTGTTTTGTAACTCAGTGATGTGGTTTAAATTAATTGTTTTCTTCTCCCTTTTTTTAATTTCTTTTTTTTTTCTTTTTTTTTTTCCCCCCCCCCACTCTCTTTCTTCAATTTTCAGCTCCCTGTAGTTGTGGTCAAGCTGTCACCATGAGCACACCTCCTCTCAAAGCAAATTTTCCTGACATATATTCATGTCAGAAGAGAGCAATAACTTTCCACCTCCATAACAAGTCCTTGAAAAGTGCCACTTCAATGCAGTGTATAAAAACACAGACTAATAAGGACTTAACAAGCAGACAACTCAAGGCATATTCTTTTTCATGTAGTCACATAGTAGAGTTTTTCTGTTTTTCTCTTTATATGAGTAAGAGACCTAACAAGGAGATACTCATATGAACAAAGGAAGTGTATAGAAAGATTTCTCTTTTTTTCCTGAACAAAGCTGTAGCTACAGATTTATCTTTTAATATTTTTTGAGACATGTTTCACATCTTCAGATGAGCAAAGTTTTTAGCTGAGTGTCACAGACCACAAGGCTGTGGCCCATGTAGCTCAGCATCTTCTGCAGCAGTGGCACTTCAGAAAGATTGCATTTAGTTTTTATTTTTTTTTTATAAAATTTGTTTTGGAAACGTTTGTAAAGTTTTGTAATCTGAAACTCCCTTACAGTAACTTGAAGTTTGGGTTATATTTGTTCAGAAATACGTATCAGTTTCAAAAAGATTTATATCTCCAATGTTTTAGCTACAAAAACTGAGTTATCAGATTTCCTGGTGTCAGCTGAAAAAATTTTCTATTTGCTTTCAAAAACTCAGGATTCTTTATGAAGGTAATTTTTAAATTGTTTTTCCTACAACCAAATTATCTGCAAAAGACTCGGAATTTTATAAATTAAATTATTATTCACAATTTTGTAAACTTATGATCATTATTATATTTATATTTTTTTTGTCTGTCTTTCCTGTTCAACTACTTTAAATGAGGAATTAGGAAAAGGAAGAAATCAGAGTACTCTAAGACTGGAAAATACTTCAGGGGTCATAAAATATTTTCATATTGTTTAGTTCAGTGTCTGAGATATTCTCTGTAAAAATTAGGACAAATTCCTAACTAGCCACTCTAACCTAGCCAGATTACTATATTCAATATAAGTATGAAAGGAATGCAACAAAAATCTTTTCTTTTGAAAGGCATCATATATTTGGCAAGACAGATTATCCTAAATTTTGAAGTTAAAGGTGTGGGAATGGACATGTAAGTGATGATGATATTCTTGTTTTTCACTCAGAACATCACAATTCTGTTCTATATGACTCCAGTGACATTTTAAGCAGCTGTGAATTAAAGACCACATGCTTAGTTATCTGAAGATTGGGGTTTTTTTTCATTTCTGTGATTTAAAATTCATTCTCTTCAACTGAGTCCCTCAGCTAAACCTTGCAGATTTTTCAAGATAACAGGAGTGCCTTGGAATAAAGAGCAAAATCATCTGAGTAAATCCACTCATATGAAAGATCTCTGTTCTGAGCCTCTTAAAACTTGTTTGGATTACTGAGAGTTGGTGGCGTGAAAGAGATACCATGACTTTTTGTGTTGGAAGCAACAGCCTACAGTGTCTTCTACAGCAAGCCTTTTGTTTCTCATTAAGCCTATTCCCATTCTCATGTGACAGGTAAAGAAATCACTGCCTTGCATATTTTTAATTTTCATATAAAAACTTCTGTTCAGAAGATAAGTGCTACATTGTCTATCTATGACTTAACTGCACAACATGCTGGTGCTAATAACTGCACCTGACACCAGAAATATAAGCTGATTGTTGATAAACAGAAGACTTAAATGAAATACCCTTATCTGAATTGCTATAGCATTGCAGAAGTAGGAAATAAAGTAGATTTTCTTTGTAAATAGAGCCTCTAATTTTTAGATAATTTTTTGAGTTTTTCATAATCCTCAGCAAATTAATATTAGGGATCTCTGGTGTGACTAGGGAGTTTCTTTCTTTCGCACAGATTATTTTTCTCAGATTAAGGTTTTTTGCTTACTGAAGAGTAAGACAACAGAAATCTTACAGCTCCAGATACTCACTCTATGTATGAATTTATGCAAGATGTGAGAAAATCCTCATGTTATCTCTTCCCAAAAATCCAGAATATAAAGGGATTATGTAAGTTTGCTTTGGACAAAGTCCACAAGTGAAAGAGAAGAGATATATGCATATTCTTTAGGAATTTGCTATAGATAGGAAATTGTTGTAGATAAAGAGCCAAAATGGAACCTTAGTCTGAATCTGGCCAACAGCACAAGTTTAAGACTACCTTTTTTGTCTATTTTGTGTTCTGTTGCTAAAACAAAACAAACAAAAAAAAAACTTATCCTAAAAAAGGGCCAAAATATGTGGAGAAATAAGTCCCAATGTGAAGACTGAGATATGGTAGTCTCTTTTAACTTTACTTGACTTGAGAACTCAGAATATTGGTTTAAACATTCCAGTGTAGGTATCTGTTTAAGAAATACTATGTGTTTAAGATATCATTATCATCAAGTGAAACATAATCTGTTTCATTGATAGTGCCAAGGGCGGTGCCAACTTGAACAGGTGCCTAATTTTGGTCAATTTAATATTTTTTAAAAAGTTGAATTATTGTGTTCTAGCTAAACAGTAATAAAATTACAAAATCTATTATTCTGTTCCTAGAAATTATTATATTACTGTGACTTAGGAAGGACTTTTACTATTTTCCCCAGCCTTACTTATCCATCCTTGCTTTACGGTGGGATGGACCTCTTTCTTGTATGGTGTGGTACTCTGGAGTACACAGGCTTGTGAGAGAATATTTAGTGTTGTTGTGGCTTCTGCTCTCCTCAAGTCACAGTGATGACTTTGTTATTTCTCTTAGGCTTGCAAATGGAACAGAAATCCCCAAAGTCCCTTTGTACCCTCCATCTGTGAAGGCAAACCACAAAGTTTTTTGTGAGCCTACACTAAGATGATTATATATAATTAAACTCTTCTAATGAAGTCATATATCATGGTTAGCTCTGATGTGTTTTCTGATAATATCCAAAACACTCTTTTTTTATCCAACCATTGTAGCAGAATAAATAAAAACTTTCCAAATCATTCTACAGTAAATCCCTGCCAGGGCTCTAAAAGCACACAGCTGTTCACCTCCCTGCACAGACCTCAGGACTCAACCTTTTCTTTGGTCCAGGAGGTCTATCAACACCCAGGGCTGGGCTGGCCTGAGGTGCACTGCCAGTGTAACTGGATCCAGTCTTGTCATCTGCTGTTAAATTTCCATTTGTCTTTCCCGAACTGATCTTGAAGCTTTCTCTGAGGTTACCTTGCCTCTGTCTGATGAGGTGTCAATGGGACTGGTTGCCCCCACTGCCTTGCTCTGCTCCCCTCTGCCCTCATTATGGGGATTACTGCCCTGCTGCTCTGGGGCAGCCTTAGCTCCCAGCTCAGCTTCCCTCCCTCTTGCAGCTATGGACAGTCCCCAGGTAAGTGAGTCCATATCTACCAGTATGTGTTCATAAACACAAGAAATAACCTTGAAATTTACAGAAAAATATGCATATTTTATGTACAGAAGTAGGTTAAAAACTGTGTCGGTGAATTGGGAATCTCTCTCCTTCCTTCACTTTCTGAAGGCACCCACTTCAGTGTCTTCACACTTCCACACCAACAATCATTTAGAAACACTCAGTTTATGACTTTAATTATTCTTAGCTGAAATAGAAGATTTTTGTGCCTGAATTTTGAACATGAAACTGTACAGAGACTATTATCAACCTTCAGACATGGTTGGCTGAACGTAAGTTTGTAAGGTGACAATGATGTTTTTACTATTTCTCTTGCCTAGATTCATGCAACTGTCTTAGAGATTTTTTTTAAGAGATTGTATGCCACTACTGTATTTCAGTCAACCATTTTGCCACTTGGGGTTTCCTTCAGTTTGCTAATATAACTTATTTGACAGGTGTTCATGTGTCACCCAACTTTCTGCCAAATGTGGTGTTTGGTGTATCCTGCTTGTCACTCACTTCATTAGTAGCAGAGTTTAAGTTATTTGCAAGGAAAAGTGCTGGAAAAGGAAACAGCTGAAGCATTGTACAGTCAGCCAGGAAGAGTGGATAGAAGAGTTACTTCTCTGTCTCATTCTCATTCCCTACGTGGTTTTATAACATACATGGTACAAATGAAGTAAGAATTAAATTACATCTGCATAAAGACCAACAAAATGTTGATTTATGATAATAAATACACATAATTACTACATTCTCATGGAATACCTTATCTGACATAATATCTGGTAAATTATGTGATGGGAGCAGTAGAAGAAATTGTTTTATTGAAAATAAGGCTACCATTTTGAGACTGATAGAAGTGTGGAAGTCGAACAACATCTCTATCCTCAGATGTTATACCCACACCACATAGTTTCATCATCGCTCTTTTTTTCTTTTTTGTTGCTTTTTTTTTTTTTTTTTTTCCCAGCATAGGTAGATGGGAGCAGTGGCCCGGGCAGGGGTGTGGAACTGGTGCTTTCTTTGGAGATTTCTGTTCTTCTTTGGCTTTTAGCTGTAGCCTTTTTGGAGCCTTAAATAGTTACCTGTACACAGAGTGCTGTAACTGACCCACACAGAAACAAGACTTAATTCAATTCAACAAGGCAATACCCCTGTATTAACTTTCAGCTACTTTTGTTGATCTTTTCCTCCTTATTTATCTCTGAGGTTTTTTTGCCCCCCTCATGCCATTCCACAATGCTGCCTCTGTTTGAGCTCTCAGGAAAGTAAGACAGACCTGCTGGATGCATTGATGCTGAGGAAATGGTTACCTTAGCAACAAAAACAAGGTGAAAGCTCTCGAAATTATTTTGCTAATCAACATAATTTCCACTCCCAGCCTTCGATAAAGAGAAGGTAAAGGCATTAATACACAAATTATTGTTACTATTTCCTCTCACATATCTTGAAATACATATCAATGTTGCCAGTACAAATTTCAATATTTCAAAAGTATTTCAGTAAGAATTCTCATGTCTGAAAATAGTTTTTTAATTAATGTTCACCACTTTGCAACTGAAAAACTAACAGAGCTTATAACATGTACATTTGTGCAGCACTCTGTTTACATTCTATACAAATTACCATGGAAAATAAGATCACCACAGATAAGCATTGTTTTGTGCTCTATGATTAGGAACTAACACATTTTCTGGTATCAGGGTATTTTATAATTTTCAGCAGTAGTTATATTGAGTGTTGTTTGTCTAAGGACAAAATTAAAAAAAAAACAAAAAGTTATTTTTCCATTTTACAGGTTTTGCAAGTGGCTATATTCTAAGAAATTATGGGGGAGATATTCCCATCTTGTGCCTTTCAAAAAGATAATTTATGACAGGTATGAGTTTAAAATGTTTCCAAAAAGAGAAAAACTAAGGAAAAATATTTTGCAAAGAAACCATAAGAGCTATGCACAAAACTGGGTTTGTTTTTTTTTTCCCCTAAAATTTTTACTTATTATATCTGTTTTATAACAGGAAAAATGAACCCTAAAAATGACATCTTGTAAACTCACTTATACAAGATGCCATTAGATTATAGCTGCTTACTCTGCAAAAAGATGAATTTGAGAGCAATGCTCATTTACTTCTTCCCTCAAGCTCTGTCAGCATGATATTTCCTCAACTTATTGCTGGGTGTGCCAGAGGAAAAGCAGCCTGTTTTCAAGGCAGCAGGTGAAACATTCTTATGCAACTTGCCAATTGAATAACAGGTGCAAAACGCATGGATTGTTTCTGCATTTCCAGTAAAGAATTTATTCCTTTGATAAAAAGGCTGATCTGATACAGATACTCTAAACTGCAGTGTTTTATGTGCTGTAATACGGAATGTAGAGATGCCATGTGTGGGTTTGAAGTAAAAGATACAAAAACACCTTTGAAAAGGGAAAAAGAAAAGTACCATTCACATGCTTCAAAATAAAATATGATATTTCAGAACTGAACATCTAAAAACTGAAGATGTAAATCTTGTTGTAGTCTAGAGTTTTTTATTTGTTTAAAACTTGTACAAATTTAAATAAAATCAAAAGTTTTACATTATTGGGTAGGTTAAAAAAGTATTCTTCCAAATAACATTCTTAGGTCCTGTTTACTGCACTTGGTTGACATAGATTTTATTAAGGGTTGTAATGAGTCTGTTCTAGTTAGAACACTAGTCATATATTTTTGGAAGTTATACAATGACAATATGCCTAAAAAAATGTTAATGTTTTAGCAGCACTTGCAGAACTCCCTCTTTGCCACAGGATTTAATTTTTTCCCTAATTTGCATTACAATTCTGTTGTTCAGGTCCCATTCAACAAAGTCTTTTTGGGAATGTTATTTTCCTATCTGTAGCATGGAAATCAAGAATCTTCTATTAAGAAGTCAGGCAAAGGCTAAGACTGCATAACAGTATCAGTATTTGCTATTGCAGGTAGCTATGAAAGCAGTACACATTCCTTATACACTCATAATATGAGCTAACTGGGTTGTCTTGGGATATTTCTGAGGATATTAGCATTCTCATTAAGATCACTGTTTTGCAATACGGAATCCCCTGGAATTTGCAGGCTGATGTGCCTTGGGCTCATGTCCTGAAGAATTCTCAATGTGATCAGTGGATTCCTTACATATTAAATTAGATACCCTTTAATACCACATCTAATGGGCTTCAGTTATTGATAACCTTATAGTCTACTGGTCTAGGGTAAATTAGACCTAATCTGAAATATATACCCCCGAAATAAATCTCAGACTCACTCCTACTGCACTGCATTCCTTCCTATGTACACACAACTTCCATATAATGTTACATGAGAGGGCACATGTTGACCCAAATGGTAAAATACAAACACCTCATCAAGGACAAAGTATAATCTCACATCATTTTATTGACCCCATCAGTCTGTACAAGAGAAACTAAAAGAAAAATTAATCAAGCCACCCTAAAATTGCCCAGGACACTGTGATGACTGTTCATTGCAGTCTTTAGTTTTGTATTGATTGATTTAGATTAATTTCAGTGATCAGGATTGAGAATCCTGTCTCAGACTATACATTTTGGAAAATTGTTCTAAATATTTTAATTTATTTGTCTTGGGGTTTTTTTGGTTGTTTTTTTGGGGGTTTTTTGGGGTTTTTTTGTTTGGTTGGTTTTTTTTTTATCAGTCTTAGACTTGTATCTGGCTTTAATAGGAGGATCCTCTATCATTTTTGCTATACTAACATCCAGAATCCCTTAAAACTTCAACAGGTATGAGACCTAGTAAGTATAAAATATGACTAGAAGAGGTTTAAAAAAAAAGAGGACGGTTGTAAGCACATAGTTTTCAGAGAATAGGTATCAATGAACCAGTGAATCAATGCTTAGTGATGTTAAAAGAATGTGTGAGGCAATGCATTTAGGTCTGGTGAAAGTACATTAAAAGTCCAACAACACTTTTTCTTAGGTCCCTCTGAATGATTTTTTGAGAGTTAGAGCTGCTAAATTGGATCAAAGTGCAGCCAAACCATGCTTTGTTTGTCCAGGTCTCACAGAGAAAGTCTTCAATTTCCTTTGCTTATAGCTATATGGCCTGGTATTATGAAGCCGTTACCCTTACAGAACTCTGATAACATTACATTTACTACTGCACTTTCAAGGACACAAAAGAAATGCTAACAAAAATAAGATACTCCAAATTATATATAAAGTTGGGGATTTTTTTGTTAGCAATTTAGGAGATTAGTATTTTTTCTATTTTACAGAGAAATTTTGCTTTATGGCTTCCATTTTTGTGACTAAAAGATGCCTAAAAGTGGTATAGGCCCATCAATTAAATAGCACAGTTGACAAAAATCTGATACATTCAGGGGTCTAAAAATGTCTTCAGATATTCAGAGAAAAAGACAAATAGCCAAAAATTTCTACAGTTGTATAAGAATATATTTACAGAAAATTCAGTCATATAATAATTCTATATAACCCACATACAGATTATATTCCATGGTGAACATTAATTTATTGTTTGGAGGTCAATATGCATAGATAGAAACTAGAAATGTCTTTTTATCAACAATGTGGCTTTGAAAAATTTCCTAGTAAAAGGTTGCATTGTCTGCTGCACCTCACACATCAGGATAGTTCCTTTTCTATAAAGGTGTATAAATTGTAGAGAGTTTGCCTATAATAAGAAGATGAATGTCAAGAGCTGAGTTGCCGTCATAATCCTTGGTTCCTTCATGTGCATGGACACCTAGACCAACTGAGACTCTGTCAAGGTATAGCTAGATCCCTGGGAGGATCAAAGCCTATTTTCAGGAGAAAGTGTACCTCCAAAGCTAAGGAAATTCTGAAACTAAGGTTTCAGTACAAATGTGATTTCTCAAGTTCATTTGTTTTAAATTAAAATCTCCACTAAGAAAATCTACTGTGTTTTATCTTTTGCATTAATAGAGGAACTTGAAAATTATACTGGAAGCATTCATCCAAATCCTTTCATGTAAATTAGAGACCTGTGCATACTGTATTTGTGACAATCAGGCTATGTTTGCTTGTCAGGTACTCCTAGATTCATATCATGAAATGTTGTCTATAAACCCTTCTCATTTGTAATGCTTCAAATAAAGCACTGTCAACAACAAGGCTCACCACAGGTGTGTGTTTTTAAAAGATTTGGGATTGTTCTAAATAATTCCTCACACTATAAAATGAAACAAACAACAAAACCCAAATGAAAACAAAATAAAAAACAAATATGAATCTGAAGCTATATTTTTCCCTCTTTGCTGTTTTGTTTTTGGTTTTTTTTTTTTTTGTTGGTTGGTTTTTTGGAGGGGGGGCTGGTTTTTGGTTTTTTTGTTTGTTTGTTTGTTTGTTTGTTTTGGTTTTTTTGTTTGTTTGTTTCTCTTTTGTTGGTTTGTTTTGGTTTGGGGGACATTTTATGTTTAGGAGACTGCCTACTTTTGAAAGCAATACATACTTTTTGAGAGATTATACTGAGTGTACCAGTAATTGCAGCTGGGCAGTCTCAAGGCAGATTGGCATTGCTTTTTTTCAAATAATCGATTCCTTGTTGAGAGAGTTCCCAAGGGGATATCGTTTTAACTGGTATAGATTTTCAGGGAGTGATAATGGTTACATGGAAGATGGCATACATACAAGAGTAAGATAAAGATTCAGAGAACTTACTAAGGGAAATGTCATAAGAGCTGCATAGATAACAGGAGAGGAAAAGCAGAGAGGTGGATTTAGATACCATCTTGCAGATAGCACCCAGTACAGCAAAGCACATTACACAGGAAAATTGGAGCTTATGTTGCCATAGTTAAAGAGAGCAGTGATCACACTAAACATACAGGACCTTATTTTAATCTGCCTTGTTACTTTCATGTAAACAGATCGCTGAATCGGGTCAGATATAGAAGTGGTGAGTTTTCTGAAAATAAAATCCACCCTTTTTGCTCTCTTCATAAGATAACTCTTCAGGAGGATATAATTACCCTTTGAAAAAGTACTTTTAATTTTTGTAATGCATAATTAAGGTATAATAGCAGTTTGCCAAGCCTTTGGTGAAATTGAATTGTGCCAATTGATCACTATACTCGGTAACTTTAAGACATTAGGAGCTTTTCAATGGCAGAAATAAAAATAAGGGCTAACTTTCCATAAACAAGCTTTCTGTTTCTGCAGACAAGAGGATTTCCTTAGATACGTTTAAAAGGTCTACAATTTTTTTAAACCACAGTCTGTGTGAACCCGCTCTTAGTGGCTCGCTAGATGGCGAGCACAGCCCGGCACAGCCCAGCCCGGCCCAGCCCGGCACAGCCCGGCACAGCACAGCCCGGCACAGCCCGGCACAGCCCAGCCCGGCACAGCCCAGCCCAGCAGAGCCCAGCACAGCCCGGCACAGCCCAGCACGGCACAGCCCAGCCCAGCACGGCACAGCCCAGCCCGGCACAGCCCAGCCCCGCACAGCCCAGCCCGGCACAGCCCAGCCCCACAGTGACAGACCTGGTCACACCAGTGGGCAAGGACTGCCAGGGCCCTGCCAGCACGCTCTGCTCTAAGGAGGGCATCAGGTCCTCTATGAGTCCACATTTATGCACCAACTTTAAAAACAGTGGCCTGAAACTGGAGTATACATTTCACAGACAGTTACTCACAGTAATCTGGATAGTTTTCCAAGCATGAGGAGCCCATTTGTTATCTCAGAGCAGCTCTGAGTTTTTACTTAGCTGTAAAAGCTGCCTAGATTTCTAGCACTTTTAGTGTGCACTCATGTGTATACAAAACTATTATTTTCCTCTTGGTCTCATGATGACAGGGATTGTAAATGTATTTCTAAGTAATAAACTTGGTGATAAACTGTGGAGCTACCCGCAGAGCCAGAGTCCAGATAATACATGAAACTACTCTGTTTTGCAGGACTTTTAATTGTGAAGCGTGTTGTCATTATAAGTATAGGCTTCAGCTCAGCAAAACACTGACCCATGGGCATAAATGTCTTGCAAAATCTAAAACATTAGAGAAAAAGAGGAGTGAGTGAACAGCTGAACAAGGTGTTCTGTTACTCCTCATTGAGTGTGCTTTTATCTCTTTCCAATCATGTGGCAAACAGCTACAAAGAAATTTATAGCTAAACAAAGTTTTCATTTTCTGACTGAAAACTCTTTGACCGGTTTCCTTTCAGCTTAAGAGCATGGTAGAAATATTTGGGATATGACCTCTCTTGGAGCCTTTTATATCACGGTCAATTGTTTTCATTATACTTTATCTGAAAGTATTTTTGACATGGTTCACATGAAGGAAACTTGCTGGCAAGATATGTGGTTTGGCAGGCTTATGAAGGCCACATCTACATTATTGTGTTAAAAGACCCCAAACACCTGATACTAATTTCCTTAGCTATCCACACCATCTAAATTTTGGCAGCTGTTACAGTGAAGACAAAACCTTGGGGTTGCTTGGCTCCAAAGCATCACAGCCATCTTTCTTCGAGGATTATCGATCAGAATATTCACTGTCTGTGCAATATGGTTAGCCTTGAAGAGCAGTGAAAGGTTATGGGGAAAAAGATAAAAGACATATATGCTCAGGACAAGGTGGAAACAGCTGCTTTCATGAGACAGAGGAGAAAACTTCTGAGGGTAGAAACAGAAATGCTGCAAGTGGTGCTCAGAAAGTAAATTACTGTATAACAGATGCCTCTATGTGACCACAAGGAACTATGGCTTACAAGGAAGAGCAAGGGAAGTGAAAAGCAGCAGTGAAACAGCTGGCACATTTGCTCACCTATGGCTGGACGTTCTCTTATCACTGTTATATGACCAGGAAGCAGAAAACTTTCTGTGACTACATAATACCATCCAGCTATGATCGACCAAAGATCTCTACCGAAACTCAGGAAGCTAGGGTTACAAAATTTAACACGGAACTTCCATCTTTAAAGGGGACTCCCTTGGCCCATCATCAAACAGCTGTAGGATGAGAAACCAGAAATAAGATGTAACCAGGCTTCTTTTACCTAGGGCAGTGAGCCATAAGTCTTTACCTGAAGTTCATACTTTCTCATTAACTAGATAAGGAAGAAGAAATTGCACCTCTCTCCTGTTCAGAAATGAGAGAAGGAACACAGCTGTTGCCTTTGCCAAATGCAAGAATCCTGTGGACAGTTCGGCACTTGGACAAAGGCCAGATAATTCACAAAATATCTTCACAGAAATGCCTAGAAACATTCCCATTGACTACAATTGTATAAAATGTCTGATCAGTCTATAAATTCTGTCCACCTCATAGCATCAGACATAACTACTGATAAATGCCTCTGGTTACTACCAAAAAGAACGTATTATTTTGATGTGTGATACTGCCTTCTGATTTTGGCCTCAAGGAATTTGCAGGAAATTATAAACCTTAAGCTTCAGCGTCTATTATGAAACTTAAGAGATTTCTGCTCTAGCAGCAAATCTTTCTATACTTGTTTTCAAATAAATTTATATATAGTATATTAAACAACCTAAATTCTTCAACAATGGACTACTGAAACTAGAGTTTTCTGTTATATGAAGAATACTTAGTAGTCTCATTTGTTCTTGCAAACTGGCAGAAGCTTTCAAGGCAAAATGCTGAACAGTCTTACAAAAAGCAGTTTTAAGCTTTTGCTCAGAGATATTATGATTAAAATATTCCAGACTGATGCTAAGCAGTTTGCACAGAGCATGTACATTTATGTCTATATGAAGCTAAGGGCTGATGGAGATTTCTCTTGAGTAATACACTTGTTAGCCTAAATTGGTACATTTGTTCCTTGTAGAAAGCATTATATATAGGGGCAAGAGATAAATGCCTTGAACATTTGTTTCTTTTAGTATATTTGCATGAATGCTGAATTAAAACAAAGGGAGGATTATTGAGGAACACATCTGGTAGTGGTGCATCTATTTGCAAGCTGCAGATTGAGACGGAGATGAACTGGGTGGGAGCTCAAGACAAGAAGCTGTGAATTCTCAACACTTTGGTTAACAAAGGGCATGAAGAAGATGATGCCAGCCAGGTGGATGGACGCTGGGAGATGCAGCAGGAAGGGAAGCCTCAGGAGGAAAAGAGAGACTTTTGCCTAGGTAGACTGTGAGGATATAAAAGCCCAGGGGTTTCTTTGTTGGGGGTTTCTCCTCAGAGGCACCAGCCCGGGCTGTTTTTGTGTTACTGCACTGTAAATAAATGGCTTTATGGAATGAGATACCTTAGACTTTGCTGTGGGAAACCTGGGGCTAAACTCACCAGGAAACCTGATCTGACTGTGAGTGGGGTGTGCAGGGAGCAAAGCTGGGCACCCGTGGGCTCACTGGAGCGGTGGAGGGGCTTCGGTTCCAGCATTGAAAATCTCTGGTGATAAACTGGGAGTGTGACAGCCAGAGAATCTCGTGAATTGTCAGACTGGGAGGTTTCCAGACTGCTTCTACCCCCTTATTCTGAAGGGCGAGTTCTCACTGAAGTCTAACAAAAACTCAGATGTGATTTGCACCCTGTATTTATTTCTTTTCTAGTACTAGTATGCCTATTTCTGTTAGAGGGGAAAGACTCAGAATAACTTAAAAAATGAAAATTGAAATGGTTTATTTTATTATTTGAACAAGTAGCCTGGTAATGGCAATGTATTACCCTGTAGCAGCTTAAATTTTATCCTTTTTTTGCAACTCCTAGCATAATTTACATAAAGTTTGTGCTCAGGCTTCATGTTAACCTAAAGAAAATTCTCATAACCCCTTTTTAGTCTAGGGTTATTTGTAGCTTTGTGTTCCCATTTCCTTGTCATTAGTATGGATTGCATGGTATTTTTAAGGTCACTGGATTTTCAAATAACTGAAACACCACACTCGTAGCTTTGTAAGTCCTAATGCTTACAAATTTCCAGTAGTGATCTGCCTTCTAACCTGAAAGTCTAGTTGATTATACCCCTAACAGTGCGTTTAATTGAAAGTATTTGGATCTCAAATCCAGCCAAAATCAAACTGGGTTAATTTTCAGAGGAACTGTTCAAGTAGAGTTTGTGCTGATTGTGTTTCCCTTGATCTTGGTCAACCCCGAATATAAAGTCTGTTAGCAGAGTAATCTGATACCCTCCCATGAGTTAAGTACATGTGGAGGGTAAGGATCCTTTCAAAGAAATTGTAAAGATCACCTCAAGCTGGCAACACTTGCTCTTCATCGGTAAAGAGAAAAAATAAAAGAGCTAACTTGTAGTATTAATTAGAATAAGAGAAATTATGTTTATTCCAGCAAATGACTATGAATAAATTCTCAGCCTAATGCTGAAGATTTCACCAGGAAGATGGAATCTTTTCTGCACCATGTTATTGATGCTCAAGACCAGAAGTTCTGCTTGGCCATCCTCTAAGACAGATACCCACAGCAGCTTCTGAAAGCCCCAGAATGTAGGCCCAGAGATATATAAAATCCCAACAGAGCAGCCTGTGGTCTTTTTTTGGGTGGTTGGAGGGGAAGGGGACCAATTTCAGAAAAGATATTCAGTCTCAGATATTCCAGGTAGTAATCCTGATCCACTGGGTGTTACTGGCATTTCCAGCATAACCTATTTTTTTCTTTACCTTTTATTTTTTTTTCTCCTCTTTTTTTCCAAGCATGGTTTGCTCACATCAAGGTGGAAATTCAACAGCTTTTACAAAATATTTATTTTTGTTCCCAGAAATAGCACATTCTATCTAGGCCCTATAGAAAAAGGATGGATGGATTGAAAGAAAAATGAAGTTGCACTGAAAGTGTTACATTTCTGTTCAAAGGCTGATAACAAGCAAATAAATGTTGTCTACTTTACTATTAGTCTATGTGAACATATCTGGAGTGTTCAAATAAATTTTAGTTTTGTAGCCTTAATCTTTTACAGTTTATTCACCTTCAATATAAACAGCCAAAAAAAATGAGTTATAATGTGGGATGGAAGGGCCAGGCTTATGTTTTCATTAATTTTTTTCTCTTTCTGAATTTCCTAATTTAATCAAATTTGCTCAGCAAAGAATCAAACCACAAACATTTTCTTTGTGTTCTGTAATTACAGTCTAGCCAGGATTTGAATGTAGAGAAAGTTTTCCAAAATTCCCAATTTTTTTTTCATATCATACACTGGAGAAATTATTGATAGGCATCCAGAATAATAAAAAAAATAACTAGTAGAACCAACTAGTGTCTAGACTTCTGATTATGCCATTAGGCATTATTTTGTGTGGGAAAATTAAAAAAAAAAAAAAGAAGAAAGGAATAAGAATAAAATCTAAGTAAATACTTCAGGAATGGTAGGGAGGCAGGGATTGGTTTTAAATTTTTTCTTAAGTATATAGTTTCTAAAAAATATGTTCTTTAAAAAATTAAATGCATGGTTATTGGCTTCTTTCTTCTCAAATATTTTTTCCTCTGGGATATAGCCACAGGCCATTTAGGTGACAATCAGATCCAGCTGTAACTGCTCCAGAAGGGAGTAATGCTGTAAATTCTGCCTATGAGTCACCTAGGACTTCCTTAAGTTTTTGGTCCATTGAAGTCAGGTGAAACTCTTCCCCATAACAACTGTTAGAGCAATGTTTGAAACCCATCCTCTGTGCCCAAATAAAATACTTCAATGAAGACTTTAGTCTTTCAGAGAGGTTCTTTCATTTCATTTCTTTCATGACCAACAGAAAGGAATCTTAAAATCCACTTACATGCTTTCTTAGAAACAGGTGGTTGGACTTTTGTGCATTTTGGTTGGGGTGTTTTGGTAAGCCCCTTCAGGTCTGTTCTGCTATTCACTGGTATGCAGGCCTCCATCTGAGGACCTTAGAGCTATGTGGGGCTTTCTTCAGTGGTTAAATAGCAAATATGATAATCCCATTGCATCTTTCTGGAATAAATACAAAATCTCTGATCTAAGAAACCTTTTACTGAGATTTCCAAGATCACTGTTGTTGCCTTATGGTGACACCCAGTGGAGGAAAGGAACATTCCAGCTTTAAAAATTATTCATTATGCATATATCTGAGTTTTTGAAAAGTAAAATGTGTAAAAGTTGTGTAAACTGTTTTATATAGAATATATATCCACAAGAAACTCAAGTTCTTTGGGATTTCAATTGAAAGCAAAAATATGACTAGTGTCAGCCCAAAGTATTCCATGCTTTCCACTTTTGGTAGTAATAGATTTAGAGCACAGAATGAACTGAAAAATAACTGCTTCCTCCTCCAAAGACCAGGGAAAGAATAATAGTATTTTCTAAAACTGTTGTAAACCTAGCAATTATATTTAGGTTCTACCTGAAAAAGAAGCATACTCAATTCCAGCAATTGGAATTGCTGACAATATAAACCTCTGCAGAAATCTAAAAAAAAAAAAAAAAAAAAAAAACCAATTTCTACACTTTAAGTTCCCACGTG
>VXBI01008774.1:611628-707720 GCA_013397375.1 Toxostoma redivivum | reverse complement strand
AAAAAAAAAAAAAGTCCCACTTTCTAACTTTCTACTTTCCCTGGTAATTTGACATATAGATGTAATCCCTCTTCAGATGAGACTAGCCAGAGAATGCTTCTATTTTTTTCAAATTCTTCTATTTTCAATGTGCTTTAGTAAGTTTTTTATTGAAAAATTATATCTATATAATTTAATATTCATATAATGAGAATTTTACAGTTCTTTATAGAAAACTGCTATCTTTTGTTTAACAAGACCAATGAATTGTGTGAAAGCAGTGTGATCATATTATGCCATTCAGTGGCAGTGAAGGAGAGACACAACTGCATAAAGTGCTAGTAACTACTGTAGATGTATTTTCTGTTTGTAATTTTAATTGACTAAATTATCCATCTTTGTTAGGCTACACTAAAGTTTAATTGAATGTCCATTTTCACAAAACAAGACCAGTAATACCAGCAAAGAATTTTCACTGCAGCTTGCTGCAGCAGTTCCAATACCTCTGCTCTTTAATCTATGTTATAATGAAGCTTATTTTACTTAGCTTAAGCCAGGACTAATTTATTTTTAATTTTAGCAGTGAACATAAAACACAATAAACAGTGCTTAAGGTGCTTAAGATGCAAAAAGGTGAGGAGCTGATAAAGATTCTGGTTAGAAGAGATCCCTCAAAGGAGTTCTTTTGCTACTTCTCTGATCTCATTATTTCTTTGTCTTGGCAACATCTCTCCTGGATACTGATGTGAAAATTATTTTTAACTAAGCTACCACATTCCAAAAATTCTCCTGTGAGGAATAATGGTTGGTATGACTGTGTAGTCACAAGGGAGTTCAACTTCTAAGAGGTTATCTAAGATTTACAAGAACAATTACATTGCTTTTGTTGGCTGTGCATGAGCATGGGTTTTGCCTTAACTACAGTACATAGCTTACACAAACTGTTTTCATACTGCTAAGGTAGTCAGGACTTCAGTACGTTAAATAATATTAAGCAGATCTAAGCATAAATATTAATGCCTAAAACTATCCCCTTGGAGAAGCTGCTGACTCTGAGGGTGAGCTGACTTGCATGACGTGGGGGACACTGAGATGTTTGGCTTGAGAACTGAACAAGTATAACATTCATGGGAGGGTGGGCTTGATTTCTTTTGTGCAGCACTAGCATCTTCTCATCTGATTCCATGTTGCAAAGAAACTTTCTGTCAAGGAAACTAAGTACTTGATCTTGAGGAAAATATATTTCCACCATAAGAGATTCTGTTAAAAGGGAGAGAAATAATTTTTTTCCTTCAAAGACATGGAAGAGAAAATGGATAGAAGTAGAGATCAAGGATGTAGTCTCTACTGTCAGAAAGCAGAGCTCCTAGTCTCGTCAGTCCTTCAGGACACACCACATGTCCAGACTCTTCAAAAGCTCCTTTGTAGTGGTTTCCTTGCAGGCAGAGAGAAAGAAAGATGCTACAGAACTCATTCTTTTCCAAGCCTGGCCTGGTATCTGGTTCTGGGATCACCATCCCTAGATCCTATAGCAATATATTTACCTTTTGTGGAGCATTTTGAAGACAGGTGCTAAGCAAGGTCTGTTTTCTGACTGTTGTATAGTCTTAACTTAGTGGGACCTTGCGGGTTCAGCATGTCTGTAAATCAGGCCATTCTGTTTTTAAATTGCAGTTCTGTCAGAAAGCTCTTTGCACACTCGTAATTCAAAAACTTCTTTCCCAAACCAAAATTATGCTAGGGAACTGGATGAGTCATGGGACTTGGAATTGAATATGAAGCCTTTCATCTCTAGATCACAAGTTCAAATATGCCCTGGGTCACTAAAACTTTGCCATGTACTGGCTTTTTAGCACTGTAAAATTTAATGCATACACGAATGACAAATTTCCGTTCTTGAGGACTATGGTGAAATTGCACCAGGAGGGAAAAAAAACCCACACTAAAATAAAGTCCAATTGCTTTGCTGAAAAAATGCACATGTATGTGTTATTTACATTTTAATTCTTTTTTTTATTTTATCCTTTGTTTCTTTTTCCAGCAAAGATAAATGAAGCTGTCTTGTGAATCAGAAAAATGCATACATCCCTATCTAAGCTATAATAAAAGATACAGCATGAAGTTTCCTCAACTTTGTAGACAATGTGGTGAAATAGCATCAGAGAGAGTCTGACCAAAAGATACCTGACAAACCACAGCAGTTAAATTCAGTTAAGGCTGTGTTATTTTTTTCTTATGTGTGGAATTTTTTCTGTGGTTAGGATTTTTTAAAATCTTGGATGGAATAAAAATGAAACATGGAAGTTGATTAGTAGAGGTATTTATTGCAGTTGTCCATAATTTCAGATATTTTTAAAGTTTATTTGCACTTTATCAATCCTTGCAGGCTATTTTTGTGAAGGTAAGTCATTATAGATGCATTTCTTTCAGTTCCCCTTTTCTAAAACTCTGTAAAAGGGAATGAAGATCTAAGATGGAGAACAAGAAGTCAAGACACAAAATTTATGATCTCATTCAACTTCAAGACGTTATCAGTCTGGAGGAGAAATTTAATCTTGAACATAAATTGCATTTCCTAAAAAAACATAATCTTGCCTTAAGACACCAAATGCACTGATTACAGAGAATGTCTGTGTTTACACATTTGTACAGACCATGCTGAGTGTATTAGTGTCCTAGGAAACAAACTATGTGCAGCATACAGACCTGCTCCAAGCACTAAGCAGGAAAAGAAAAAGAAATTTTGAAATCAGACCCTCTGATCTCTAAATCCTTTCAAATTCCTGAAGCACATTAGCTTTACTACTGCATGATGTGTGCGGTAGTATTTCCCCTAATGAAATCTGACTAAAAGTTTAAATGAGTTTAATGCATGAAATATATAAATAAAATGTGGCCTTGATTAAATTTAGACTTGATACATAACTTAAATGGGTAGCACAAGAGCAGCTTCAGTATCATGTGTCCAGGCTATTTTTGGCTACACTTTGTTAAAAAAGGAATGAATTTTAACATTCCACATACCTAGCAAAGAAAAGCCAATGTAGAAGAGAAGAGCATATAAAGAGAAGCTGCATATAAGCTACAATTCAGTTAAAAAACCAGATCCTTTTTTCTCTCTTCTTTTAAAGGGATCTAGAAGGGATTGTTATGTCAAAGGGGATGATGTAATTTTTCTCCACCCACTTTAAAATAAAGTCTGTCTATAACTGTCTATGACATCTAGATGACAAATTTTGTCCAAATATCCCTAGAAGTAGTACCAGTTTAAGCTTTGTCATATTACCTCACAAATGTATCTGAACCATGACCTGTAGGAGTCCATTCATGGGGAAGAAGGCATTTCACCTTCTGTATCCACTAAATCTTTGTCTTCTTTACAGCATTAAAATCAGGTTATCCATGCAGTCTTCTGTCACAACCTCTGAGAAGCTGACTGTCAATTCATGCAATTTTATAATCGTTCCAATTAAGGTGCTGCTTCACTGTTATGCCTGAAGCCTCAGTGGTACCACCACTGCTGATTTATACCAGCTAGGATACTGCATTTAAAATTCCTCCAACAGACAACTTTGTGCCTTAAGAAAATCTGTGTTGCAAATTTAACTCCACAATTCCCATCTCATTTATTAAATTTGTGTTTAGGTTATAATCAGCAACAAATTTCCATGAAAGAAAATATCTCAAGGGAAGGAGAACAAGATTCTCTGGGAAGGGGAAAAAAGTATCCAACATTAATGTATGTTTTCTGTTAATCATGCAGATATTTGGCAATCACAGTTTCATATTTAGGAGTCATTATTACTCTTGTGAAAGCCTTACATCAGAACTTGTCTTTCTCAGCAAATTCCCTTTTGGTCTCTATCAATTATAAGCTCTGTGTGAACACAAAACCCAATTATTGCTCACTCCAGTTCTCTGTCTTGTAGACAAACACTGGTTTTTAGTAAGAGATTCACTTCTGAAATCCCTAGAATTGAACCTGTGGATAGCACTTGCTACTCACTGAGGAGCATGGAAATATTTACAGAGCAAATGTTACCTGCCGAAAGCAGCATTGCAAATTTTTGCCAAATGAGTTTTTGAAGGTATTCTTTACTCTGCTTAGGATCTCTGCTGTAGGCCTTGCACCCTACAGGCAGTGGAAATGCAGAGAGCAATTCCCTAATGATGGAAGACTTCACCAGCAATGCAGTGAACTAGTGTGCAGATGGCAGAGGTTGTTCCCAGGCACAGAGGAACTGTCCTAAAGGCAGCAGATAAGAGGCATGATCCTGTATCCTACAATAAAGAGTGTCAAGCCAAAACTGCTCAGACAATCCCTTGAGGAGGAAGAGTCATAGTATACCAGCTTCTGCATTCTTGCATTCAGCAGCAAAAAAAAATTGTGCATTGAAGAAGATTTGGATTTTTCTGCCTTACAATTTGAAGTACTGTCCTATGCACTAGTTTCAGTAGAGCACATTAGAAGAAATACACAAAAAAATTGCACATACACACAAAGGTACCCTTCAAAATTTTGCTTCTTTTCAATAAGAAAGAGTTCTTAAAACTAGAAATATTCCTAACACCTTTAGAAACATTGTTCAGATTATAGCTTCATAGTAAAACTTTTCGTTAAAAATAACTGCATGCCCTAAACAGCTTGATTTTTTTTTGTTTCTTTTTTCTTTCTTTCTTTCTTTTTTTTTTTTTTTAAGATCCCTTTGGATTCTGCCACTTCTGAAACGATGAACACTGTAAAATTGGATTTGAAACCACAGCATTAAATGCTTAAAATCTGATCCTTCTGTTGGGACCTGGGATAAATTAAACTCATGTACATTATTTTTAAAGAAAGGAAAAAATATGGGAAGCGGGTTTTGAAGCCTGAAGGCAGAGAAAAAAAAAGTTATGCAGGTGATATAAACCATCTTATTTTCATTTTTAAAATAGTTTTCTGCTTCCCTATGATTACTCAGACTGGAAATAATTGTCTAGAAAATACGTTTCGATGTGATACCTAAAATGCTATTATATATGGTATGAAATGACAGCAACTTAGCCACCGACTAAAACACACCTTTTTTTCCCTCTACATTTGTTTGATTTCTAACACACAGTAAAGCATGCATGTCTTATGAAGATTAACCTGGTGCAAGTAGGTTGGTAAATGAATTAGGTGAGGTATTTAAAAATAATTCTCATGCAACTAAATTAAACACGGGATAAAATTAGGTGAGATTTTCATCTAAATTTTAAAAATTTAAACCAAGACATTTTTTAAAATCCCATATTACACTAGCTGTAATAATTTTCTTGGTGAAATATTTGAAGATAAATTTTTGATTTATCAGGAACTGTCACTATGAAAATATAATTAAATTGATTATAGACATTATCATTTATAACTATAAAAATAATGAAGAATAAGGCAGAACCAGGTTTTCTGGGGCTTTTCATCTGTTATTCCAAATTAACCATCTAGTCTACCAAAATTAATTCAACAAAGAAAAAACACTTTCTTTACAGATTCTACTCAAATATTCAGGATGATTTTAGAATTTTTAATACATTCAACATCACAATAGGAGTATTTTTCCTTCTTAGAACAAGAGACAGAAAAATAGATTGTTGAATCAGCATCTGTTGCCTTGAAAAAGGGCTGTAAAAAGCAAATTCCTCTGCCTAGATCCTCTTGCAACTATAAATGGCTTAATATTTCCTGGCTACCCCAGTAAGGCAGTTCCAAACCCCTTCAATGTGCAGGATGCACTGACTATAGCAAATCCATAAGCACAGAAGATATCTCAGACATTTTACCATGCTCTTTATGGTGACATTTTTTTCACATTTTGAAGATTCATGAATGCCCCAGCCAATGGAAATTGTTCATAACCAGAAAGTCTTGAGAAGAACAAAAGGTAGAACACTCCAAGAGGCTGTTCAGAGCCATGTTAGCAACTGAGAAAATCAATAGCTTTTAGGTATCTAAAAAGCAAAAAATAGATAGGAAAACATGTTAGGTAGGAGCCTAGCTATAGACTGCAAATCCTTCTAACAGTATAGGACAATAGGTGAAACAGATCATTATTCAGATGGTGAATATTTAAGGATTAAGAAGTGAGATATAATGCATCAGTTTTGTACAAAGATAATAGTCAGAAATTTTCTGGTTCTTACTGATCCATGTAAAATGGTTTGTGCCACTAGCCTGGTTTAAATTCCATAGTCAACAGGGTTAGTGGTTTTAGCAGCATTTTTCTGCCCCAGACTTACCAGAACCAAATGAGATGAAGGCAATCTTGGAAGGAAGAGAGAGGAGAGAGAGGAAGGTGGGTGAATGGCCAGGGTCAGTAACCTGGCAAACGGCTGAACAAGGTAGAATAGTCACTTCCTCTGGCTGGAGCTGTTGGTCTGACCTCAATTTCTTTTAAAAAAATTCTACTTCAATAATATGGTCTCCAATGAAAATTCATATTTTTCTATTAAGACTTATCTCTTCCCTCACGTTTTTATAAAATCCAAACCTACTTTATACAACAGAAGTAAGAAAATTAATTTTAGCAAAAAGTTTTCAATTTTTTCTTTTAAAAACAAGGTTAAAAAGAACATTCCCCAAATAATTACTACTTTGCTTGTTTTATATTGCTGTATCTAAACAGCAGAATATAACTGAATTGTGTGTGGTTTTTAACATTTTGTCCATACTCTCAATAATCACTGAAGTCATTTTTGCCTGCAGCTATTTCTAGTAGTTCTATAATCTAGGAGAAGGCAAACAGCTGTGAAAGGCCTCTTGAAATGTTTCTTCTTATCATTAAGAAGCGCTGTATATTTTCATTTCTTACAGAAGAAAATTATCATTCCCTCCAGCCTCCTCTTTTTGTTCAGAAACCCTTTGGAGTAACAGCAATTTAAAAGGCAGTTAATAAAATCTAAGATTATCAATATATCAAAAGAAAAAAGCCCCCACTGTGTCTGTGCTGGAAAAAAAAATGTAGGAGATCTGAAATTTTCTACTTTGTCAATCTTCTTTTTGAAGGTCAAAACTGCAAAGCAATAGAACCATGTTATTGCTGTTGGCTTTGCACATGCTCAACAGAAATATCTTACCTCATGGGCAACTGCCACCATATCTAGACTTCCATGGACTTAAAGAGAAAAATTAGGGGTTAATTTAAATATATATATATATATATATATAGCCTATTTTTGAAGTAATTGTATCGAAATAAATGACCTAAGATGTGCATACATACTCCTGTATCTCACTCTACCTAGCTTTGCCATTTGTCCCTATGAGATTTCTTGCAGCTCCCTAGGATCTTTCCTTGCCTCTTTTTGTAGAGCAGTGCAGCTCAGCTTCAAGTTGTTCACTACATTCATGAGCAAATGGATAGTGAAAAGCAGCATAAGCCTCTCCTTAGATAGTTTTTATGTTCCAAAGGAAACTCCACAAAATGACTTGCCATGCTGCCATTTGTCACATCTTATTACTCTGGCTACACTATGGTAACTTGCAGCGAGGATGTGGCTAACAGTAACCACATGTAATGCTACACTGTACCATCTTGTCTGCTAAGGAAATTTAACAAGTCATGGTTTCCAGAGATCAAGACCTTTTTTGTAATTGCAGATTTCAATAGCTAGAAGACAGAAATGGGGAGCCTTTAAACCATTAACAATCATCTTTTGTGCTTCAAAGGGTTCCTTGCTACTAAGTCTCATGTCCATATACGCAATCTGTTTGATATGGCAAATTAACAGTTAAAAATGGAAGGAAATCTGAAGATTGATCTTGCTCTTCTGCTCATTGAAATCAATGGGCAAACCTGTGCACTTCTCTGAAAAAAACAGGATCCCATCAGTCTTAAATCTAGCTGACCTGTAAACCTGAAGTGGCAATTGTTGCTTCAGGTCTTGGAATCCTAGCGCTGATATGATATGATATGATATGATATGATATGATATGATATGATATGAAATTACTATAAACAATACATGATTCCAAAGTGAGAGGATCCCCATATTAATTAAATTTGCATTAGTACTAAAGATCATCCTGTCCTTATGATAGCTATTGTTCCATGAATACATAGCAAAGATGTGATTAAGCATCCTAAATAACTAAAGTCCTGCCAACCTCTGTCTTCTAAAGCTGTAAATTAATAAGAAACTTGTTGTTAGAACTTTAATGGAACTGGGAGGATTATAATTTTTCTAAGTACTGTAAAATTGGCCACACTTTTTGGCAGAGTTAAACTGTTGCTATTGATGTGGAGAGAGTACTAAAAAGACAGCTCCTAGAGCGTGGAAAGACATACATTGTAGCTGATTGGCAGCATGAGAAGGACATTGCATGAAAACAGTTACTATTAACTGCTATTCGCAATTTCCTGATGAAATGAAAAGTATATCGTTTTTCTTGAATATAAAAACAGACTAGTTTTATTATAAGCCTTATCTTTTCTGCAAAGCATGAAGTTGCACTGCAAACCAGTTCAATTTTACACATATAAGCTGTGGAGAGTGGCACCAGTAATTGCTCCTGTTTTCAGGCTTTACAGTCATTCAGATTCCTAAACTTGTCTAATATTTATCTCACCAAAAGTTATGACAAAGTAACCACCAAAAGTATCACACATACTGCAGATGTGACTTCAAACTTATGTAATTAGTAGTTTTTAAAGCCTTTCTGTGCTGTTCCTTTTATAATTTCATTTGGTATTACAGGAAATCTCAAAAAGTTAGGGCTTAGAAAATGAAATTTTGAAACTAAATCCACAAATCAGGGATTTGATTTATCAGAACATAAAAGAATTCAGTTACCATGTTCTTATGCCACCATTGCTCCTCTCAGCCAGTGCAGCATTTCCAGAACATGAGTGGCTCAATTTCATTCACATTCTTTCATGGAAATTTAACAGTTTTCTGATTTGTAAGAGAACATTTTTTTTCTTTCTTCCTGCTCAGTTAATCTATATAAATATTGACTACATTAATAACGTGGGCATAATTCTCACTTTTGAAAATTTCTCCCCCATTCTGCCTTAGGCAATTTAGAAACTTATCAACACTTTTGAGTACCTCTAATCCCTCAGCTAATCAGTTTTCAGTTTATTTAGATAACTCTTACAAAGAAGGAGAAGCTAAGATAGATCAAAGCTCTACTATGTGAAGGGATATGTTGGTAGGTGTGTAAATGGCATGACTAACTTAATGTGCCCAAAATTTCTTTCCTATATATTTAGAAAATTATTTCTTCCCCTCTTCGACATCAGCTTCTCTTTTGAAATCATGCTTTATTTGCTTTTTCATCCCAAGCTCCTATAGTTAATAGAGGACAGCAGAGAATACTTTAATCTTTGGATTATGTTCCATAATTTATGTTGTATGAGTAGCATATTATGTTGTCATCATTATTTGGTACACTGGGTCTGGTTCTGCCTGATGTGGCTAAAGTTTAGTTTTGAAGTATTTTAGAGAACTCTTCACAGACCTCTGGAAGATTTTCTGGTTTTGTCCTAACTTTGCAAGAATTTTTAGTTATTTTCCCAGAGAACTATCTCCTGTGACACAGTTTGTTATAATACCAGTTATGTCTGGGAAAGAATTAATATTTTTCATAGCAGCACATATACTGCTGTGTTCTAGATTTTTTGCAAACACAGTTGACAACACACCACTGTTTCAGATACTGCTGAGCAGTGCTCACACAGCATCAAGGCCTTTTCCTGCCCCACCAGTGAGGAGGCTGGGTGTGCACAAGGGGTTGGGAGGGGACACAGCCAGGGCAGCTGACCACGGGATATTCAATCTCACATGATGTTGTGCCTAGCAATAAAAGCTGAGAGAAAGAGGAGGCAATGAAAGAATTATGGCATTTGTTTTCCCAAGAAACCATTAGGCATGATGGAACCTTGTTTCCCTGGAGGTGACTGAACATTTCCCTGTTGATGAAGGTGGTGTGTGAATTCCTTGTTTTATTTTACTTGTGGATGCAGCTTTTGCTTTGTCTATTAAACTGTCTTTATCTCAGCTGATGAATTTTCTCCCTCTGCCCTTCCAATTCTCTCCTCTATTCTGCTGTGGGGCAAGTGAGCAGGTGGCTGCATGGAGGTTGTCTGCCTAACAGTGATGACCTGCAGCAGTTACTCACATTTGATGGTCATGCAACTAAGAGAAAAATAAAATAGCTCATGAATGGTATAAGTTGATCTATCTTAAGCTGATACTTCTCCCAAGTATAGTAAAAGATTCCCATTGTAACCTTTATTGCTTTACTGAAATAGCATTTTTCCAAAGTAAGAAAACTTGCAAAGTGAAGAAACTCAACCAGCTAGCCAAGGGAACGGTCTCTATCATAAAAGATTCATGAAAGATTCATTCTATCATGAGAGATTCAAGTTGATGTACCATGTATTATTCAAGTACTTTGAACTGACTCCTCTAAGATGTTCAATATAGGGATTCTACATACTTTAATAAAGGCAACCCATTGCTTCTCCTACATCCGAAAGGAGAGGGAACATGTCATCACCACTTTGGAGCACATGAAATTCCAGATGAATGTCAGTTGTTGGCTTAACTTTTAAGAAAAATGTAACTGTGAATTCAGTAAGGTCTTCAGAAAACGAATGCTAATTCCACCCTGTCTGCATGCAATAGGTCAGCAGTAGTCCTCTTTATTTATTTCATTCATCAGCATGTTAACCATTGCAGTATTTACTATACAAAAGGATTGCTTTTCAAATCATGTCACTCTGCATTACATTCTAGGGTCATACCTTAATTATATTCAGATTCAGATTTAAGGAGAAGATAATGCAAATGAATGGAAATTGTAGAATATTTTTAAGGTCATCAGATTGTTGATTTGATCAGACCAGAAAGCATTTCACCTTCTCATAGCTTCTATATACGTCATTATTGTTGAGTAAATATAATGTAAAGTATTAGATTGTTAATAATTTATTTAATCTATTTACATTGCATGGAAGCAAATTTTCAGTAATTAAAAATAGAAGATATTATGTCAGATTGCATTTCTGTATTAATTAAGGTTTTGTATCGTATTTTTTGTGCAGGATAATTGATATTGAGGAACTGACAAAATAACAAAGGAGAGAAGTCTGTTAGCATCAGTAACTTTCAGTAGTCTCGAATCTTATTCCTCTGTAAACTTTAGTGATATGTTGAAAAAGGATTTTTGTAAAGGATTTTGAGTAAATTTGGAGATTAATTGCTTATTCTGACAGAAGTACAAGTTTAGTACTATATTGGACTGACTAAATATTATTTTTTAATAATGAAATCATAAATTGTAAATAATGAAGAATATGTCATAAGCTGTTGCCTAAATAATAAGAGCTTGGAAAGACATTTCTGAGATGGAAGTTCTCTGAGACTTCATGTTTCTTCTTCATTTTACTATCTGCTAAGGCTGCATATCTGGAGTAGCTAATCTAAGGTCAGGTTTCTTTCAGTTACTTGTCTTGCTTTTACCTAAAGTAAGGTGAACTAATTTCATTAGTAAAATGAACTAATTTGTAAACCCTCCTAGTCATGTAGAGTCAAAACTGAGAATTCACAACATATGCTGGAATTTTCAGTCAGTATAGCTATTTGAGTTATTGAGAAGAAGCCTTTGAATTATTCTGTGCTACCAAAAAATCTTTCCACACAGTATAAACTTCATTCTACACAGTATAAAATTATTTTCATATGCAAATCATTTTTATAAGGTGGCCAACCTAAGCCTAGAAGAAAGAAAAAATTATCATTGTATGCTTTTATTTGTGTTTATCTGGGGCATAAGTCATAATAACAGTAGAAAGCTCTTCATGCATATAAAACTGGACATGGTTTGTTTGGTGAGGCAAAAAGGAAGCTAAGCCCCTCTTAAATGCTGTTAATTAGAAACAGAGACATTACAAGAAAGGACAAATTAAGAATTCAAATGAGTGAGAAATCCCAAACAACCCAATGCAGTTTTTGTTTATCCTACAATACTTTAAATAGGAATTTGACACCATCAGTGTTACATTTCACCAGTTATCTGATAAACCAAAACAAGAGACACATTGACACACTGGGGAGTCCTGTCAGTCACTGCTAACTAGTACACAAATAGCTCCACAGGATATCCAGACTATTCAGATATATGGTTTAATCTGGTGGGAAGGAAGCAGTTTTTAAATTAATCTTTTAAATAAGTACTTTTAAAGACACATTTCAATCCATTAAGCTAGACCTCAAATTTAAGTCTGAATAGATCACTGATTTTTTTTCTAACCAAATTTTAATAATATACAGACATCCACACAACTTTTGTTTTGGTTTAAATTTCAGATGGGGCTCTCCAGGAAAAAGAAGTCTTCGGAAAATAATCCAGAAGGAGAAAGCAACCCTTCTACCTATGCTTCTTGGGAGAAAAGGGAAAAAAAGAAAAAAAAGAATGAAAGAAAAAGGTGGGCTGTTTAGTGGTGTGAATGGATCTCAAATGCTGTTACCAAATGGAATTGTAGAGGAAAGGTATTACATGTAAGATGACAGCATGTCCACAGGGTCAGGAAAATAAAATTTATTAAATTCTTTTCAAAGTGAACCTTGAACTTTCATGATTCCCTTTTTGCTCTGCACTGTGAACTGCTTTGGTTTATTGGATGTTCTTACATCTATTGTCCTTCATCCACTGTACTTTTTTGTTGGGTTTTTTTGCTGTTTAATGTTAATAATTGTATGGATTATTTTGGGTTTGGCCCTCAGTGTTTCTGGATAGCAACAAAGGTCTTTCAAAGGGATTTCTGGGTGTGGATTGTGTTTTTTCAAGGAAAACTTGGAACTCTTATAAGCAACTATTGCTTAATCTAAATTAAAAACCAAATTTAGCCTAATAATAACTGAATGGTAACCAGAACTCAAAATGTTTCAAACTCTATAGTTAAATAAATGTTAGGGAAGGAAGTGAATAGGTTAATTTCAAAACTACACCCTTAATTTACATTTGTCATATTTAATTACCAAATTGAAAATAAGGCACTTTCCACTGAGATTTACATTTTGCTTTTTAACTTGTCACGTTTTTTGTTTGTTTTGTTTTGCTTTTTTTAATATATCTTGACATAATCGTCTGTTCACAAAAATTTCCTATTGATATAATTCGGGTCATAGAAAGAAGAACACAGATTGGACTATGATGGATTTTTTTTCCACTTTTTTACATATATATATATATGTATGTATCATCATCTAACCTTTCAGAGAGCAGATCCAAATGACACAAAACACCAGTAGGTGCTTGACATTATCACATTTACCATTTTTAGCATATATGCCTCTGTACTTAAGCAGTGAGGAGTTCTAACTATAACTAAGGAAGGAGAGCAATGATCTGAAGTAAAAATATTAATAAATAGAGCCAAAGGACGTTAACATCTCTGTGAGATTTGTTTATTCAATCCATAAAATTTTATTTAAAACAGAAATGGTATGAAATTTTTAATAAATCTTTAAACCAACTTTTCAATGAGCTCTGAAGATAAAAACTTTGCATAAATTAAGAAATTTTGCTAGGGCAACTTTTCTTATGCTGTAATATCTGAATGTAATAAAGCTAATAAGTGATTTTGAGATACAAGTGGTCATTCAGTATGTATGTTTTTATTAAATTTTATTTTCATTGAAACCAAAAAAATCTTAAAACTTTACTGTTTTCCATATCTTCCCAGTAAAATTTTAGAAATAATATTGTAATTTTAGCAGTTTGTATGTCCTGAATGTTAAAATATACAATACTTAATTTATTCCTTTACCACTAACAGAAATACCAAATTTAGCACTTTATAATTACCAAAAGCTTGCTCAATTTTCTTTGTAATACAACTTATTGAATTTACTGAGGATAATAAAATCTTTAAATTGTGTGTTACCACAAGTTTATTTCCCCAGGTAAAACTAAATTATTTTTCTTTTTCTTTAATTTTTTTTTTAAATGTAGCAATATTGTGACTCTTTCTTGAGAAATGGATAGATAAATGGTCTGATAAATAGAATTAAAATATCTGTCTCTTCTCTGAACAGCCTTTATTTTCTCATTAGATCAAAAACAATCAATAATTAGAATTCCATATCTAAATTAGATTTCAATACTTCAAATCCTGTCATCCATTGCTTCCTTCTGCTCCATAATGCTGTTAAGTAGTAATAATTATACTACAAGTCTGCTTGCAAATTCCACAGGGCATTACCCATAGCATATGGTTTTGAGTTTGAGTAGACTATTCCCTCGTTTCAAATTGAAGTGCTATATGGTATGAATTTAGAGCAAATATTACCATCTCAAGTACAAAACATATCTATCATTTATAGCTAGAAATTGCATAAAGACCCTTTCCATAATACACTTTTTATTATTCTGTAAGAGTAAGTAGTAATTTCACAGTCTAATAAAACAGCAATGATATTCCTCACATATGTATGACCCAACAATGCTGAACATGTCCTTTTCCTGGCATCAGCTGAAATTAATTTAAATCTCTCATTAACAAGAACACCACCACAAACCAAATCCATAATGTTAAAAATTGGTTTTCTAGCAAAAAATAGGATTTCTTGCCCAGTCATGATTAATATTCCTGGCTTGTTTTTTCTTTTTTTTTTTTTTCATCTGAATGAATTTAATAACTAACCATTGCTCTGGAACTTATTGATTGTGTAGGTTTTTCATAGCCAAACTATAAAAAACAAACAAATATTGGTTTTAATCAAAGCCACATTTTATCTACTTTTCTATTCTTCAAATTTCAGTATCACATATATTGGAAAGGAACGTGGATGTTTATTGAAACAAGAAGTTTTGTTGCTTTAGTGTTTTCACCTTGAGTCATCTTGATGGTTCTTGTATTACGAGCTAAAATAGGTCATAGGACAATGTTGGTTGCCCCAAGTGAACATGAGAACAAAAAGAGGCAAATCACAAATTCTGCATTGTGGTCTGACTATGGGTGATCACTGCAGTCACAGTCAGTGCTGGCCCATGAATCTGTAAAGCACAGCATCAATATTGTTCTCAGTCAGATCAGTTAAATGTCATACAGGCTGATATGTGAGAAAGTGTGAAGGTCAGCAGTGTTTTGGAAGTCAATGAACTGGATAATAGCTGGGGAGAAAAAAAAAATCCTAGTTAAAATTTTACTAGGAAAGGTCTGGAGACTTGTAGCCTGACCAGAGACAGTAAATCCTTCAATTGATTTGGGTCACAGTAGTGCTCAATATCCTGTACAGAAACCGTATGCAAACAGTTGTGCATCTTTACAGCTCTGCTACATTACACTTTATCTTCCCAACTCAGTTATTCCAAAACTGACTAGTCAGCTTTTGGGTAGACTGTTGGGTAGATGTATCATAATTTTGCTTGAGGGGGTGAGGAAGGAAAGATCAGAAAACTGTATTGTGAAGTCTTGCATCAGAGTTAAAGGGAAAGAGTGCTGACATTTTAACAAAAATATCTTTTGTCCAAAGTCCTTAGAAGTTGGAAAGCAGTCAGCAGAAAAAAATGGACCTGATTGCTTTATCACTCTCTGAAGACTGAGATGACCCCACTGAAGTTAATTCATTGGAATGTAAAAAACCATGGAGAATAAACCTTTAAAAAGCATTTTTTCTTTAAATTTTCCAGTGTAACATTATAATTTTGGCAGAGATGTTAATAACAATAACATGAAAAGAGCTGCTGCCATACTTACTTGATTCATCTGATTGAGATCTATTTCATTATGCAAATCAGTGAAGACAGGCAGGAACAGCTAGGTCAAATTTATTCTATCATAAAGCAGAGGTGTAGTCTCAAATAGATCAGGCAAACCCTGCCTTAAAAGTTCTGGTTTTAATCCATTAATTAGTATGGTGCTTAATATAATTAACTCCAGTATAGAAGTTGACTAGGTGTCCACAGCCACCAACACACTCTCTTTTAGGAGGCCACAATATTCTTTGGTAATTTATAAGTGTATAAAGGAAATAGCTCTTGTTTCTTTTTCCTCTTTAGTTTACACTCTGTGCCCAAGAAAGGAGCAAGAAAGATGCCTAGGTTGGCACCTTCTCTCAAAGCTGATAATGGAATGGAAAGTCCATTCCTGTTTTTCTGATTAAGTTTTCTAGTTAAATCGTGTTCCCATATCTATTGTCAACATTCTAAACCTCTATCACTTTACTATAGTTTTGCTAGTAATTATCTTTAAATGCTCATAGGAGAACATTTCTATTACTCTTGGAAAGTGGTTTTGGGCTGAAATGGGTAGTCTCCTGCCATGTTTCTCCATATATTTCAAAGGAATTTTTGATGCATCAGCAATGCAGCAGTGAATATTTTGTCTGCTGTTAATTACCCACATTTTTATAACTACCACATGACTTATTTGACAGATCATCTGCCTCACTGAGGGCTTAAAAGAAATGTGCTATTTAATAAGTTTGTTGCATTCATTTCTGATGTGCAAAATTATCTTATTACAAAAGAGAAAGAAAAATATGAACTGAGAATTGAAAAGTCTCATTTTTAAAGTCACATGTTTAATTCTGAAACTTACACATACCAGTATGAGTATGAGTAAATGTACTTACTGCTACAAAAATATTTTAAAATCCTAAAGTAATAGGGATTAAGACAATGAGTTTGAAATATTGTATGAACTTTAATTCAAAGTGCTTGGTATTTATAAGCTAGATTTACCTTAGCCCTACAAAACATATTAATTCAATTAACTGATCAACCAAACTCAAGCTATGATGTTCTTTTGGACAGATGTGCTACTTAATTACATTCTGATTTACTATATTAATTTGGTGTCAGGTACTGTAACAAAGGTCTTAAGCTATTTTTTAATTAAACGGAAAAATATGCGGACATGAAATTGGTTGTGTAGATCAGATCTGTTTAATTTAACTTCATGACTTTGTCACATCATTTTCCTTCTTTGAAGCATGCTGAGTATGTGTAGTTTTCCTTCTATAACAGGGGTGATTCGTAATAGAGTGAGGGAGATGGCTTTTGGACTGTTTCTTCCCTCAGCTTTGTCTGTCTTCACATCATCACATTTCCAGGAAGAAGAATTGGCTGAAAAATGACTCTGAGTAAGCCCCGCTTAGTGCTTTTTCAGTGTAAAACTTAAAAGTGACATTATGGTATCAGGCAGCTGCTTTTTTTTTTTTTTTTTGCCTTTTTTTTAACCTCCCTGCCAGATGCAAGGGCAATGATATGAAACTGAAAAAAACCACAGCTCAATCGTCTGCCTTCCACTTAATTTTTCATACAAATTTAAGGTCAGGTTGTGGCCTGGTAACCAGTGAGGTGTATGTAAGATTAGAACAGTAATACTCTGAAAATGATTATGAAGAGAAACCAGGAAGAATGGACAGGAGCCTGCTCTTGGTTAAACTAAAACTAGATCAACTCTATTACTGTATGAAGTAATGGACATCTTCAGATTTATACTATTGATAAGAAAATGCAGAATCCATCAGTGGGTAACAGTGACGCAGTTATGCTACACTTTCAAGAAAAATATCTTTTATGTCCATGTATTTCATATACTTTACATATTAAATATGTTGTGTGTATAAAAGACATATCTTCATGTATCAGACCATCCCAATATGACATTGGCTGCTGAATATTTCTGAATAGATAACAAATTCATTGCTTACAGTAGAAAACTTGCTATTTACACAAACAAAAGTATCAGTAGAGCAAGACTTTAAAAGCTGCTATTGGTTTTTACTCTTATTTGGTAATTAGAACACCTCCTTGTGCTTGTTCCTTGGGAAAACATTTACATCTCTCTAATTTAGGAAAATACATATATGTCAGGGCAAAATATTCTTGTGAGCATTTTTTTCAGACTTTTCCATATTGTTAGGAAAATGTAATGGAATTTACTAAATCTAACTTCTATCTAGTTTTATTGAAGTGCAATAGAGCAATTTCTCAGCTAAAGCTGTAGGCAGTTTTACAGGCTGGTGGGATACACTCAGCAGTAATATTAAGACTCATGGTGCACATTCCAGTGTGAAATGAAATGCAGTGTTGTTTTGGTTTTTGTTTTTGTTATGGTTTTTTTGTTTTGTTTTGTTTTTGTGGTTTTTTTTTTTTTGTCTTTTATCCTTGTATCAGGCAGGGCCAAATTTCTGCAAGTGTGAGAACCATACTTCCATTTTCCAAAAATCCAGCTGGTAAAATCACCCTTCCAAATAGTAGTCAATTCTTTCTTATTCTAATGCACAGAAAGAAAAAGGGTCCTATTGTTCTGCATAGTTTTGATTAATTTTCAAGACTTATCCCTGAAAAAATGATTGTGTTTCAGTGCTAGTATGAACTGTATAATAATGATTTCTATCTTGTTCTTGTACAACCAGTGGTAGGGGATTTAAAATTGTTAAATAGGAAAAAAGTAGATCATATTAGAGGAGACATTTTGGATTTCTGCTCAACCAGTTCAGAAAAATCTTCTGATTAAGGCAGAGAACACCTACATAGAAGAATCTCCAATGCAATATTTACTGATTTTTCCATCCCTTCATTCACCACATCTGGAATAAAATTTATTTTACATTGCTGCCTCTTTACAATATCATTTTTGGTAAATGAAACCCTAAAAGGTCAAAGAAGACCTCAAAAAAGGGACCTTGATAATATGCAAGATAAATTTATAACTGAGTAATAGAGTCTCATATTTATTCTACCCAGTTGCAGCAAGGTTCAGTAGACAGAAAAAATTTACTAAGAAGTTAAAGACAGTGAAAAACATAACCAGCTGGAAAAGTACCATGATTTTCTAGTGACGTCTCTAAATGAGTGTTCTGAAGGCAGAAAACTGCCAGTGTTAGATAACATTCATTCTTCTCTCAATGGTCAAAGCAATAGTGGTTTTATTGCAACCATATTCCCAGTTTGGCTTAGCAAAACCTCAACGTTGCTGAAATAATTTTGAATTTTACCATTAATTTCTCTGAGGTTTTCAGTTCCCCTTTTAGGCTTTTAGTACAGTGGGAATGTTGTTGACATTCATGAAAGGTGAAGATATCAGTAAAAAAAAATAACCCTTACATTGCAGAAATTCAATAAAATAATGCATCACAGATGAACAGAATAGCTTAAAAAGAGCGAATTTCCTGTTTAGATATTAAAGGAAGATCTAGCATTTCCAGCACTTTAAGCAATACTGCATATAAATTTTATTAAGGTATAGTAAATTAAGCTTGTGAAAGTAGTGTATTTTACATGAAAATGAAAAAAGTCCTGACATGTAATTGCTCACTAATATTTTCAAATAAATTCTTGCTGTTGCACACTTTTTTTCAGTTCTTCTTGATAACTTTTTTGCTCATCGCTGAATGTTCACAAATGCAAACAAAAAATTGCATCTGTTACCTGTAATTTTCTCAATCAAACTCTGAACTCTTTCCTTAACATTTTCAACAATTCTAGCATGTGGTATTTGAGATAATCCTGAACCCAGTATGTTTTCCTGATGGCTAGATTTGCCTGTCACTAGTGTTTGCTTACCACCAGTATCATATGAATGAGGTGAATTTTCATTGGAAGAAGCATATTGAAAACGTGTGTGTATTCTGCTTTGTTAAATCTGTGTAAAGTTCCTCCCCCTCCCAACGCAATAGTTTTTACTTTCTTTTAATCTTGCAAAGAAATGTAAAAATGGAATAGCTGACCCCATGTTCAAAGTCGTTGTCAGAGACAATGAAGTCATAGGCTTCTGTTTTTAATAATGTCTTGCAAAACACAAAGCATCATTAATCAAATTCAGAGGATAAAAGACACACAGATTTCCTAGTCTCAAACTTTTCTGAAGCATTGAAGATTTCAGTGTTGTAGATTCACATAGATAACGTCCCTCTACACAGAAAAGTAAATCAGCAAAGGAAATAAACAAAATCAGCTTATTCCAGTATATAAAAATTGAGACTGTCTTTTATACAAAACAAAATAGACTAGAATGGCTATTCTGCAATAGCAGTTCAACAACAGATGACATCTGTAAACAGATTTTCTTATTCCCCTTTTGGGATGGATTCAGTTAAACTACACCTAGGAACATAAATAGGAGTGTCTATAAGAAACAAGACAGATAACAATCATACTGTTGCTATATTAACTTTCTTACTTCCTTACCAAATACATCCACTGCCAGTCCTGTGTTTTATTGAGTTTAGATGAACGGCAGAAGCAAAATTGGATTACCAATTCCTCTAAATATTGCTGTCCTATCCAATGGTCCAGACTTTCATATCAAGCTGAATTCTGTGAAATGCAATTACTTTAAAATTTGAATCACTTTTGTCTGGAAATACCGTCTTAGTTCATCAGGAAAATAGTTTTGCTCAAAAAAGAGGGAAGTGTAACAGTACAGTTGAAATTTGGCCCTCTCCAACAAAGCGTGTGCCAAGCTGGAAAGAAAAAATAGTCATGATGATGTGTTTAGAGATGTTCATTCAACGAAGTGCTTGAGAGTAGGCTTCACTTTGGCTTAAGTTTAAACATGTGCTTAAAATGCTATGATGAGTTAGGACTGTGTTGTCAATGTGCATGCAAACTGACAATAAGAAAGGAAATGTATGATGCATGCATAATACATGCTAGGCTTGCATTTGTTTGATAAGTGAGAATGAGAAGACTCTAACCTGCCTACAGTTACAGACCATGTTGACTCAAAGGGAGGAACCACTAGTCTCGGTGTAGTCTGCAGAGGGAAATTCAGCCTCTGTGAAAGCCATGTGAGACTTAACACTGATTTCAGAACAAACAAGATTTTACTTTCAGAGTGACACTGCTTTGAACTAGGATAGATTTATTCAATGAAAGATTTCTCCCCACTTAAGACAGCTAGAGAATGCAGTGTAATGTTTTGCAGAGAAATTGGATGGAAATGCAGAGGACGGTCACTGGAAGTCATCAACAAAGTGGTGAAATAATCAGTATCAGTTTTTGTAGGAAAAAGCCTCAGAGACATTTCCACAAATTAAGTTTTCCCACCCCATCAGCCAGAAACTGAGACCTCAACACTCTCAGCTCCCAGCTGGTCCCATAGACACCAGTGCTCCAACATCCCCTCAATGTTAGAGCTGTTTATCTAATCCACCTTTTGGGATTGTCTTTATGCACTGTAGTCAATGAACAATATGATTTATTACTAGGTCAATTTCTACAATAACATCCTCTCAAGGTACTGTACATCATTTGATGTAATAGATAAATTGCCAGATTTTTAAGATATACAAGATTATATTTGGAAGAAACAACCAATAATATGTTATCAGTAAGATAGTTACAGCATTCCTAACAAGAGGTATGAAATGCAAAAAAAAAAAAAAAAACCAGATCATTGTTCTATCTTGTCTATGTAACAATTTTTTTTAAACTAAAACACATAGAGTTTTTGTCTCAAACTCTCACTTTTCACTGAATAAATGAAGATAAAAATAATTTTGCAGGGTTACAGCCTCAAACTGATAATGATGAGATCTTCAGATGTGATCCAGATACAATAGCAGACTCTGGATTTTCATTAAAAAAGAAATCTGTTAGTGAAAGGTGAGTTTCTGGGGAGCTCGGAATGTTCATGGATGTATCAAGGAACTGACTAACCAGGGTGCCTAAAACAGGAATGGGATATACTTTAAAGTGTAAGACTGTCACTTTGTCTCAAGAGTTTCTTTTCTGGAATTTCAAAAATTCTTAAGGTGTACAGAAAATTGCTTCTAAGTCAAAATATCAGTTTTCATTTGAAAATTGGGAATTTTTGAATAGAGATGGGGGATTGGAGTAGTTTTGCTTTCATTTGATTTTTGCTAATTTTATTTTAAAAAAAACCCTCTGGAAAAATCTCTTTCCATTTTATCCAAAGTAACATTTTGGTCTTACATTTTTTTGGCAAATTCCCCACGTAGGAGGCCATTTCTTTGTATCGTATATTTTTACCCATGACTGCCTTTGTGGTTTTATTTGCCTTGGTACCAAAGTGCTCAACATCACTTTAATGTCAAATACCAACTCATATGAAATCATGCAAGTCGCCATATCAAGACTGAAAATCATCAATCACTATTTATTTGTCATCAAAATTACATCCCTGTGGGCTGAGTAGCACACCCCAGTGTGTAAGTAAATATAATGGTGTTTTGCATTTGTCTGGACACTTGTGCATGAGGTATTGCATAAGCAAGGCCAAAGACTGATGTACAGTCTAATTGAAAAAGTGAATATGAACCAGTTTTCTATACTGGTATCCAACTGTGCTGTAAGAAAAAATGTTGATTATTCATGGATTGTCCTTAATCAATGTTTTATTCCTTATGGATTCTACTGGATTTCTTCTAGTCTTTTAGATGACAAAGATGATGATGATGATGACAAAAAGGTTGGATTTAAGCCAAACTATAAGTATTTATTGAGTAGAATCAAAGCATAAACAAAGAGGTCATGGCAGGATTTTTTTCTTGGTTATCTTTAAATTGCAACTTTTTTTCATAAAACTATATTACAGCTGGTCCAAATAATATGGATAATATTATGTATTTGTGAAATCTTTATCATCCAAATGGATTTAAGCAATAGCATCTGTAAAATGAGAAAAGCAGAACAAATTAACACCCCACCCCCCTCAAAAAGAAAAAAAAAAACTTGGAAAAAACCAAAACAAACAAACAAACAAAAAAAAACACCTCCATACCTCACCTGGAAGGATGTGATAATGCCTCTCTAGCCAAAGCATTGGAAATACGGAAATTACTTTCTGAATGTGGAGCAATAGGGCTGTCATTCACAATATTGTCATATTTTAAGGAGAGATTGTGAAAGGGAGTGAGATCACAGAATCTCATTGCTTCCCTAAATTGAAGTATTATTTTCATTTCATTGTCCGCTTCCCAAACGCTGAAAGTGACTGATATTCAGTTCATGAACAGTATATTCCAATATGTCATAATCTTGTCTAGAATTGACACAGCCTACAGTCTGTTCATTAAGGACAATACCTGTCTTTATTAAATGAGAAAAAGCAAGGAGAGTGAATACTTCTGAAGTTTCAGAGAAGTTTATCTTCTTTGGAGGTTACCTGCACTTTCCATTTTCACATAATAAAAAAGAATGTTTATAAACAACTTTTATGCAGGTTTACTGGATATAAATGTGGCAGAATTGTTTTCTTAACACATGGCACAAAGGTCGGTCTTAGTCCATTACCTTTTTTTTTATGGATGCTTGATTACTGCTTGCTGATTTGTTTAACCCTGAACCACATAAATCAGTAAATCTTTCTGAGAACTGAACCATTTAGTAATGCAATGTTGAACATCTGTCTCTACAAAAACTGTAAATTTATTTTATAAAGAGGTAATTCAGCATAGCTAATAAATATGATTTCATGCCTTTTACGTTTCAGCTGTTTCCAGGTTCTAGAGTGTAATGAATTAGTAACTCTTAAAACCCATTGTAAGGGAATAAGTTACTAAATGCAAGCAATATTTCTTACTAATAGACTTCTACCTTACAGAAATATTAGAATGTATTTTTATCATGGGGACTAAATATTTGAGGCTCTGAGTTGCGCTGTACTGACACTGCTTCTAGCTGGTATAAATAAAAATGCCTATATTAACTACAGTGAACCTTGTTTCCACAGCTGATCTTATCTCTACAGCTGTTTTTGAATATTAGTTTGCTCTATACCCTCATACCATTAATTACATACCAGATTTCCTAAAGAAACATGATAATAGATGAGAAATAAATCGCAAGCGAAAGACCACAACTGAAAGGGCTGTCCAGACTTTCATAATCAGTAGAGGGGAGCAACCACATCCATATTGTGAGACATTACATCGCAGGGGTGGTATTTGAAACAAGCTGATAAATCCTGCTGTGAAATCCTTTTTCATTCTTCAGATGGTAAGAGACAAGAATGACTCCTCCAGATCTAGCCCAGAGCCTGAAATGTGACATATAAAAGTTAGATAATGTACATTTCTCAGTCTGTTTTGAGAACAAACCACCTTCAACTCAGTGTTGAAAAAGTGTAACTCTTCAGTGGAAGCAGAGAGAAGAACAAGAATTATTTTACTTTGCCTCAGTCCTCTGGCCTTAACATTCAGGTTTTTACTCAGGCTTATACTGCAAAATGCGTTTGTTTTACTTTTACGAGTAAATATCCTTTAAACGTGAGAAGAGCAATTCCAAATATTTTTCTTAATTTTTTTTCTGGCACCGTTTGGAGACTACTTTTGAAGTATGACAGTATTTCTAAGGAATCCTGTAATTTCTCATTATATTATTTTAGGTGTCAGTGTTTTGTCTTGGCTGGGTTAATGCACTTAGCCACGCCATGCCTACCAATATTCAGGAGCATTAACCTGAATTTGCTCTCTTTGTTTTCCCAGAGGTGAGATATCAATTAGATGCATTCTAGTCAGAATAAGAGAGCTATTTAAGGCATTAACACTTCCTTTCCAAAGTGGGAGCACCTGCTGAGTGCTCAGTGGTAAACGTGAAATGGAGAAAAACCTCAAAATATTTGCTGGGTAGATACTTTGGGTATCTACCTATCCTGACCTGTCCATTAGGCTTAACTGCAATTAGAGTGTGAGTAGCTATCACTGTCCTTAATTCGCTAAGAAAACATGAATTCTAATTAGCTTCAGCCAAAATTAGAAGTCTCCCCAGAGGGATTCTAGGTCCACGTGGAAGTTCCCAGTGGGATACAGCCAGAACATCCTCCAGCCTCGTAGCAGGAGATGTTAAAGCCTCATAGCAGGCTGGAGACAGAGCTTTATTGGAAACATCTCCTTTAACCCACTGCTGTGTCTTCAGTACCACAAATAACAGCACATGGAGTCCATTTTTTTATAAATTCTGGGTTTGGCTTATAAAAAATCCAAAGGATATTTTATGCTAATAGCAACATTATGGGCTCTGTCTTCTCAAGTTTACTGAGGCCATACGTGGCAAAATTCCCATGGTCTTGGGTAGGTAATTTGCCTTTGAAAACTGGGCAACTTAATTACTCAAATGACTATTTAAATTTTCATCCATAAAAGCATTCTCACTGCATTATTCTGAACTGTTTTAAGGGGTGGTTATGAACTACTGAGGATTTTTTTTCTTAAGATATTCACAATTTACTTCTTGGTTTGAACTGCACAAAAGCACTACTTGAGGTTTTGTCATGTGATTGTTATGCTTATTTGATAACAGCATCTCTGTTCATTGTTGAGTCCCTACCTTGCTTTCCTGTGCAAAATGCATTAACAATTCTGAGTTTGAGTCTAGGTTTCTTTTACCAAAGAATGCTGAAATCTGTCATTGCCTGGGATTTTTAATGATTTAATGGTTCTCTAAATTTAATGATTCAGCTGATGTAGTATTTTATCATAGTTTTGGAATTAAACTGCTTTCCCTTCTTTGGTGAGGTCCAGAAATTTTTTAATTTTTAAATTTTAATCTTGAAGTATCAGAGCAGAGACCTCAGTGCTGGGGCATTCGTGGTGGGCTCCATATTTGTATTTAACTTCTTGGGACCACAGAGAGGACACAAGATACTTGCAGTCCCCATCCCAAGTCACTTCTGCCTTGGAAGGACAAGAAGAAAGCATTTTTAAAAATTCAACATGTGAGCAGGACACCGGTAACAAACAAAAGAGTGAAGGAGATGGGAAAGGCAGTGAATTGGCAGGAAACACATCTATAAAGATTATACTTTGTGCTATGACTGCTTGATATTTATTCTGTCATCTTCATTCTCTTCTTAAATGGCACTTTTTGTAAGTATAGCTAATAATTTCAATCTCCATCTACTCTTCTTTACTATCCTATTAAATTGTTTCTGCTGCTCAGTTTCCTCCATAAGCTGTTGTTTTATCTATTCTTCATAGTTTCACAGACATGTGATGGTGAAATCACCTGTTGTATTTCCACATTCCTCCCATTCTAGTTATGCTCCTTGTTTTGGCTCTCTTCAAAACTTGGATGGGATGATTCTGTTAATTTAATACATCTCTTAATTTAAGCCAATCACCCATCTAATGATCAAGACCCTTTACTTTTAATGTATGATCTCAGATTAAGTTATTCCTTGTCTCCAGAGGTTCTAGACCACTGAAACTTTGATGATAGCAGCTGGGAGGCATTTATGAATCCTGCGCCACTTTTATATCATTATTCAGATATGAAGAAAGGGAACAAGGAAATACATGGGAAGGCCAGGTGAGGTAAGGCAAGGCAAAGGATGGGAGTTTTTTTTCCAACATAATAAATACCTGATAAGAAACTGAACTTAGTGTTAAAGAGCAAATAGAGAGAGAAAGCTAAGAATCAATGATCTGTAGTTTTCCAGAATCAGTGTTGGTCTGCAGCTTTTTATCCTAGTCCATGTAACATTTTTAGAATTATTTAGTCCATGAAGATTGACAGTACTATGAAAATAATTATAATTAATAATTAATAATAATAGTACAAAACTATACATGGGAAAGGTTTTAAAAAGCTTCAAAGAGTGATGAATTAGATAACCTATCAAGCCTCTGCCAGATCTAGTTTATTCTGTTTGATTTCTTCACCAACGGAAAAATGGATTTAAAAAAACAAAATGAGTTTTAAAAAACAAAAATTCAAGGAATTGGTCAATATCTTTTTAGGTCAAGTGCTCTATGAATTGTCAATCTAGACACTAAAATAATTACCTGCTGCCGCACATTTCAAAACTGACCAGCAACAATTGTCAATATTTTGTTGGGAAAGATTAACGTTGTACCAGCCAAGAGGAAGGGAAAATTAATTGTTTTATTACTACTCCTTCTTTTTGTTTTGGACAGAGACTTTGATGTAACTCAGTGTTTGGAATGCTTAAGGTAGTCTAGGCAGAGATGGATGAATGAGGCAAGCAAAGGTGGATGATAAATGCAGTTTATTTCCTGACCACATATGTGGTACACACTTCTTTAGGATCAGTCTGGCAGTGTCCCAGGTATTTACTATTCATCAGTATATTGCACTATTGGATGACTGTACTTTTGTTTTCATTCTCCTGTTGGTAAAATTAGAGAGTGGTCAAATCTGTAAGCAGTATTCCAGGCTTTTGTATAATTTAGCGATTGTGCTATGGCAATGAAAAGCTTTTGCAGAATTCATATAAATATTCACTCAAGTAATGTTTTTAACTTGGTGAACAATATCAGTTGTTTCAAAACAAAGAAAATCTCAGTTATGTTCTGCTTTTGGGTAGAAAGAACTGATGCAATTGTCTTGATTGAAAACCAGGAAAAGAAAGTGCATCATTAACTCTGGGCCCTCTCTTTCAAGCCATTCTCATTCCTTATTTAGGATGCATAACTGCATAGCCTGCCCTTTATGCAGGGTGCCCTTACTGTCAGGAATGCAACTGGCTAAAGAAATTCTATATTGGTTCTTAGAGGACTTGCAGGACTCAATGTAAAATGTACAATAAGCTGTAAAGTCACCAGCATCCTTTAAATGTTATGGGAAAACAACAGGATTATGTGCATGAACAACACCAGAAATTAGTTTTTCATGGACGGAAAATAGTTCCCCAGAGGCAAGAGAAACTAAACAATATAGAACAAAATACAGTAATTCTGGAATATGAACGCATAACCAAATCGTTTCCTTACATGTATTTTTGTTCGAACCTAATTTATGTTTTGAAGGACTGCCAAAATAGTCCAACTTCTCTCTGTAAAGTTCTGTGTAATTCTTTTTGGAGTGGGTGTGGAAAGGGGAGTCAAATGAGGCATGCTATCAAGTAACATATATAGTTTACAGTGTTTTGAAATTGTGGTGCCTTTATCTGAGAAATGGAATTTTGCCAAGTATTGACATGAAAAGCAGGAGGAATTTAAATAAGATTGTCTTCTAGCCTGTCAGAGGATGGTTCTTTATGAGCTCACCCCAAATCTTCCGCCCCAGTATTTCCCTTTAAAAATATTTGGCTTCTCTCCATCTAAAACTTTTGCTGATCCACTGTACTTGGCACATTAATTTTTTCTGATTATTTTGGCAGGCATTAAACTTTGCCTAAGCCTATCATAGGGAAAAAACAAAGAAAGAAAACATAGGTTTTGCTTGAAAATGGGATGATTTGTTCCATTACTTTTGTATTAGTGATAATAAGCACCACTTCATTTACCACAAAAGAGGTGTAAGATAAATTTATAGAAAAGAGATTATAACATTTTTTATAATAAAATCTGACCATCTACTTGCTGTTGGATGCTAAGAGTAGTTGTTCCAAGCTATAGCATTCACATCACTGATAGTCTACACAAACTTAACAAAGCTTGCCTGGCGTTGAAAGGAGAACTTGAGCCTGAAAGAGAGCTCAGGACAAGTGTGTTTGGTTCTTAGTTTTCAGGTTTGTCACACAGGAAGAGACCTCTCGTGGCAAGCACAGGAACCACCATCCAGCAAGGACTTTACAACTAGAAAAAATGGATTTTAGCCAAGCCAAGTACAAAAGGAAATAAGGCTCAAGTAAGGAAAAAAGTTTAAAAAATTTCACAATATTTTAAAAATATGTCTTGTTTTAACAATAGAAAGCAAAATGCCGTGCAAAAAAAGTAAACAATAAATTAAGTGAAAATCTGGAGTGAGGTGAGTGGGGAAGGAAGAGTAAATTTGGTGAAAACTATCTGAAGTTTCCACTGAACTGACTACAAGGCCCTATAGCAAGATTTAACAATTTTGTGTTTCCTAGTATTTGCCAGTGGGTTTGGGATACAGTGCTGTAGTCAACAAATTCTAAAGGAGGCTTTATGCCAGAGCTGGGCTGGTAATCCCTCCATAGCAGCCATTCTGAATCCATGTAGTATAAGGCATCTCTTGTGCATCCTGCTGGTGCACATGAAATACATAAAACAAGATAAGACCAAGTGAATAAAAGCAGTTTAAACAAAGCAATCTGTTGCTTGTGTCCTGAGTTCAAACTGCCTTACTCAAATTAAGAAATTGCAATTTAAGCATCATCACTGGGGGAAACAATCTTATATATCCTGAAACACAGTAAAAATAAAATACATTACAGCGTGTCCAATTATTTCAAACCCCATCATTTTCAGCTAGTAGTAGATAGACTATTGTTTATGGGTGTGTCTAAAATTGGTGTTGATGATACCAGTTTTATGTTATTCACTGAGAAAATAACTACTTTGGCCAAATTCTATTAAAACCAATTCCTCCATCTTTGAAGCAATTCTCTTGCCAACAGAAGTTCTAAGTAGGAATTCCACAGTTTAGCCAAGTAAGAGTTTTCTTAGAGAAACCACGGCTTATAATGCATTTCTCAGCAATGTCACTTGTAAATTTAGATGGAAGCCAGAAAGTATGAATGAGATCTTAGAATAGCCAGTAGTCCTCAAGGTTAGAGAAATTTTCCTGAAGAGCCAGATTTATGCATTTTTTGAAACTTAATATTCTAGAGAAAAACACAGACTGAGTGATGACTTTGATGTGAAACCTTTCCCTCTTCCCCAGCATATTACTTCACCCTGGCTTAGTGAGTTGCTCGGTCTTTAAAGTACTCCCATTGAAACTATTTTACCCTCATTAAATATTCATTAACTGGTTTTTGGAGAACTCCATGCCACACAGCAGACATATTCATTGCTCTGAACCACATAGTGTTAGACCATGAACATTAATGAATGTGCTACAGCTCAGGTGGGTGATTACTGGCTTTCTCTCCCCTTCCTTACTTTGGAACTTCTCTCTTTTGACCTGTCTTCCAGTAGAGCAAGAGAAAAACAAACAAACAAACAAAAAAACCCAAACAACCAACAACAAAATACCTATGGTTAAAACCTCAGAATACTTCTGTCATTCTTTTCCACCCAGCTGCAGCAAATGCCATCCAAGTAAATTCCCTATTCTAGGGAAGAGTGGCAAAAAATTAGGAAGTGTATTATTCCACCCTTTTGATGATTTTTCAGCAGCTTCTGTCATTCAAATTATTTTCAGATAAAGACAATAAGATAATGGCTGGTTTATGCATAATAGTCAATTTTCTGACTTTTCCATGTTTTTACTATTGTGAAGCTGCAGGTAGATGTTGCTTTCTGATTTTGGTTCTAGTCTATCCAGATTTGATAGGAGCACCCTTATTTCATAAGAACTGTCCTCTAGACCAGGCCTACCAGGATGTATAGGTGGCAGAAATTCTCTGTCATCAGTCCTGGTGTATCTCTGTGAGCATGATCACCTCTGTGTTGGAAATGCTGGGGAAGTTCTGCAAACAGCCAGCAGCAGAAACACAGATAACCAAAGTCAGCCAGGGCAACAAAACTGAGATAGACTTCAAGCACCTGAAATTTGGACTTATGGAACTAAACTTTCAAATTGTTGCCTTTGCTATTTTATGGCTGTAGCTGCTGCATTACTTACTCACTTTAGAAAATGTTACCCTTAATCTCTAATCAAGGTCTCCAGATATAACTGGAATATAAATAAACCCCAATCATTTTGAGGTATATTAATTCTCAGAGAGGGTAGCCAAAATGCAGTAATTTTTATTAGTGTTCTGCCAGTATTGTAGGGTTTTTTTAGTGGTTTAGGGCGGTTTTCTCTCTCTTTCGTGGCCGATGAGTTTCTTAAAGGCAATAAGAAGAAAAGTTATGTGACTGTGATAAGCACTTCTGTACTCTGACTGTGGACTAGGCAGTGTGTCTCACTGTAACAAAAAGCTAAGAACTAGTTCTTTAAAAAATGAGATTATAAGTGATGTCTTGCTCTAGGAAAATAAACACTAAACAAAGCTTTTGGAGATATTTCCCATGAAGTTATTGTGGATAATTATCAGCACCCTTAAGAGAGCCAAAATATAAAATCTTGGAAAGGTGCATATATTTCATGTTACCAAATGTACTTTGATGTCTCAGGAAGAAATACAATTAACATAACTCAACTTATGAATCATCTTTCAAGTTGTTTATACTTATTTCTTCCTACTCTTTTTTTCCCTTTAATTATTTATTCAATATTCCCACAGAGAAGTAGATGAGGGGGAAAGAATTATTTATATAATGGAAACCACATACTGCATAATGAAACATTTCATAAATAGCATACACACTCTTGTCCTTCATAAGTGTTCACATAGAATGGTTTTATCCTCCATAAGGCAGGTTTATCCAAAGTAAACAATGTCCTGCTCAAGGAGTGTTATGTTGACATGTTTGTGAAAAATGCACGCAGTATGCAAGAGAGACATTGCCCTGGATTACAAGAAAAAACCAATAAGGATGGATATTTTTACAAGAGACGGGGAAAATGGTTGCATTGAGGATATAATTCACAGTAAGCTTATTAAATGGAAATCTTTATCTTTAAGAAAAAAATGCAACATGTTGTTATTAATCTTTGTTTAAAAAGGGGGTACTATAATAGCATTATGATAAGTGAACTGCTTTACTTCATTGTAGAACCAGTTGGGAATTTTTCAAAGAAACATTTTTTTCAGAACCCTGCTTCTCATTGAGAACTAAATCACATAATTCTACACAGTGCTTCACTCTGTCATGTGGGTGAATCTGTAAAATCTCTTCATCTCGTTTCTCTGATATACCCTTTTATTCCTTAGTGGCTCACTTGCCCAACAGTCATGTTCAGTGCGTCTGGAAGCAAATTCTTATTTAGGAGGTAACTTTTTTTTCTGAATAATTATTGCTCTGTAATTATTAAGTGTAAAATGTTTGAGGAAAGCAGTAATTCTACCTGAAAAGCCATAAGTTAAGAATTTATTAGATTTTTTCACATTTGAAAAATACATCTTTAGAATGTAAATGTTTCACAGAATTGTGTTAATTTTGTGGAAAATAAATATCAAAATCATGTAAAAAAATAAAAATGGTTTTGTCAAAATATGGTCCTTGTTTTCAGGACTATTTTTTTTTTCTGTTTGAGTGATCTCGATATTCTATCTTGTGATGGAACATGCTAGACAAATTCAAGTAAAGTGTTTTGACTGAACTAAAACAAAACTTACCCAGCCCTAGCCATTTTATTTGTGGACTATACAGAATCTCTGAGATTGTTCTTGTTACAATCATCATTTGTCAAATGGCATTTTTATTCTCCTGAAAGCTTTCAGTAAGGTGTATATGCATATGCATTTCCATATGCATTTCTGTAATACTATAGACATATATTCATAACCATTTAATAGCTGTTTGGGTTTTAAAAAAAATATATATAAATTTGTTGTAAATTATATGAAGAAACTAGATGAGGCTAGATTCTAGATGAGGAATTTGATTTTTGTCTCATGGCTTGAATAAATGTTCATTAAAAGTTGTGCTTTCATATTCAGTTCACAAACAGAGGTAAACACATTAATGAAATTGTATTAAGAAATTATTGAGTTTTGGTCAGCCCTTTAAAAAGTAATTCTCCGGTTTCAAATTTTTCCTCTCCATACTCTTTTCTGAAAGGATTTCCTTTCCACCTCTTTCAAGATTATCTTGTTTTGGAAGGACAAAAAAAATGTCAGTCACTCTTACTAGTAACCAAAGCAGAAAGTAGGCATTTAAACACCTCTGAATGGAGGTGACTTCACAAACGAGACTTCACAAATGTGTACTTAGTATCTCTATGTTTTCTGCAGTTACTCATAGGCAGTGAACATGTGTTCACAGCTCCGGGTTCTGGTGCAGCCCCCAGGTAACAGCAGCACTCCACGCTGGGACAAATTCAGTTGTGAACTCATGGCCCTCACTTGCACCCTAGAAATCCCCTCAAAAGCCCTTTCTGAATTTGCTGTCTAGCAAATAGCCACTGAGTACTCCAAATTGGGAGCGATCTGGAAAATCAAGCATCCTGGGATGTGATTTGTATCATTTGATTCTATGTATCATTTGAGTAAATTATTTGTATGATACAACTGTTAATTTATTTCTAGGCTAAAATTCTGGTCAGACAGTTCCTTAAAATTAGCATGCAAAAATTTTGCCAGTTTGTTATGCCACTAATTCTCTATTCCCTAGAATTGGTGTTTAGTCTATTAAGAACTTTGCACATCTTTGAGAAAATCTAGACATTTAGAGTTGCCATTCTATTAGATACTATTTTGTTCAAACATAGATTGTCTTTCTACTATTTTTTTTCCTGGAACTATAAATATTTAGGAAGTTTATAGTGAGAGATCTCTTGAGACATGTTAAGCAATACATTTCATGAGATGAATTGGCATAGTTCAAACGAAGAGAAACAAATGTCCTGAGGAGAAACTTTTGGAATGGGATCAGAATCCAACCACAGGTTATTTGGAATAAACTCCTAATTATGATGTGATTTATGATTTATCGTGGTATTAATTACTATAATTTACTGTCAGAGTACAAACCTGAGAAAAAAGTAGTAAATGTATGTAATAACAAAATTTTAAAAATATGATGACTCCCCAAAGGGATGGAATAAAAGGATTTGTGATTTTTAACCTGGTCTCTTCACTGAATACAGCATCAGACTTGCTCCCTCATGCAGGTCACAATAGAAAAGGACTGCACAAAGAAAAGACCCTCACAATGGTTTCTTCTTCTTTGTTTCATGTTTAAAAATGCTAAGATTTCTCAAAGGAATTAAAAAAATGAGAAGCCCATCTGTTAGACAGAAATCCTTATGGTGCCGTCCACAGCGGAATAAATTATACTTGGTACAAATAACCATAAAGCTGTTGTAATTAACAAAATCTTTAGTCAAATTAAAAAGTGAAAACATTCACTTATTAGATTTTATTTTTACAATATAGAATAATTTCTGCAATTTCGAATAATTTCTTATAGCATAAGACTTTGACTTCAGCAATGTTTTTGATTCTTTTCATAACTAAATCACTAGGTTTATTAAAAAAATAAAGACTCATATCACTTAGTTAAAAGTTAATTTGTTGAAGTTTTTTGGGGTTTAATACTTTCTTTAACCATATTTCAGAAAGATATCATATAATGCTAATATCCAATGGATGAATCTTGAAGAAATGATGACTGAATGCACCATGCTGAATGTACTACCACATGGACATAACTTTTCATATTTTGATATTTCAAAATGCTTTTAGTCTTTCCCAAATCAAATGCATTTCCTTAATAATTTTGTGTAGTTTCCTGGGAGAGAAACTCAAAAATTAGCTTCAGTTCTTTTTTTTTTCAAATTAGACGTCTACCCAATCTTAAAAAAAAAATCAAAGTACTGTTATGAAGTGTTGTCATAATGGTTTTCATTTACAGCCAAATGCCCTTTCAAGCTTTGTTTATTACTTTTAAAATCTCCCAAATTGATTGTTTGCTTGTGTGCATGCGTAGGAATTTCTGTATATAGTTTGGAGGTGTTTTCTGCAGGGGAAGGTTAAACGTTTCCAAAATTTTCATGAACTACCATCAGATGTCTTCCAGATCACTACTGGTTCCCAGAGCATAGATTGAGGAATACTGTGTTAAAGGAGACATTTCCTTTTCCCATTGACTGAGGAGGGATTCTGAGGGGATTTGGCACCCCAGGCTAAGGTTAACGTTTGTGAACACCATCTGTAGTTTAATTTTAGTCACATATTTTGGGGGAGGGTGTTATGTGATCACAAATTATTAACATTCATGGATAGGCAGTCCTTAAGTAAACAGGGCTCATTCTAAGAAAGAAATACAACACAGGGGGCCAGTAAAAGCTGTTATACAATACTTGCACCATTATTAAGACCTTATTGAGGTCTTCGTGAGACCACAAGTAAAAGTGGCAAAGATGACTGACTAAGGCTGGGAAATTATTACATTTTCTCTTTGGGTATAAGAAGCACTGCTTGGTCTGCGTTCTTGAACCTTTTACATTTTGCTTCTGGAGACTCCCTGGACATCCCCAGATCTTTGGGAGGGGCTATACCAGTGACCTTGGCTGTGAACAGAACTACATATTAGCAAATGAATTGTCATGTTTCTGATAAAAAAGTAGCATTATAATGACTACTTTACAGTAGCTGTACTGGGTATTTCCTGAAGATAAGGATATTGTAAGGCTGTAATTATGGCTTTTAGGAGCTTACAATAATTTTCCAGAAAGCTTCCATCTACTGTGCCAGTGCTAGCTTTTAAACCAGTAGGATGAGGAGCTAGACCAAATACATCTGAAAAAATAGATGCCGCTAGCAGAACTCTTCCTGCTCTTTTCACAGGATGCTCTAGGAAAGCTTCAAAAGTACAACAGTAAAACTGGAATTGTATTCAGCTCAGTAAAAGTTACAGGTCACCAATTATTGTATTAAAATTCAATATCTTTTTAAGAAGGAAGTAAAAATTTTAAGTTAGGTCTGAAAAGAGGTAAAATTCACTAGTCATAGGGGACTTCTCTCCATGAAGTGGAAGGTAATATTCCTTTTACACATGAAGTGGGTTTATTGTGTAACCAAAAGAGAGAACCACTTAAAAACCCAGCATGATATGAATAAGTGGTCAACAGTTGGCATGTATAACATATTTAATTTTTATTTCAACATTTCTCCCTTCCCCCCACCCTGGATTTTTATGCTAGGTTCTGAAGTACTCAGACAGTTAATCTGCTGTTTCAAATTCTCACTTCATCTAGTCAGTAGCCAAGAAGCCTGATGTGAACTACCAATACGAAAATTTCAAATAAAGCAGTGGGTTTGAACTGTGTTTCCATCTCTGTTAGAGCACTAGAGATAAAATGCACTTTTGTATTTGTGACAGATTTTTCTCACAACAAATATAAGCTTGTATTTTCTTAGGTGGTATAGTATGCAATGTGCAAAGATGTATATACCATCTACATCACAAAGCATTAAAAAATTAATACTTCCTGTGTATGAATGCACAAATGATATTAATCCTTAACTGACTATATCCATATATGCATATGTGAGCATGTAGCCAACATACAGCATAATATAACAAATGACATAATGTATGGTATACAAATCAGACTATTTTTTATTAATGGGCTTGACATATTCAAAGTTTTTTTTTAAAAGGAAAAGGAAGGGAAAGAAAACTTTCATTAGTTGCAGAAGAACTCACCCTAAAGATATATGAGGAGGATAGGTATGAAGTGTTGAAGTATAACTCTGCCAGAGTTTATCAGGGTTCAAGCCCTGAGCTGCAAAAGCAGAAGGAAGAGACAACCCCAACTGGGCTTCAAGATTCTTAACCAACAACACTGCACTGCTGAAGCTTAGAAAGATTGAGTCATCCTCTGTAACTCACTAAGGAAATACCATGTTTGCAGTGATTATGGACATTAAAGCAGGTAAAAGAAGCAAAAAACAAATATGATCTTTTGAACTTTTCAGCAAAACACCTGATTGCTGCTGGGCTGCTGTTTCTTTTCATAATGACTTCTGTTTTTAGAGGCTGCCTCATCTCTACCCTGTCCAGCTAGCATGTCAGCAGCAAGACTGATGGAGCAGGTTATCAGTGGCCAATACGGTCAACATAACATACTCTTTGTATATATCATCTGACACTATATTTTTGGATTCCTCTGAAATCTGGGCATGTGCTATACCACAGTTTCAAGACACATCATGTGGGAAAGGATAACTAGAAATAATAACTAGACGCTAAACTAAAATATTAAAAATAACTAGAAACCGAAGCATTATAATTTAAACTATCTCAGATTATCTAAAATTTCTAAAATACAAAACAAAGCAACTCAGAGTAAATTGAAAAATATAAGCTAATATATATGATGGTAATATAAATGCAAATGGCATATCTGAAGGGCTTCTGAGCAAGTGAAAGAATGGAAAGTTTTATAGAGATGATGACAAGGAAAGTGCTATCATTCTTACGCAGCTCATAGGGAGTCTGAAGCCCTGAAACCAAAGGAAAAAGGCAAGCCAGCCTGCAACATTACTTTCATAATTGCTTTTATATGTACCAAAGCCACATGCTGTTCCTTTAACATTATATCATACTCAAAGGTGTTTCATTAGAGTATAAGAGCTTCCATCTATGAGACACTATTTTCCTAGCTTTAAACACATGTGCAACGTCTGCATACAGGAGAAGGCTTACTGGTCTTCTTGGTACAATTCATGCAGGCCAGGATGGGGTCCTGAGCAGTGATATTTTCTCCTGTGGGTACTTTTTAAGTATATTTTATGCATGCTGTAACAATTCCCATTTCCACACCATTTTCTTTATGTATTTACAACAAAGGAGCAAAAGACATGGTTGGTTTTGTTTGTTCCAGGTAGGAGAAAAGATTTTATTTGAATGATGGGGAAAAGAAACAGATTTCTGCCCAACTTTTCCTCAGCTAGTGTAATTTTGGTTCATATGTGCACATTTAAACTCTAGCAATAAACAGATGAAGAAAGCAATGATTAAGTATTTGTGAAACATAAAGCAGACATTTGAAGGAGAGTCATTAAAGACAAAGACAATTAGTCAGACTGAAAAAACAAAACACTGAGATATGTATGTCTAGCCTAGATACACACAGTAGCTGCAGTCTGGAATTATTTATCCTTGGATTACTTTTTATCTATTAATAACATTTGAAAAATTATTCTTATCCCAAGTTATTTTCATGAGGCAAATGTGAAAATGTAAAAACTTGCAGAGAGTCTCAAATGCCAATAGGAACGATGGATTGTGTTTGAAGAACCTTCCATATGTTGCATTCTCTGGAATAAGGCAGCTCTTAAGAAACAATATTCCTTAAAATTAAGAAAGAAATCCTCTTATCCATTCTAAATAATAGATAAATTGTGGATTTTTTTTGTTTTATTTTATTTGCTGAGGCTAGCTGTGTGTAGAGTTGAAGGGAATTTAAAAAGAGCAATTACATGCACAGAATAACCTAAAATTATGTGACCTAAAAAGGCATTCATAGCTTGATCCAAAGCCTGTTAAAAGTAACCAGTGTCCTCTCACTCGTCTGATTGCTTTTTGAATCAGAGCCCTAGCCAAAAAAGTGCAAAATCATGCAGAGTTGACTGCTGGTAGATTATTTTCTTTTAACTGAATCATATGAAACTGCATGATCAGATTGACAGTGAGAGTATAATAATGAGTGGTGAGGGAGAAAATCCCAGAAGAGCATATAATGTGGCAAGTCATGTTCTTTAAAAGATCAAAACCAAAGGAAAGTGCATAAATCAATAGGCAGCCTCAGTTTCAGCTCTGGCTGTTAATGCAGGTTTTATTGCAACTCTTTTCTGTGACTTTCACTTAAAAAAAAAATACAATCTGCTGAATTATCAGCAGTATTTGATACATACACTGGCCCCAACACAGAGCACCTTCTGAAGGAAATGTGATCACCCCTGAGCAATTTCAACCATTGATACTTTTACTGCATTTTAAAAGAAAAATATGTTCTATGTAATTCAATCATTTCTCCACTTCTTTCTTTTCCCTTTTTTCCTTTGTTTTTATGTCTCCTTTAGTGTCAGAGTTTAAAATGTTATTGGTTCCTAAATCAAAAGCATGCATATTGTTCATAAGATAGGACACATAAGAGGAAGCCTGCAGATGCAGAACAGTAGCAATATGTAATATATAACTTTTGCATTCATATTGGGATTTTAGCTTCTTAACCATTGTTTCCATAAACCCATTCTCAATACAATAACGAAAATGAAGTAGAAAAGTGTGCCTTTCAACATCTTTGAGGGAGGGAAAGTATTCTGTTAACCCAAATATGTTTCTAATCTATTTTTCTGGCAAATTGTCCTCTGCTTTCGCATCTGTAGCCTCCATAGAAAGATACTTTCTTTTTCCTGTGTGAGCAACCTGAACAGAACAGAATATCAACCCTATGGGAAATCTTCAGTGCTTCTTGAGGAACAGACAAAGGAAACACTTACTCATCATAAGCAGAATTGACCTGCCAGCACCATGGCAGACACAGAAAGCACTGTCAGCCCTCAAGTGGCCCTTCAGCTTTTTGATATATGTGGTCAGCTGTCAGCTTCTCAACAGTGTTATCGTTAAGGAGCAGGACCAGCAGCAGTCTGAATTTGATGGCAAGCCCAGTGAAATGAAGGATAAAAATTTCTATTATCTTTATTTAGAGATGTAACATTATTAAATCCTGAGGAAGCAAGTAGTTGTGTGGAATATTTGAGCAAACTGATGTAGTAGAAGGGTCCCTGCCCCTGTGTCAGGGGATTTGGAACTGGATTATCTTTAAGGTCCCTTCCAACCCAAACCTTTCTATGATTCTCTGATTTACAAATGGATCTAATAAATATACACAGGTAAATCTCTCCAAATATACATCTTTAGCTGTAATAAATAACCATCAATAAAACTCTCAGAAAATTTCCTCTTTTAGCAGTTTTGAGATTTTTTATGTGTAGATTAGTGTGTGCAACTAAATGCAAGGCTAGGATAGGTAAGAGAGTTAAGAGAGGACCAAGAGCCCACAAGGCTGTTTTGCTGATTTATCCAGGGAATCATAGCAGCTAACAGCCAGCAGGAAAATAGGTGCACAAAACAATTCAGTAGTGAAAGCTACCTCAGATGTAACTGTTTTTCTTCAATGAGCAGGATGAGTTTAATACAACTTTTACAAACCAGAAGGCTAGAGTTTACAGCTGTAGTAAATGACACTTTGAAATAATATGGACTGGTGAGACAAACATGAGTTTGTCCAGTAACTCTGCTCTCACTGCTACAGCCTAAATTAAACCACGTTATTCTTACAGGATGATTTAGCCCCCCTGATCTGGAGAGCTGTTACTGGTTTTCATTTAAAGAAGTTGCTAGGAGAAACACACAAGTGGAAGATTGCTTAAGAGAAGTGAATGGTGTGAGCCAAGTATTTTTAGCAGAAAACAGTCAGTGTACACACAGTTTATGAGCTGGGATTTGAATTTGGATTGAAAATCATAGCTATACATTCTGAAATAAAGACTGAAATATAATGTTGCACAGCTTAAACACCTGGATTTTGGCTTGAAAATGGACCATAACAGTAAACATTTTTCAACAGGGGTACTAGCTCAAAGAGATGTAGGTAGGGAAATTGCCTGATTAGACAGGTATCTCTTTCTTTAGGAAAGAGATTTCTTGGAGGAGGTGGGGTCTTGTTTGGTGGGTTTTTGTTCACAAACAGAAAAAAAAAATCAAAGATAATTCACTCTGTAATTTCTCTGTCTCTAGATGGAATAAAAAATCCATTTGTGCAGTTTTTTAATCTTAGGAGAAGATAAAATGAAACATTTATTATTCATAATGGTAATCAACTTTACATGTTGCAAACAAATCTTCAAGACTTTCCATTAAGTGATAATAAAAATACTTACTAAGAGATCTCTAAAAGAGTGTGAAATCCCATTTTATTCAGAATGGGAAACATTAAATAAGACATAGAAATACAGTTGCTATAACTGTGACAATCCCAAGACAAAGAAAGAATTGTGAGCCTGAATTGTTCAACTTTTTCAAAATTTATCAGTTAATCAAATAAAATTCCCTTTCTCACATATATGTTTCATCATGAAATTAAAAGTAACTACCCATAGAAAAAGTGTTAGGATTTTCCTGATATCAAAATATTATGAGAAATCCTCTTTTAATCATGATAGAAAACCAGAGATCATGTCATCACATCTACTCCTTTCTTGTTGTTTCCTCTAATGATTAAAATCACATGCCTTACCTGTATTCCAGAAAATGTTTGGAACTGTCAGAAAATCCTACATATAGTCCTAAAAATTCAGAAATCTGATGAAATAAACTTTAGGGACAATTCAAATTTTGAAATCAGCATAAAAGTGCTTTCAGCTCTGGTGACATTTCATGATCTGTATCTCATTCAATATACAAAACGTCTTGGTTTTTTTAAAAGTAGTTGGTGTAAAACTATAACTTTCATTTCTTTCTTTTAACTTGGATGCCAAGGTGTAAGCTGTTTTACCGCAGTGAATGAAGCTCTTTAATTGAATAATTACAGTTCAAATTTTACAAACAAGTTAGCTTATATAATTACCTTGCAAAGCTCTTTCAGATTGCAAGGGTGAAAAACAGCTAGAATTGCTGATGTCAACTAAAGTAAAAAAGCATTACAAACATTAAAATGCAAATAACTTCATTCAACTTCTAAAGCAAAGGGAATTTTTTTGTAACTACAGTGATCCCACAGAATAGCTCACATAGTAAATGCAGTAGCTTACGTTTGCTCAGGGATTCAGTTGAACTTAAGTTCCAGTTTCACTGCTTAATCAAAACCTGCTTTTTATGAGGTGATTATTTTTTCAGCACAGAGTAAAACCATTACCTAACATATCTACCATACATAAAGTACTAAGAAAAACAGCATTTCATTTAACTGATATGTTCGTTTTAGTCCAAATACTTGAGTAATGAATAGTTATGAATTTATAAGCCTCCTACCACAAAAAAAAGGTTACTGCACATGATTAAACTGTTAATTAATTTCCTTCCAGTTTAGTTGCACACTCCCACACCACACATGGATGCACAACAAATTAGACAGTTTCCAGTGGTTATAAATGGGAAACCTTCAGCTTTTTTTTTCGTTGTGACTAAAAATAAAACAATCCTGTTTAACACAATTAAAAATATGTAGTTCTGTTACTTCTCATGACATTTGAATTACTGGAGACATTCTGCTTTCCTCTTCTAATGAGGTGCATTAGTCAAGAGCTAAAGGACCTTTGACCCTAGGATCAAGTGCTTACCCTGCAGGGACTGAGCTCAGTATATGGGATTATGGGTTGACAGGAGGCAGCTGGAAGAAATACCTAAGAGTTCACACTTAAAAGTAATCCCTGAAAATTGAATGTAGGTATGTGGAAATAACAATTATGTTCTCTAGTGAAGTTCTCTAGTGAAAAGCCTTATAAAAACTTAACTGCGATTCTGGGACCCCAACAATGGCTGTCCCAGTGAATGAAACAATCAAGCATGTTTAACACTACACTCAACAGAGACTTAAGTTTTGTGAATGAGCTTAACGTCCAGTTGATTTTATTGCTGGCTCTTTTCCTCTGCTAATGATGTCCTGTGTTGCATACTAGTAAAATGTCACAGGATTTACCCATTATCTGATAGTGAAAAACCAAATGGCTTACTTGTAAAGGTTTTTCAGAAGAAAGTGGTGGCAAATACTTATAACTCCTTGAGACACATGGATTGATGGATATGTACATGTAGCAGAATAAGAACATGGCTCATATTTTCTGTGCACAAGAGAGATCAATTATTAAAAACAAAATTCTCGTATTCTGTATATTTAGTAATTTCAATTGAAAATATAAAAATATAGCTACCTTTTTTGAGTTTTTTCTGCCTCTTTACACTCACTCTTCTTTTATGACTAGAAATATACCATTTTAAAACAATATCATGTCTTACTAGATTCCAGCAAGATTCTAGCTTCTAATGGTCTGATAATGAAAAAAAATCAAATTTAAATATTTTTGGCCCAAATTAAAAAATATGAATGACAAAAAATCTTTGAAGAGTTTTAAATTTCTCAAGAGTTTTACTTAAAATAAGCATGTGATCTCTAATAAATTTTCAAGTAAAAAAATTTCCTCTGGGATAAGAAACTCTTAAGATCTCTAGTTTTTACATAAGTTGAAATAAGATGCATCTGTCTGCATCTTGAAACTGATACAATCTTTCATATCCAATTTTTTTTTCATTTTTCAGTTTTGATGTATCACTGCCATGACATGGCATTTTTGTGTGTTTCCAATGAACCAATCTTTTGCTCCTGTTCTGTGCTTGGAAATTCTCACACTGCTTGAGAATACATTAATTGGTAAAGGTATTAGGAAGTCGAAAGTGTAGCCAAGCCTGACACAAGACAGGAACATTTCTTTGTTGTCCCTCTGTTCCACCATGAGGATGGAGGTAAGCAGGCTGCAGCTGACTTTCTGCTGTCCTGCACTGAGACAGCTCTTCAGTACTACTGTGCAATCTGCTGCTGCTGTAGGGCAAATGAATCCTGCCTGAGCAACTACTACCTAAAGAACTTACCACAAAATGAACATAGTATCTCAGTTAATTCAGTAGATTGTACGTCTACTTACATTAATGGCCCACTTACATACAGGTTAACTCAAATTAGAATCAGACTCTTTAAAAAATAAAATTACATTACTGATATACAAAAGCCACCAAGGGTCCTGGGGAGGTCCTTCAGGGACTACACAGCATTAATCTTCCCTCCAGTTTTTGGGAGATGGTGCAAAACCAGTCTCTCTAATCAAGGAAAACAGAAGTTACAGGAGTTCTTGCCAGCACATTTTGGTCTTTTGTGTTCAATTCCTGTATGGCTGATGTGAGCATGAGGTTATCTTGACAGCCTCACTGAATGTTCAGCTGTGAACACCACGAATTAATGCTGTTTATCATAGAAGAGTACATCATTTTTCAGATATTGTATATACTTTGAAGCTGCCATTTTAAAAATTCAGCTGTTTTAAAAACACAATCAGGATTTTGGCACAAATGATAAATTACTATCTAAAGCTAAATGAACTTGTTCTGTGATAATCCTTTAAGATAAACAGCTGCCTGGCTGTCTGGCTTACATTGGCTAAAGAAAACCAAATATAAATATATAATTTTCATTATTATAATTGTAGGCAAAGGAAGAAAATCTGTCCCTCTTTCTGAAAAACAAAATAAATTTGTGGCAAGGAGCAGATTTATTTACAATTGCAGCAATCACAAAGATAGTAATAAAATAAATCTTGTAAACAGTGCAATTATTCTGTTTATTGTAAACTTGACGTTGCATTTGGAATGAAAACTCCTGAGAGAGTTCCTTTCCCTTCCACAGCTAGTGAGATGGATTTTTCTGCATGTAAAATGAAAGCCTCTGTCTTTGTGCAGTGCATATATGTTTGGGTATGGATGTATGGGTGTACCTCAGTTCCTGGTACAGAAACAAGTGCGTTAGAGAGCAATGAATTTAAACTGAGCAAACAAAATGTTCCACAGAAGAAATTCATGCAATAGCTAAATTTAATCTGTAAAATGAGACAATTTCAGGTAAATTGTTTAGTGAAAATAAGCATCAAAAAAGTGGGATATTTAGACCAGTGACTGTATAAGTATTGAGGCAACCCATTTTCCTTTAGTTGCACCTGTAAAAATTTTAGAGTGTGTAAAAATAACCCAAGAAAGAGTGGTAGAATGAAGAAAAAACAGATAATAATTGCAAATTATCTTTATTGTGCTCTCGATGTGTAAGACACAGATGGACCAACTCTGCTCAAGAAAGGGAGTTCATAAATATGAACAAACTGAAAAGAAAGTTAAACGGGCATTTCATCCATCCTTCAACATTCTCCTGAGATATTACATGTTTCTCTTTGGGTTTCCTGCAGCTTTGCATGGGATTCTGATGATAATCAGTGGGAAGAGACTATAGCTGTGGGATCATTTAAGGGAATGAACAACCCAGAATTATTATAGATTTCTTTAGCCTAAAGCAGGTAGCAGCAACCCAGAGGAAGTCAGCATAAGCCAGTCATGTTGTCAGAAACCCATTTGATCCAGAAGCAGAAGTGTGTGAGCTTTTTTACAGCAATCCAATCTCTACCAGGGATCAAAACACTAATAATACAGGAACATTGTGGGGGAATTTCTAGGTTATTATTTTGTGGTTTGATGGTCCAAGTATCTTGGACAATTAGAAATGTATATTAAAAATGTATTTTCATCTCTGGCACCAACTCAATGACAAGAACCATTAGAAAAATTTTTAAAATATCAAATGTTTTTATTTTGTCTGATAGCTTTCAAAATGATGCTTCCAAATATTTAAAAATACATGCAAATAATATATTTAAAATATAGAATATATTTAATATAAAATATTAAAATATATTTTAATTTTTATTATTTAAACTCTGCCACTTCTCCTTTCATTTCTTCTTTTGGTAAACAGAAATGTATATCTTAAACTCAGATATCTTCTCTGTTGATTAGCATGATCGCAAAAAGTTGAGTAATAGAAACTCATCTACTGAATGGTCCAAAACCTGTAACCTCTATCTAAGTTACAGCAGCTTTTAGGAGTGCATTCAAGTATCCATCACATCTGTAAGAAAATTGTTCCAGTTGCTATTTGTCTTGTTAAAAACATTTTTATTTCTAGCTAGTGAAATAGAATGTGTGAAATAGTGATGGCTGTAGTTATGCTTGAGGCAATGAAATTTTATGAGTGTCAGTCAAAAAAACATGAGATTGTGTTACTACCCTTAGCAGCTACATCTCTTTGTGTATCACCAGTTGTAAGATTGAGCTCTTGGAGTGCAAAAAGCTTTAGAACAAGAACGTTCCTCTTCTATACGGGACCAAGAAGAAAAGAACCCTGATCCCAACTTCACTGTTCCATGGCAATCCAAATAAAAATAAATTCACAACAGGAATGAGGAATAATGAGAAAGAGAATGTGAAATACTTCATCAATACTGCAAAAATAGAGGGACACCAACTGTTTTGTACTTTACTTTAGCATTCTACATGTGCTTGAAAATTGTTTCCTCTGTAAATATAAATGAATCAATTTTTCTTCAGTTTTTCATGATTTCTCCCCCCTTGGTTTGCCTTTTAGGACTGATGTAAGTGCAGCTGTGGTTTTTTAAGAGGTGTTTATGCCATTTCTTGCACACAGCTCATCCATCACTCTGCTCAGATACAGCAAGAATTCAAAATGCAGCCTGAATGGCACAGCCTTTTGCCTTTCATGAGTTGGCTTGGCTGGACTTGGAGCATCAGTGTGTCACCAAAGTGCATTCCTGGGATGAATGTTGTGGTTTCTCCCATCTTCCAGAACATGTCAAAGATCTGAAATACTAATGTTTACTTATGCAGTAGTGAAACCAGACATTCATGATGGAATAACACCACAGGTCATATAGGGGCTCTGTTTCAGGTGTCATCTTTGGTACAAAATATTCTTCTTTGCTCAAACTTATTGTTCCTAACTCTTCCAAAGATAACAGTTTCTGCTAACATATAAACTGCTTTTCTTTAATATATGAGATCTTCTCTCTGATTAAATCCTAGATTCAGATATTTAATAGAAAATATATATTATCCGTTGTTTCCATCTGCTGCTCAACAAGCCACCAAGTATGTCCAAATTGATGTCTCTGGTTTAATTTTATCAACTCCTGCTTTATGCTGATTGGAAGCTACAGTTTTAGTTTATATTTAAATTGGCAATTCACTAAAGCATCCCTTCACCTTTATGAAGTATGAATTTAGTACCACATATATATGCTCATTTCAAACTGTCAGTTTGTGGAGATAAATTCTGTCCACTGAAGTTATTGGATATTAAAATGAACCTAGAAGCACCCCACAATGGACACATATCATGCCTGCATGTTTCATAGCAAGAAAAAGGCAAATTTTTGCCTGTATTTCCTCTTCTCTTTCTAACCTAGGTTAACATTAGTAGTAAGAAAGAAAAAAATAAACAGTAGCTAAAAGATCTGATCAGTTAACAATATTGAATAGAAAAACATAATTTTCAACATTAATTTGAGATAATTGCAATGATAACATAATTAAAAAAAAAAAAAAAGAAAGGAAAAAAGAAAGGAAAAATCAGTCTTAAGTTACTTTACTGTCTAATAACAAGAGGGAAGCTTAATGGCTGCACCAGACATAAGTCAAGGGAAGTGGAAGCTTCAAATTGTTTTTCTAGGGATGGAATTTCAAGTTTAGTTCAGTACTGGATGAGCTTTGTTTCACCTCTGCTCACAAAGGTGACAATTTCATAAGCACTCCATTTGGAAATTAAAACTTGCATACTGGGCCTCAAGTGCTCTCTCCAAAATAGGAAAATCACAGATAGCAGTCTTAAATTGAAGAATATAAGATTTTTTTTTTTTAATTAGAACTCAGAGCAAGTAAGTGTAAATTAGAGATTAACAAGTCTTACAAGATTTTCTCTAGCAAACAACTTGAGTCTGTTGAAGCTCAGAGCAAGAAGTATGGACTTCAAAATGCAACCCTAAGTGCTCCAGCATAATTCCAGGATACTAATAAATATATTTGTCACACAGGAAGTGTCTGAATCAAATCTTCTATCTAGATAAGACTGATTAGAAACAATGGCAATATTTATGAAGAAATCATGAAAATAAGTTAGAAAAAAAATCTGGAATGTGGCTTAATTATGTGTCATTCACCTTACTGTGATCTTATCACAGAATAAGTATGGGATAGTGTTTCCTGCATTCACACTGGCAAAGCTGATATGCTTTACACTGCTGGTGTGAACCAGATATTAAGAGATACCTATAAAGAAAAGAAAAAAAAAGTAGAAAAAAATCTTTTTTTTTTTTTTGAGTGATCGATTAAGTTTAAGGTAATCAACTAACTTTACATCTAAGAAATATTTTGCCTTGTATGACCATGGTGCTTTTTATCCAAGAGTTTGGACAGCTGGATTTATTATGTAATCAAACTGTAGAACTTGAGAACTTTCTGAGAGGCAGGCCTAACATGCCTCTTCACCAGCTGTTATCTCTGAATCAAAGTACTGCAAATAATGATACTTGCTTCACTGCTGAGCACTAAATGTGTGGTAATACCTTGAAAAATCATCTTAATAGGCAATCTTGCCAAGCGGTTTGTGAATCATCTAAGTTAAGAAGTGAAAATGCAATCCATGTTCTCTTGGTCTTACAGTTAGTGAGTTTTGAAAAATGTTCTAACCAAAACAAAAGGAAAGAGGTAGCAGATATTTTACAATGTTCAAAGAAAGAACACCCATAAAAGAAGAGGCTACTACAAAGCTGATTGAGCTATAAATCTGCAAGCAATAACACGACAATTAATTTCAGGGCTTGATAACAAATCATCCTAAGTAGAGGAGAACTGCTAAACCTTTTCCATTTGGCCTGTGGAAAACAATTTAAACATATAGAATAGCAGAAATGACACAGAAGAAGAATTAATATATTAGGATTTAGTTTTTCTTTGGTTTCAGGATTTAATCTGCTCTGTTCTGTATACATCTTATAAACCTATCTACATTAAGGAGCATAGAAAACTTCAGGGATATTCTATTCCATATTCCCAAATTTAATACTTTTAAATTTTAAAATTTGTTTCTGGCGTGCAATAGAATACATATGTGGCCTACTTAATATCTGGCACTAACCTATGTAAGTATTTAGACAATTTCTTTTAAAAAGAAAAAGTAATCACAAACCAGAATATGCCCATGTTTTCATTAAGTTTAGTTACAAATATTCAGCTTTAATCACTCTTGTCTCCAATTGTTTTATGTCACTTTCTACATAAAGTTTCAGAATATTTCTAAATTTTGGAGAAGTGCTGAATTATATCCATATCTTGGCTACTTTAGGATTTAAAATTTAACAGAAACATGTGTGTTTGTGCTATAGTATGGAAATAGTTCGACATCATGATTTCAGTATACATGCCACTAGAATTTGTTACCCAGCAAACCTTCCTGTAATCCTACCCAGGATGGCCAGCATTGAGGCAATTTACCAGCATGGGAGTTTTTTGGGTTTTTGGATGTTTGGTTTTTTACATTGTCAAATATATTTTTATATATATTTATTTATATTTATATTTATATTTATATTTATATTTATATTTATATTTATATTATCTTATATGTATAGAAAATATTATATATATATATACACATATATATCTCTGTATATAAATCCATGACTTCTGCCAGCAGCTCTGCAACAAGTACGACTGTGTTTTCTGTTGCCTAGACCTGGGAAACACAAATATGAAATCACCCAAGAACTATCACTAGAGAATGAAGCACTAGATATCTTCCTGGCACTGATAGCTGGGCATGTCACTTGCCATGGTTATGGGTCAGAAAGACAGAAACAGAATTGTCTGAGACTCAGCTGGATACATCAATGTGAACTCTGAAATTTCAGATCTCTCCAGCATTTCCCTTAGTTCCAGCCAACTTTAACAACTAGTCTTGGAGTAAACCAGGTTGGGTAATTTTGATTTACTGTCTGTCAAAGATATGTTTCTTTATATGGACTTGATACTATGAGGCGGGTTTTTTTTTGTTTTTTTTTCTCCTTTTACTGTTACTTTCACATTTTGGAGGTTGTTTCATGAGAAGGTATTTTATAAAGATGGATAGAATCAAAAGACTCTTGTTCCCTTCTCTCTTGTTCCATTTTTTCCTTTATCCTTATCTTTCTTTATTAATCTTTTATCTTAGAGGTTTTATTACATATTAACTAGATTTTTGCTTCTAAATAAATGCTTATTTAATAAAAAAAAGTAGGAAAAGAAATTTATTTTTTTCACAGTACAGGCAATTATTTACTGTCTAAGCCTGTATCCTTTCCCTTACCTCTGTTCACATTGATTGCTGATTTCATTCAATCAAATTAGAAAAGTTGCATTTGATTCCCTCTGTTCCAGTTAAGTTGTATTTAACACATAGACTTGAGAAAAAAAATGTTGTTTAGAAGTTATCACTGCTGCTTCTGATCATCTGAGCACAGCTTGGGGCCTGCCTGCCTGCCTGCCTGCCTATGACATAAATTAAAAAACTCTGAAGATCTGTGTGGAGCTGACTGTAGTAACCTTAAATAACTTTCTCCACTGTTGTTGCGAGAGAGAGACAGCCTCCTTGATCAGCTTTGTGTTGACTAAAGAGTCACCTTACTTCAAAGGCAAGGCATGGTAACATTGCAGTAAATCACTGCAGCAGCTCAAAGGAGGTGTATGAAAAGACATACTTGCAAATTTTATTAAGCTGTACTTTCTATAATTATTGTTACATATGTATGCTAGTCAATATACGTATCTGAATCACAATTTCAGGAAGGAAAACCTTTCTAGTTTGCTACTAATGTCTGGATTTGTTGATCTGGATTCCTGGATTACTATTTTCTCACAGAATATGTCATCTACTATATGACTGGTACTCAACTACAACTAGAACTTTACCTGTGTAGGTACATTTATTTTCCATGAAACAGACAGAGGTCTTCTTTCTCCCACTTTTCTTGATCAAACTGAGATGTCTGAGCAAAGAAAGCAGGGGAAAAATGTCATCAGAAGACATAAGGGTATCTACAGTTTTGGCATAAGGCAACATTTCTTTCTGAGAACAATAAGCTATTGTTCCTGACCCAGTGCTGGAACCCTCTTGTGTGCTATGTGTCTTCTATACTTGTTTCTACTAACACATTTTTTAACCTTTGAGTAGTTTCGCCTAGCTGGGAAACTGAAGATATATAAACAAAGAGAGATTGGATAATCAAATTTATAGCTATAGTGCATAATCTTAAGTATTCAGCCTACATATGAAAGGTAATATTTCACCTGTCCTTAGGTAAGGTGGTAGTTTTTCCAAGACCCCCTCTTTTGCTGTGAGACACTGACAAAACAAGTGTATGTTATTGTTTGTGGGGACTCTGAGAGATAAGGAATCATAAAATAATAGTGTCATGTGCACTATTGCAAGAGTCAAAGCACAGGATCAAAGGCTCGGGAAAAAACAAAGTTTGACAAAAAAAGAATCAGTTGGGAGTAAGGGTCACAGCCAAACAGGAAGAAAAGAATAAAGAGCAGAAGAAAACATCTGCAAGCCTTGCTTGTGGGGAGGGAGAAGGAAGTAGGAAGAGGGAGGAACCTTTCCACATATTTGCCCTCAGAGGTTTGCATATATTTGTGTACTCCAAATTGTTTGAACCTGATTTATAAAATAGTTAAAATAGTTGCATTTCAGAGATAATGAATATCACAGATGACTTCTCCAGAGGGTTTTCCTGTCCCCTTGGACAAGGGGGAGAGAACTTGCTCAACACAAGAATATAAAGACCCTTAGTAGCTTTGAACACCTAACTCTCATAACTTTTGTGGGATATGTTATATATGTGCAGAGCTGTGAAAGTCTCCTTATTTCCTTTCTAGTTCCTCATCTCAATCTATGTGTGTGGCTCCATAAAATAGAGAGGGCAAGACTACAACAGAGAGGTTCAGAGAAGGCAGATTCAATTGGAGTGAACGGCACCAGACTCGCTCTTACACCTGTCAGAAGTTTGGAGTAATGAGCTCCAACCTGGACAATGACTGAGCACTTAGATAGGGACAGCACAAAATTCACCTTGTTGCCTTACTGCCCATAATCATCTTGGCATGTGCTGCAGAAAGCCACTGCAAACCTAGGGACACTTTGATTGATACCAGTAGTCACTCCTGTAACCACCTTTTATTCTCATGTCTTAAAGCCAAAAAGATACCTTCTGCTTAGTAAATCAGTTGCAAGGCTTCAATAAAACCATTGGTTTCATAAAACTAGCTTCAGATAAACAAGGCCAACTTTCCTAGGTTCCCTCTATAGCCAGTGATGTGAAAAATGTTGGTTAGGAGTTTTCTTTAATATCTGTGTTTAGTGTCAGAGGAGACTATCACTTTCCATTAATATGAAAGTTTCCTGTGCAGGAATATTCTTTTTATCAATATAGAATATTGCTGCTTCCTTATCTTGCCACGCTCATTTCCTGCAGAAGAGATTAGTAGCTGTAGATTGGTACGTCTCTGTGCCATGTCGCTAAACCTCACAGGACTTAGAAGGTATTACATAACTCATCTTTTACTCTTTGCACTCATGCATCAGGGAAACATCCTTCACATGTGTTCTTACACACAAGGAGTTAGAATACACAGAAAATCTTTAGCAGGTAGAAATAGGGCAGAAAATAACATTCATGAAAGGAATTGTTCTTAACATTTCCTCTTGCATGATTGATATGTTTTTACAGTGCATTTTTGTTACTTCTAATATTTACTTGGATATATTTTTGTTCAGCTACTCCTGAGATAATACTATACTTCTATTTATGACTAATGTGATATTTAAAATAGTGTCAATCACTCATCAAAGACCTGGTTCTGCAGTGTTCTCACTCCTGTAAACTTTTGGACTAGTTTAATTCCTCTCTATATGAGTCTTTTGCAATGTAAATTCTCATAATTGCTTTCAATGATTTCCAGTGTTTTGTAAAAATAGGTGAAAAACTGGAAGATGATCTTTCAAAGATGTGACATTAAACATAAAATAAGAAAGACCTTTTCTTCAGACTCTGATTCAGACTTGTGAAACCTGTTTTCCATCCAACATGCCATAAATGGGTGTTAGATGTGGTCATCAAAGTAAAAATGGAAGAGTAAACTACCCTATGAAATTAGGGAGAGGTTTTTTTCAAACTGGGACTGATGAACTTTTTTGAGAAACAATGAAAAAATGTTTCATACTGAGAAAGACTGAAAAGTGAAACAGATTTGTCATGGGCAGTGGAAGACTTTTAATCCCTTGAAATCTTCAGTTTGATGACTGCACAACATGTCTTAGACCAAATTTTTTTGGACTCAGAAACAATTTGATTTTTTTAGTGTGTTAACATTGTCTAAGGGCCAAATTCCCATGCAGATGCTCAGTGACTCCCCATCCCAGCACGAAGTGAGGAGAAATCAGGATTAGAAAGTTTGCACATGGAGATAAAGACAGGTAGATCACCTACCAACTACTGTGTTGGTCAAAACTGATTCAGCTTGGGGAAGACTAATTTAAAATTTAAAATTTTGTTATTTAAAATAGATTAGGGTAGTGAGAAGTAAAGGCAAACATAAAAACTGCTTTCCTCCCCAGTCTCCCAGGCTCAGCTTTGCACCTTCACTCCCAACTCCTTGTACTCACCGCAACAGTGACACAAGACAGGTGAGGAGATGAGGGTCAATATGTAATAATTCCTCTCTTCTGCTTTCCTATCATACCTCTACCCTGGTCCAGTATGAGTTTTCTGGATGAGTTTTAGTTCCTTCAGTATCTCTGCCCAGTTCACTGCCCAGCTTGCAATGAATAGCTGCTCTGGTGCTCAGAGAATCTCCACATTCATACCCTCTTCCTCCTTTTCCTCTGATCTTGGTGTTCCCTCAATTGTTCTTCAGCCTTTTGTCACCTCCTCCTCATCTCTCTGCCCGGGAATTTTGCCTTTTCTCAGGTGTTTTCTCAGAGGCACCACCAGTTTCACTGCTGGGCTCAGCTGTGTTGTGCTGGGTTTGGCACAAGGCAGATGCTGCCCAGCTCCCAGAGAGGTCTCCTCTGCAGCCCCCCACTGCCAGTAGCTGCATGTCTACACACAGTACAGTTTTTAACATAAGAAGAGGGCAAAAACAAAATCCAGTGGCTGGTACTCAAGTTTGAGAATCAGCAATATGACATTAAAATTTTGTCTTTGTTAATAATAAGCACCAAGTGCTCTCATCAAAGCAAGTTCCAACTACCAATGAGATACTGCTTCCACCCAGAACTTGCAACTGCTTGCACGACTGATCTGAAGCCTCTTCAGAACCTGAAAAACAGAAACCATATTTTATGGAAGACAAAGTCAAAAAAATGAAAATTAGTCTCTGAAATTGAATACAAATCCCACTTTTAAAGCTTGTAAATATTTCAGATTCACATAGTTTTGTCTGAATAACAGTTTACTGTATATATCACCTATTTGAAAAGGCCACATAGTTTCAATTTCTGCATTTTTATATCTTTCATGGAACTTTCTGCAGAGAATTTGATTTAGTGTTTGAAATATTCATAGAGAAATTCAAACACAAACATTTTATGACAGTTAAAATATATACCTGTATATTTGGAATATATCAACATACTGTGTCATGTTGTCTTTGAATAATGTAATATGAAGATGCAGCCTGGATATCCTTAATCATGGTAGTAACATTATTTTAAAAATATGGTAATAAATATTAAATCCTGTGTAATGCACACATGGAAAACCAGGCTTTTTGAGACATGCAGGGTTATTTCTGCTTTGCAAATCCTCTCACACAGGTAGAATTATCTCTAACCTCTGCTTTTCATGAGAGCAGTCTCAGCTTCATTTTCTCCTTGCAAAATTATAACAATTTTTATCCAAACATCCTTGCAACAAGCTGTTGGATATATTAGGGAGACATGTCCTTTTATTAACTTCTGTTGAAGTTTAAGAAATCACCATGCTAGGGTAAAAGGAGAGCAAATATGATTGAGAATTGTTTATGATCTAGCAAGCAGACTCTCATCTTAAGAAGTCCCCATCCTGTTCCAATATTTGCCAGATTCGTCAAGCATTCACTGGAACAAAAATTGGAGTTTTGTAATACTTCACCCAGCAGAATTCCCTTTAATGGCCTTGAGTTAGATGATGCCTTTGTCATGCCTCCTAATGAGGTTTTCAGTATTAAAGAAAGATTCCTTTGCTTCAGTTTAAGTCCTGTGCCAGAAGATAGAAAGCCACTTCTTACCTCCCATGATCCAAGCGAAGTAAAATTCATTTTTCAGGGCAAATTCTCAAGGAAGAAGGAATAAAAATAGGTCAAGTATAGAGAGGAAGGAATAAAAATAGGTCGAGTATAGAGATGATGGTTTCTAATTCCACCTTGGTAAATCTTATCTTTATTATTTATTTAGAAGGCTGAGAGGACAATACTTATTATGTATCTGTGGAACAAGTCAGAAGAAATGATAACTAGGAACTTTACTTAAAATTCAAAGAAAAGGTAAAATAATACATCATGACAACTAAAGCTAACAGAAGATCTGTTGTGATCTGTGATGTGAAAAAGCAATCTTTCTATATAAATATCATACTTAAAAATAAAAAAACTTAGCCATCTGACAGTATATATTTTATATAATTCTTCCCTTTCCACCATATTTAGCATATAATCTTTTTTTTTTAATGTGTTTGTCTGTCAGAGATGAATGAAAAGGATCTCTTCAGAAGATACTTCTGCAATAATGATGGAATCAAGTATTGTTTCCTCATGCCCTCTGAACTTTGCAGAAGGGCAGCTGATAGACAAATAACTAACCAGATCCAGAGAGATGACAATTGCTTCCCCTCCAGGATTAACAGAGAAAAATATATAACCTGTGGTTAATATGTTTCTACCATGATTTTTCCAGTACCAATATATTTGCAACTAGAGTTCGGTATCAGTAAAAGCTAGATGCTGTCAGCACTTCTGTGGTAAACACTGAATGGAAGAAGTCTTTGAGTATGAATCCCATATGACATAGCATCAGCAACAATAAAAAATGCACACATTTAAGTGGAAAAATATGTTTCCCAATTCATGAAAACTGTTACCAAGGCTGCAAGCTGAAAAAAGTGCAAACCAATGAAAAGAAGGATGCAGCTGAAAAAATTGAATCAGCATAGCATTGAAGAAAATTAGTTTGTGACAGTCAGGTAGTTGAATAGATGGAGAATATCAAATAAGAAATGAATATGGAAGTTTTCTTCAGAATGAGAACTAAAAGTGAGGAAACAGAGGAGGTCATAAATCTGTTGACCTACAGAAATAATTTTACATAGTCGTTTTTGCCAATCATTCTGCATAAAATTATGGAGAGTTTCTGCTTTGAGATGTCACAAGCTGAACATTCAGGAAAATAAAACCAGATCACTTTTATACAAATCCATAATATCCTACAAAACCAAGGAAGACAACTTAAAGAACTAATTTTTGGATTAGACAAACCATTACATGGGAGAGCTCTAATATTATATCAGGGCTGTGTAAAAGAAGCATTTAAGTTGCCATGCAACATCTTTGCTAACATCCATGAAACAGAGACAATAACTGAAAGCCAGCTTGCATATTAACTAAAGAAAAGTAGAGTTGTATAAAGCCCTGAAGAGTTAAAGCAAGCTTGATTTTGCTTTGACATACTAGAGGAATGCAGCAGAACTATTTTATATAAAAACAAAGAGCTCTAAAGTCAAACTGGAAAGTAGCAGCAACACTTTAAATATGCATATTGGATGCCAAAAAGGAATGGAGGTGGAGAAGTTAAAATAAATAAAATGTCTTCTGTAGCAAGCTATTGCAGTTTATAGAATTCTTGCCTCTGACAACTTCCCAAGGACCCCCATCTGCATACTGACACAAAGAATAAATGGAAAATAGCCCTTATTATCCTGGGCTGTGGTTTACAGCAAAATCAATAAAGCTAAAGGACAATAGAAATTTGATTACCCCATTAATCCACAGTACCAAATTCAGAAGCCAAATATCCTCTTTGTAAACATCCCAATAAATTTTCAGGCAGACCAAAACTGTGAGGGTTGATTTCAGGATGAATTATTTTTTGGAGAAATTTTGAGACATTTCACTAAGTGTCACCCATCTTGGATGCTTACTGTCTGGTGCTGAAGCAAAGAGAGGGATAGATTTGTTTATGTTTCATTTAAGGCAGATAATAAACCATGTTTTCTTCTTTTAAAAAGAGATAAATTTCTTCCCAGGGCAATAAAAATTCTCTGTGAACTTTGATCTTCCTCTTAGAGAGTGTAAACAGATGCATGCTTATAAAAATGTGAGTCAAAACAGAGTTATACAGTAGTACTCTGTCACTGGTTCTTTGCTACAATCTTTCTTTTTTTCTGTAAATTATATATGTTCACTATATGTCTTCTGGGTACAAGGTCCAAGATCCTTCCTTACACTTCTGTAAATCAGAGTGGAGAAGTGATTATAAAACCAGGGAACTAACATCAGAACTGTGTGCCTAATCTCCATCTTTGACTCAGGAAAACCTCACATACACACACACAGAGGTGCATGAATAATGAATAATTGCTATAAGAAGCAAGCAAGTGGCCTTTTCTCTTTTCTCAACCTAATAGAAGACCTTGAGAACCTGACCTAGAGGAAAATAAGGCATAAATCTGCTAGGCAGATATGGATATGTGCAATATAATGCTTTTTAAGGACTTGGGAAATTCTTTTCATTGTTCTGACCTCAAGAGGGTCAGAATTGTTATCTCCTGTCAATGAAGCATAGACTGGAAACGGAACAAGTCTGTGGTCTTAGGTTTTGAACAATAAAGAGCTTCTATGATGAAGCAGACAAGACATGGACAGCACAGATTTCTCCTAAGCTAAAATATGTATCAAGCTCCTGGCTACTCACATAAGGCTCATTAATGATTGAGACTCCTGGAAGTTTAAGAAAATTTCATGGCTTAAAGGGCTCCACTTATGGTCTATTCAATTTCCAATATAAGAAGAGCTCCTTCTCACTGCCATCAACCCTAACTAGGATTCTAAGGCAATATCAGCAAAGAATAAAATAAAACAAGATCACTTATAGGGGCTTATTTCTGTAATCTTTGAAGGAAGTAATTGTATCTGCAACTGCATCTCTGTTTGGACACATGCCACAGGAAAAGTGAGACAAAGAAAATTGAATATTCTGGTCAGTCCCCTTCTGCAAGTGTTCCATGATTCTCTTTTTGTAGACACAGAGGAGATTATAACAGCTCTGCTGGCATGACTAAGATTGACACAGATGAGGAGGTAAGTCCCAGAAGTCATAGTGAATTTTTTTTAATTGTACCTGTAGTATACATATCTAATGAGTCTTTTCTTCACTTTTCAACCATGCAACCATCCCCTTTGACTGGCACAGAGTATTCTCTTTCCATACAGCTGGGTTATCTGAGTCCTCATTTTTTCTTCCTTTCTTATGATCATTGGACAGAACAAAAATATTTGAGCCATTGCACTTTTGTTACCACTAAAATACTTTCTCACTTAAAGAGCATACGTGGCACAGACTTGGGAGGAGGAGAGATAAAATTCCTACCTGCAGTTTAAATATCCTGTTAAAGGAAGAAACTTTATTGGTATTAGTAGAAGTATCATCTGATCTAAATAACTTTGTGGCAAAACTATTTACTCTTTTCTGATGCTGGAAATAAAATAGACTCACACCGAATTGCATCTGATAGGTAGATGTCATTCAGTTTCATATTGGACACTATCATCCTTCTGGGTGCTGCTTATACAAACAACCACATAACAATGGCACATTGAAGTATAAATATGTTCTTTGATACATATCTAAACTTGAAATGAAGATAAAGCTTGGGTAGTGATCAGCAACTTTTACCAGGAATGAGAAAGCAAGGTGGGTAGGCACATTTCTGCACAGCCTCTAGGGAGGGAAGTAACCCTATGCTATCCCAGTGTTTTTAGGTACATCTGTGATATCTCTCAGCACTCTATATTTCAGGAAGTCAGCCTGTTTATGAAGTTATTGTAAGGTAGCAGCGGGCATAAGTAAAACACTGCTAATATAGTACTTGGCCAAAAGTAGCCTCCCCTGTAGGAGTTTGTTTATAAATTGCTTTGGTCCACTTGACAAGGTCAAATCCATTCTCTTAATGATGAATCTCATCTGTTCTGGTGCAGAAAGAAATGTTTTCTTTCACTTCTACGTGTGGTAAGAGCTCATTCATCTCTGTATGTTCTAAAGGGAAATCTAGCTACATCAGAGAGAGAAGGAGTATTCAGAGGGCAACTGATGGCCAGAAAGATATATTGAATTCACTTTCCTGGGACAGACATTCAAATGGTAACAAGTGATAGAAAACAGCTCTATATTTCAGCATGATGTGTGCTCTCTCTCTTATGATTAAACCCCCTGTGGGCCATCTGCATTTAATGGGTTAGAACTACTTTGTAGCTGGAGTTTTTTCCTTCCATGGCTCTTATTTATTTGAGATGAGACCAAACTGCACTCTAAAAGTGCAGCATGTAGGAAACACTGCCAAAAGAATGAGAACAAAAAGGCAAATTTATGGCCCAGTGTTGTTTTAAGCATTTAACAGTATAAATAGAAAGTGTAGATAAATGTGGACATGTAAGCGACTCTGTTTATCTCAGTTACATTATTTGCCTAAATTCCAGAAGAGAATTAGTCCAATTAGTTTATACAAGGGTTGATGCCTCTGCACTAAAGATTTAGCATAAGCATAGGACTGTTTTCACACTAAAACTAACAGTCCTGTTAGTATACATCTCCCTGAAAACAAAAAGCACTGCTCAGTCTATCCTTGTCTCCCTAATTCCGTAAAAAACATCAGACACAAATTTGAAAACCATTGTAGTAAATCAGATGTAAACCACTGATTTAATAATTTCCGTATTTTAAAAATAGATGAATATGAACAAAAATAAATAAATAAATTAACTAACTAACTAACTAAATAATGGTGTTGTTCCAGGACAATTATTTTAGCATAATAAATCTATTAAGTGTTTATTAGAGATCATATCCTACTCCCAAGTGAGATCACTGGCAAGATTCCTGCTAACTTCAATTAATATTGGATCATAAGGAGATTTTTGAGTAAAGAAAATTTCATTCCTCCTTGCCAACACTGAATTTTCTGGCTCTAAATATTCAATAAGCTCCCGGCCAATGAGTGTATTTTCCTCTTTGCTCACTGTATATACTACTTAAGCATTTGCTAAATAATACTCACTAGCTCTGATCTCTATCCCAGAACTTTTTCTAAAAGACTGCCAAAATCATTTAGCATTTTATTTACCCTATGTGTTTAAGTAATATCTGTCAGGTTTTTCCATATATAAATATGTATTTCATTATGCACTAAAATGTTTATAACAAGTAATGAGAAAAATAATTTTTAGTACACTGGAAGCAGAGTTGTTCCTCCAATATCACTTTGAAATTAACATGTTTTATACTGTTATTGTCCATTAAAGATCTCAGCTGTTTTCCATTTTTAAACCAAAATTATTTCAGTAAACACACCTGAGTAAATAGCCTTACAAAGATTACTTGTGTCTGTCTTTGAGTATGCTGTTTGACAAAGCTTCATTTTAACGAGGCCCTTTTCTTCTTAGATGGACAAATACATTATGAAAGGATTAACTAGGATTTTATCCCACATACAAGCAGTTTGCTAATTATAATTACACCGTATTCAACCAAAACCAAGCAAATTAAAGGGTTTTAATCAAAAAACACTTTACTGAACTTAGTCATTCCTCTCCATGTCAGTAAATTGCTCACTCACACAGCAGTAATAGTATCAAAAATCAAATCTTTTGCAACTACTAGATTAAAGCAGAAGACTGTCTCACTGTAATGATATGAAACTAAAGTAAATTGCAGAATGGATTTTCTCACAGGAGTATGAGGCAGGGAGGATCAAGCTTATTTCAATTCTTTTTCATAATTAAAGAATGCAGAACCCAGCTTCTAAAAGATGAAGCGGGCAACTATTAGATTACAGAGGGCTGCTGTAATTAGAACTAGAGCATAGAAAAGCACTCCTGTAACAGCATCTTGTGAACCATCAAGTTCCACTCTATAAGCCAGTCAGAAATTACGACTTTTGACCTGATCCTTTAATGCATACTTTTTGAAATTATGTTTTTCATGCTAACATCAATTGCTTTAACCGATATTATTTCCTATACATTGATGTATTTATTAGATTAGTGCACTAGTTATTCCTATGGGAATAATCACTGTTATGAAGTTGGGCAGTAAGAGTCAAGCTGAAGTTGAGCTGTTGAGTGTGAGGCCTCACAAGTATAAGGGCTCACAAACCCCTGTTCTTTGAGACGATAATGGATTTGGAAGATTTACCTACTTGGTTTTGGCTTTATTTCCTTATATTACATGTCTTGTGTGGACTGTTTGAAAAGATTTGATGAGGAATTATGTAATTTTTATGCTCTTATTTAAACAGATTAAAAATAACTGGCAGGAACAGGACGATATCTCAAACCTATTTTATGTGGTAGTGTCATGATATATTCCTTCATTTTCATGCCACAGCCATATTAGTTTTAGTGAGCCTGTGGTGCAAAGGAGAATGGCTGTGCTTCACGAATTTTGGGGACTCACTGTTTCAACCGTCGCTTTTGCTTTAATGTTCTGTCCTCTTGTGGCCTCAAAAATGCAGAGAAAAAACAAATCTTGAAATTCATTATTAGAGATGCTTCTCCACAAAACTATTCTTAATTTCACAGTATATATTTATTGCCTATGACAGTTATACACCTACCAACCCTACCTCTTCAAGACTTACTCTTCATTGTTTATATCCCTCCTTAAACCCATACTAGAAAAGTGGCAATAGAATAAGCCTTATGTTGCCAGGTCCTGGTGAGATTCAGGAGTGGTTTAGGCATAAAGAGAAGAGAGGATTACAATGGGTTTAGGGTTCCCCCTTACTCCAGCATTGTACTCTGACACTCCTCCCAGAAGGCTAATCTGTCCCCAGCCATCATACTCCCATTCACTGCACACTATTTCATCATTCTAATGCCAGACTGACCTAAAAAGATCTCTGCAGATGAATAAGGAGTATGCACACTGGGAATGAGTGAGCCACTTGTTATTTCGGTATGAAAGTGCTGGGGAAATGCATTAGTTTTTGGCTGGGATAGAGTTAACTTTCTTCACAATGGCTGCTGTGGCTCTGTGTTTTGGATTTGTGCTGAACAGAGTTGATAACATAGAGATGGTTTTGTTACTACTGAGTAGTGCTTACACAGAGCCAAAGCCTTTTTGGCTTTCCATTCTGCTTCCTTGGCATGAGAGTTGGGGTGCCTGGGAGGAGACACAGCCTGGACAGTTAACCCCAACTGACCAAGGGGATATACCATACAACATGGCATCATGCTCAGTACATAAAGTGAGGGGACAAGAAGGGGGATATTTGAAGTGGTGGTGTTTGTCTTCTGAAGTCATTGTTACTGTGATGGGGCCCTGATCTGCCAGAGATGGCTGAACACCTGGCTGCTCAGGGGAAGAAGTGAATGATTTCCTTGTTTTGCTTTGCCTGTGTGCGTGGCATTTGCTTTCCCTATGGAACTATCTTTATCTCAACCCATGAGTTCTCCCGCTTTCACCCTTCCAATGTTCTCCCCAGTCTCTCTGATGTGGGAGTGAGCAAGCAGCTGCCTGGGGCTTGGCTGCTGGCTGGGCTTAAACTACTACAGGGAAGAAATACTTGTTACATAAGGAACTTCCCTGAAAATATTTTGAAACTAAGAAAAATAAGTGATTTTAATGGATTCTAACTCTGATCAGCCTGATTTAACTCTGATTTTGAAATAGCATGGATATTTAGAAATTTATCAATAAAACAACCTTTGTAATTTTGTGAAAAAAATACCTGTAATATTTTATTGTTTGCAAAACAAAATAATTTACTTATATCATGCTAAACTATCTCATTATTAAATGCAAAATATAGATTATATTTGTTAAATTTTATACTTCAGGGCCTTACCATAAAGTTCACAGTCAAAACAAAATGCCTTTAACATATTGAATTGATTTTTTTCAACACTTCATTGTACAAAATATTATGACAGTAAAGAAGTGAATGAGAACTATAGTTCATTTCAGCTTATTCTCAGCAATAGAAGATGCTTTCATTGATATGCTCCAGTGGTATGTAACACTGTTAAACTGTCGGTAGAAATAATTTCTGTCAAATTTTTCTGACCATCTTGATCATAAGAAGACTGTATCTTTAACTGCTAAATGCAGTGTTGTCCATCACTTATGAGTCTGTAAAATCATAATATAATTAAAATTACATTTCATAGGTAAATTTACATTTGTTCAGAAATTTGTTAAAATGCAGGCTTAATATTTTCAAAATGTTGATGAATCAATCACAGGAGAAAACTCAGTGCATCAATAATTGGAACAATATTTCACTTTCTCTTTTAACATGGTAGGGACTCTTTGCCCAGAAGTTCTATAAATTTAATTCTCAGCATAGCATGATGATCACATATCACAAACATTAGTTAACATGCTTGGCAGGAAGGCTATGTAAATCACCTCCTTTTGTTTTTAGTGCATTTTCCACATGTTCAAGAGGCACTGAAAAGATTAGTTGCTCAAGAGAAGAAATCATTAAGTGATAAAATCAAAGCGCAAGAACACAAGTCCCCTGAAATGTGGGAGTATAATCCGGTGGAAAATAAAATCATTTCCCTTTCACAGAAACTGAAATTATTTACATGTATTGAAATGTCTCTTTTCTAGAATTTTCTTAGAAAAGGAGAACACTACAAATAGCACTGTTGAGTCTCTTTGCACTATTTGTGGAATAAGGAGCTACTCATCTTGGTTAAAAAATCTGAGTCTGGCCTTCAGCCAGCATGGGCCAGATTCTGCCATCCTTACTAGAGCTGAATAGTACCTTAAGCTGAGCCTGATTATGAGCCGATTACTCATGTTGTGCTGAGAGGCTTTTTTTTTTGCATGAATGGGGCCATTGTGAATAAACATTTACAAGTGATTCACAATTTGGCCTATGTGAGTAGTCTCACTCCCATCAATGCAACTACTCACAGAGTAAAGCACTACTAAATAAAACTGGCAGAATGTGACCCTGTTGTAGTACTTGACATCTAACACGAAGATACTTTTTCATTAGCTAAATGAAACGCTGCAACCAACAGGCTATCATTCATTCTTTGAGACGAGGCTGATGCAAGAGCATGACAAGCTTAATGCAGGCCTGCAACTTATCACACCTCAGCTTTAATGAGTGGTTGAATGCCTATTTATTTAATGTAAAAAGTTATGCTAGCAACAAGCAACAAAAAAATTTCCATTGCTAGATTTGAGGATGAAGAATTAATTAGAATTACATCCCTTTCACTTAATTAAAATCAGCAGGAAGATGACATGGTCTTTTATTTTTCCCTTTGATTTTGGAAGCTTCAAGTGTCTGAAATTGTTGCAATATTTTGAAAATGGATATTTATTCTGTAATAAATCTGCAATTACAATAAATTCCTGGGAATTGTTACACTTTACTCCTGACATAAAAAATCTTGTACAAATTATTTTGGGGAGGTTTCAGAAGAAAACAATAGCAAATTCTGCTATGAAAATAAATAAGTAAATTGAAAGAGGCAACAAAAATGGATCAGAGATTTCCAGCTAAACTTTTCCTTCTTTGTCCACTAATGAAACCCTAAAAGAAAGTTCTGGAAATTGCTTTGGCATGTTCTAAATATTGTACCTTAAAAATAATTATGTGGAAACTGAATCAAATATAACAAAAAAAAATTAACTGAAAACAGTTTGCTAAAAAATCCCTTGTATTTCCATCACTTTCATCCTTCTGCAAAAGTGGCAAAAGTGTCTATACAAAACTAATGCCTCTACCTGTACCAATAAAATTATTTTTTTTTTCTTTTTTGCTTTAAATCATAAGTCTAGTTTTACTGCTGTCTAAACAGACCATAAAAAATGAAAAAGATAACTTCTAGCCAGAATACTCTTTTCCAGCTCCTCAGGCCAAAGTAGAAACTAATTTTTAGAAGGAGAATCAAATCAGGAAACCACAAATTGGAGTATATGTATGTGTTAAAATTTGAGTTTATTATAAGTGGAAAATAGGACAACCTTCCTTTCAGCTGTGTAAGACTCTGCTGTAAAAATCCCATTTTCAGTTGATCCTGATGGTTTCAAAGTCAAGTTTGTTTATTTCCTTGAAAGGCTACAGAATTAGTCCATCTCCTATTTTTGTTTCAAATTTAGCCCGCCCTGAGTGGAAGAAGAGAAAATCTGGGGATTCCTGTGTGTTTGTTTTTGTGAGTACTGGTAGTTCTGCAGTTGCTCTGATGAAATCTGCTTCCTGATCTTCCCTTCTTCCCCCATGCGCTCTCTGTTCCTAACTAATGGCCAGAGAGAAAAGCAGGAATGAGCAGGGGGTGCCTCGAGAGTTGTATCCTGTTCTAATCACAGCCATGCAAGTCCTTCTTTATTTCAATTAATTTACTTTGCCTTTATGAACCTGAGAGACTGACTGTTGCTTTCAAAGAGGCTGACATTTCACTCATCTGAAGGAGCTTGGAATGTGACAGGGGAAAGGGAGGAGAAGTAAATCAAAGCAGATATCAATTCTCCAGATGTAAAGTATTTTTCTTCTCTATTTTTTTTCCACCAGAAATGTCAGAAAGTCTGCTGACATTTTAATTCCTTTGTGATAGGCTGGGAGCTGAGAGCCAAAGCCTGCTGCCATTGCAGTCAAAAAGCTTTTTCCTATATACTTTAAAGGTAGCAAATTAGTCTTACATTCTGGAAAGCATATAGGCAAAGTTTCAACAAAACATAACTAAAACTAAATGAACAGTACCCTAATATCATCTTAAGATCAGTTACAACCTGAAACTGACAAGCCTTGTTGAACTTTTTTTTTCAATTGAGTAGCAAAACTCAGTAAAATTAACTGTACTGGAAATAAGAACTCAGTGTTTTGTTGTTTGGGGTTTTTCCCTAATCTGTATTCTGCTAGAAGTGTGGAAGTACTATCCCATGTTCTTTTAGCCACCTAAGCTTACCCTATCTGTAACCTTTAAGTTTCAATTTAAATACTCTAGTTGACACATAATCTGTGCACATCTTTAAAAACTCTGGTAAACACTGTGATCCTACTTTTAGTGTTATATTTGACAAAAAAAAATCTCATTATCTTTAATAGAAATAAACTCCAATCCATACGATAAAGTAGTACTTTCTATTCTTATTACATTATTTGTTCATTGGTATAAATTCAACAAGTTCTACATATATTTAGCAAAACAGCAGAGCTGGCTTAGAGCAGCAGCTCACTGCTGAGAGAACTCAGTCTACAAACTCTACCAATAACATGAATGGTCATATATTTCCTTCTTTGCACGGTGTGCTTAGAGATTTACATCATGGGTTTAGTAATAAATTTATTATCTTTTACCAAGTTGTTCCTTTATGAAGTATTCATTTGTAAAGCATAATTTTTTATACAGGATTGCTAAAAACCATGGAGTAGACACATTTGCTTAGTAGTTTTATTTTTTTTTTTTTTTGCGGGTTCTATAGTCATATTTCATCAACTGGTACAACAAAACATATATAAAAAGCAAAACAAAGAGGGCTTGTTGAGCTTGATGCATGGTAAATCTATTTGGTTTATTCTTGGTTTATTTTTAAATATAATATTGCATTTCTTTAAGCAGACATTGTGTATATTGTGATTTCTAGCATTCCACACACAGCAGCTTATTTTTGTTCCCTTTAAATATGGGAAATAAAAATGGTTTTAGTTTGCTTAAAAAAAAAAAAATTTGAGAGAGGGTATTGCTATATTACATGGCCCAAGAAATATTGGCAGCATGCTCTTTGGCTTTCATCCGTAGAACTGCAATGCTGGAGGACCTTCTTTCAAACTCTGGCTTGGTTTCAAAAGCATGTCCATTGGTTGCCCCAGAAAGCAAAGAGTCAGTGAAAAAATTATTGAGGGGCATGTGGCTGAATTGATTCTGGTGGTTTGAAAAGCCTGTGTAGCCAGAATCTGTCCGGGGTGAATGGGAGTAAGGTGTCATACAGGAGGACGTATCTCGTGGCAGCATGCAGGAGGTAACCACAGAACCACTGGCAGCATTCCCTGCCCACAGATTGTTCTGAATCTGGAACATATAAAATGAATACAATTAAACTTAGTTCATCTTTTGTTTTCTACAATGCTTGGTTTGCTTTACTTCACACATAATTCTCTTCTGAAACAAGCAAAAAGTATTTAACAAGTTCTCTGTAACCACGTTAGAAAATAGTGTGAAGAGATCATGAGTCAAAATACAAGATTGTTCACTGAAGAGCAAGGGCTGATGAATCATGTTCCTTACTTTGTCATCCATTTGTCCTGTGGCTCCATAAATGATGTCTAGTGTTGAACCTCAGGTTGCCATCAGCCCAGCCAGTCAATAAAATTAATGGAAACACACAACCGACATCAGAGAAAAAGTGTCAGAAGAGTGTACAAGATCATAGATTGTTTTCAACATAAATGCTTCTCCTTATTAGAATTCCCACTGTAATTGTAGGAAAAGGGTGAGCAAAACAAACAAATTTGGATTTCTCAAGCAACAAAGCCCAACAAGTATTTGAAAAATTTAATAATGAGAAGCCTTGCGTAATTGCTTTAAAACAAATGAAACCATAAAACATAGGAATTACTAATAATACATTCAAGACCTTTTCTTAAATTTGTTTCAAAGATAGATTTGACATAAAACTTCTTTTCAAGATTTTTTATGTGCAACTGTAGTTTGAGGGCATTTCTGTTTCATCATTCAGCCTTAACAAGGCTTATTGTCCATCCCTGGAAAACATTGCATGACAGACCAGGACACAAACTCTGGTTACCAGCAATGTCTGGAGTGACCATGTATTCAAGCTTTGATGTATAATCCTTTCTATACTTGGCAGTCACTTAAAGCTTCATTCTGAGTCTCAGGCCTTCTACCATCTATGTATAGATGCTATTTATGGATAGGTATTTTTCACTTGTTTGTTACTAGATGAACAGACAGGAAGATTTTTAAGACCTAACATAAGTCAGCTCTTGTTGTTATCTCAGGCTGCATGGTCTTTCATTCCTGCTCTACTCACTTTGATTTGATCAAACTTCACACTCAGCAACTGCCCTTCTGTTTTTCCAAACTCTCTTCTCTCTCTCTATCAGTACTACATGTATATGATATAATTTCTGACATACTCAAACTTCCTCGGTCATTCCTCATTTTCACACACCATTATACAATATACAGATTTATGTGTCTTCTCCACTTTTACCTATATATCTTTCTTAAATGCTGATATTTTTAATGCACAAATAATATCAGGCAAGACACTTTTAGCCCCCATTCACAGTACAGACCTTGTCAGCCAGTAACTATAGCCTTTCCTATTTTCCTTTGCTAAATGTGTCTTCACTCTAAACATCTGTTGTCTGTTCAGTGTATCCTTGCCCTGATGCACTGCAATTGAGCCCATGTGTCTTTGTTCTCTGTGATATGTTGGAGCAACTCAATTACTCTTCAGTTAGCACTGAAAAGTGAATTCCCACTTCAAACTTTATTTTACATTCACATTCCAAATCCATAGACAAAGGAATTTTGACTTTAAGATAGAAAGGTTATCTCTCTAGCTGAGTGATATTTTTCTGTCAAAGTAGAGGTCAGGAGAAGTAATGAATTATGACAGACACACACATAAGCACACACAGAATGAAAACATGTTTCTAAGGCTGATTGTCCCATCACTTTGCAACAGCACATACCAAACCACCACCAAGCTAAAGCGATAAATTATGGTTCGTTGAACTCATCTAGCTGAGATCTAGTGCAGATAGGAAGGATGAAATAGTCTGATTTTAAAAGTTATATTCTAAACAGTTGTATTAGAGAGGTCATCAGGAGCTAACAAACTAATCTGGACTCCTTGGGAATTCCAGCAGGAAAACAATAATCCAATAAATGCTCCATTTCAGTTTCCTGTGAAAGCCTGGGGAAAAATTATGATAGAAACACATCTCCCCAAATTCTGGGAGTTCTCAGCTTGTTTTCACAGACATGCATGTGTGCAGTTATAGTTTCACACTGTAGTGGTTTGGGTTCGCCAATTTGAGATTTCCCAGCCAATGGATAGGACACTCATGGACATGCCTTTCCACGCACACACATACACCAACATAGCTGGGCACACCTCAGGCTTCTGCTCCTGCATATTTAGGATGTCTGCTGGGAGGCAATGGAGGGAGTAAAGAGTCTGAGGAAGGATACGGAAGATCTTTCATCCTTCTTGTGGGCCTCCTGAAGTTTATATGAGGAAATCTAAAAAAAGTTTCAGAACTTTCCAGTTGCCTCCTCCCATAATCTCTTTTCAGAAGACTCAAACACCAGCCCATGGGTGACTCTCTAGTTTGATATGATTCCCAGCTGCCTTATTACTCCTTAATTAACCTACCTGAGCCAGTTTTGACTTATAATCAGGCAAATTTCCCCAAGGAGAAACTAGATAATCTACAGAGTGTCTAATACACAAGCTATTTCTGAAGGAGCTCATAATCTCCAAAGCTAACTTCCATGCAACAAAGTCTTATTTATCTGACTTACTGAAATTTCTTTCTAAGAAATGCTGTACCAAATGCTGCAGTCGCCCAGGCAGCACAGATATAATTATGGGAGGAATTAAAAAAAAAAAAAAGATTAAATACAAACATAAACAAGTTTGCCTTTAATACAGTCATGATGGGAAGTCTTCAAAAGGTTCAGAGGCTCAGTTAGAAAGTATCCAATAACCTATGTGGTCTGGAGGAATCACAAAATCACTCTTTCTTCCCATATTTCGAGTAGTTTGGTTTGCAGTAAACTAAGTTTAGTACCACCAGTTTTCCTGATATTTTTTATCCTAGACAAATCTCTTTCAGTTTAGGTTCAGTGAGATTGCACAGGTGTAAATGAGAAGAAAATTCAGCTGCAAATCCTAAAATACGCCAATGTCTTTTCAAGGAAATATGTGAACAAGCCATTAATTTCTAAAATTTTAAAGGAGTGCTCTAAGTTTCTTCCTTAGAGAAAGGAATCCAAATTATTAAACTTCACTTCGGGAATGCCACAAGATTCTAGGAAAGCTTTGCTTCTTCTCTCATGAGGCAGTTATGCTTTCCAAAATAATGTTTCAGTCATATCAATTTTCTATTCATTTTAGTTGGTTGAGTGACTTCACATTTGATAGTAAATTTTCATTTCTTTACAAGAATTTACAACATAAATATCTTGTAGTGAAATTTAGGTGCACAAGGTATTCCTGTATTAAAAATAAATACAGTAATGTTTCACAATAAGTCAAAATGATTAGAACTTCTTCTGGTATGTTAGAAGGAAAAGCAACATTATGTACATGAATTTAAAGAAAATATTTTTCCTCTTAAAATTTTGTGTGATCCATGAACTATATAAAAGGCAATTCAGAGTCTGTGAATGAGGCCATACATACAGCACATCTCTGGTTTCTGTTAACATCACAAACAACATGAGCTTTGCTCTTGTGGTTACCCTGAAATTACCAGAGCCCTTCAATATATTTACCTACTGTATGTTTTATACACACATACACATGCACACACCCCTTTCCTGATAGAAAAAGAAATAGGATTTCGTAGCTGTGACAAGAACATAACTGGAGAGTTATGGTTGTTAACATGGTTATGATATAATTTCCTAGGCACATGATCTTCTGTTAGACACTGCAGAGGAAAATGAGCTAATTGGTCATCCCGCTTGATGCCATTGCTTTTTTTCTGTTAAACTTTCAACCTCCCTGAGCTTCAGCCTTTTTATGCAACACCTGGAGAAATCACATCAATTCAAATATCAAACTTTTCTGGGCATTTTACTATCACTCCCCTAGCTTTGCTCTCCCATCACCAAACTCTTGACTCATGTCATTTCAGTCACCTGCCTGTCCAGACTAGAGACTGTCACCAGCAGACATCCCTGTGAGCACACACAGCTTCTATTTGAGTGGACATTTTAGTGCTTCACATGGGAAACAAAATTCTAATCTCTTTTAAGATCTCTAGATATCAAGAGATGTTATTGTTATATTACATAATAAATGTTATATGTGTTGAATTCTATTATAATTACTCTAGTAAGTAATTTGAAACTACACGTTTACTCTGTGAAAACAAGAGTGGCACTAAATCAAGAGTTAAGAATTTATGTAATTATAGAAAACATGTGAATGTCAGACTAATTTGTTAAATTTTTGTCACTCCTCTCCTTGCATTGCCAGAAAATATCAAATCTGTGCTAGCACAAGGAGCTACTTTGGGGGTTAAATAGCTGTTAAACTGTTCAAAACTACTAATTCACAATTTTTATCTGCTGGTCCATCAGCACAATTAATTTGGTCTGTAACTTTCTACATTTTTTTTCTGAGTGCCTCTTTAGAACATCCAAAACACCGGTAGAAATTTGCCTGTACTTCCCAAGCTTGTAGATTCTCAGAATAATTTAAACTGATAAGAGCCTCTGGGATTATTTTTCTAAACCCTTGCTTGCAGCTACTCTCGAATTTAGATAAGGTTACTCGAGCCCCATCCAGCCATGTTTTGAGTCGCTCCAGCTGCAGGAGTTCATTAGTTACTATGGGCAACTTGTCCCAGGGCTTCACCACTCTCATTGTATTTTTGCATTTATATCTAGACAGAACACTTCTCAGTGTGTAATTTGTGATCATTTTGTAGGAGCTGTTGGCCAAGTGCACATGTGAAGATCACCTGTACTGTATTGGGCTCATGTATGAGAAAGATGCAGCACACAATTTTCAGATATAAATAAAATGCTAATTAGCGCATGTTAGTGAGAGGTTTAATGATTCAGATATAAAATATGTGATAGATGCCTTCAGTCCACATTTGGCTTACACGTGGTGAACAAAATAAAAATCTGACCATTAGATTCCACATTTAAACGGGTTCTCTAAGCTTCAAAATAACGTAGGATTTGAATGTTTTATAAACTGTAAATTCTCCCTACTGCAATCTCAAGGCCAGTTGCCATATGGATTAATTATATTTCAACTGTGTGATACAATGAAAGACAATATTTCATATTTTGAAAAATACTATTAAAAATTGTGTGTAGAAGAATTTTCCATATAATTAAGCTCTAGTAAAGTCACTCATGTTTAAAGAAATACATGTTTCACAAAAAGACCCCACAGAGCAACAAACTGAATGTTGAGACCATGAGAAGGACCACATACAGTGGTGGTTTATTACTTTATTACCAAGAAAAAATAAAAGTGCAGTGCATAAGCTACTTTGTGTGGAACAGACACCACCCAGAAAGATTAGAAGTGTCACTTTGCTCTTGTTGGAAGATCAGCCACGGCAAGGCAAGTGAGCACACACGCAGCAAGACACACACCACGCAGGTGGTGGCTCAGCCTGAGCTCCATGCTGCCACAGCTAGACAGCATGAGTGTGTGATAAAACTTCTTTGAAGCTGGCTCAGATACGTCTGCCACATCTACTCATGCTTAATCAGTGTACCCATAGCCTTAATGAACTATTGTGATTAACTGTCATTTATATGTCTACTACAGTTAAAAGAAATTTTAAGTCATATAACATGTGGTGTCTAATACATTCCATATGAACATTTAATTGGAGCATGTAACTTTGATTATTGCTAATGAGGATTAGCCATATGTACTGACGCTAGAGCAAACTATAACGATGATCCAAGGACTTAGTACTTAACACATGTATGCTGATACGACTTCTACACTCTTTGACTGCCAACACATCATGTGATGCCATGCTGCTCAACATATTAATTTGATTTATCTTTCTGATGGATGGAATGCAAACTTCAGCCTCTTCCTTCTATTTCTGAGATTTTAACATTTTCCTTTCTTGCTGTAACTTCTATATCATTCCTGTTCCCATACTTTTGAAAAGCTTTTGTTGTCTTAGGATTCCCACTGCATTAGGTTGGGTTTTTTCAACTAAAACAAAAAATTAAATTCTATCCTATCCAAGCCTTGCCTGCATTTTCAAGAAAATTTTTAAAACACCCAAATATTTTATATGTGATATTAAGAGGGAAAGTAGAGTGGTGTGAAAAAATTAATCCTTTTAAAAGAACTTAGAAGAAAAATTACAACAAATGAACATGACTCAAAGAACAAGTAAGAAGGAGGAAAGATGCAAAGAAAGAAAAGAGCCTAGGTGGGAGAAAAATGTTGACCTTTTTTATCTGCTTTTCAATAATACAATGTTTTTTTACATACTGATGCATTTTTTAATAACAATAACATCTTTATCAATTTGATTCATACAGGGAAAGCTAGAAGTCTTTGTGATAATAGCATAGGCTCTTGTGCACATAAATAAGGAGGGGGTAAAATGAAATTTTGTCTCAGGTTTTCTTGTTAGTTCTCATAGGTAATCATTGAATCTGATGAGATCAAATACTCTTTGTAACAGGAGCCTTCCCACTAGCACAGGGTGGCAGAAGGAGTCTAAAGACAAAAAAGGTAAGAGAAGAACAAAGGTAAAGAGGCTTTTTATTGTTCCTTTTCCAACATATCATTTATATGTCTGTGTAAGATAACTACAGATGACTGCAGCTGAACCAAGCATCAGAATAAAAAATATTTAGCGATATCTTACCTATTTTACACCTTATGTTTTAGGAATGAAAAATTTAATTGATCAGATTTTTGACAGCTGTAAAGAGAATGCACATCTGGCATAAAAGTCACTTTGGTTAAGTTCCCTAAATACAAATGTGTAATGCTTATCTGACCATGGCTGCCTAAAATGAAGGATGGATCCTTCTTTTAAATTCTGTTCATCAACACTTCAACAGTGTCTCAGATATCCAGAGACATATTTAGTAACACTCTTCACTGTATTTAAGTGACCAAATTAAATATGGCTTGTTTACTAACATTCACTCCAGTGAAATGAAGTAAACTTCCCCATGAAAGGAGCCTGCATTCATTTCCCCACTGATGTTAAGATGTTCCACCTTCACTTTCACATCATTGGTAGGATATTGCTAGTTAAGCTAAAACTGTCTAGGATATGTGTTTTCCTGAATACACTTAGATGACTTAGACCACAATGTGTTGCACCTCGAGAACCTTGAAGTTCAAACACTGAAACATTAATGAAACTGAAAACTTTTACCAAAATGAATGAAAATCACTGTGCATAAAATTTTCCTAGAAAAATCTGATTTTCAGTATAATGTTGTTAAAGCCTTGAAAAAAACATCTGAATAAGAGATAATTGTTCTAGAATATTGTACAAACTGCCCTCCTCTGTAACCCAGGTTTTGAAAGTATAATTAATGGAAGATATATGCATGCAGAATTTGGCCAGTTTAGGAGATATTCAATTTCTTGACAGGTAGACAAGCAATTTTTAAAAAACAAAAACAAAAATCTAAAGTCAATGTACTGTAAAAATAATTAAGATTAGACTGAAAGAGCAAAGAAAATAATTATGATCTACAGAAAAATCTAAATTTTTATTATTGTGAAGATAAAGATGTGGAATTTAATAGCAAAATTAGACTGGATTATAGAGACAGGTGTTGGACCAGACCACCTTCAGACGTCACTTCCAACCTCAACTTTTCTCTGATTCAGAGCCAACCTTCTGTCTGAAATGAGTTGAAAGATTAATTTTCTCAGCGGAAAAACTTTTCAGGTTTATGAAGTCACAAAATGCATAGCAGCATTACGTTCTTAATTTGTATTTGATGAAGATAATTGCTAAAGAGACTAAGCAGAAGTCTCCACGACACCCTCTGTTTTCTCAACATATCCATGGTTGGACTCAAAAGAGAAAATCTGCAGGCTGCAAATCCTTATAATGCACACCAGAAATTCATACTTGTTCCTGCTCTTTCTGCCATAAAGCTGTAAACTCCTCAGCTTGATTGCATCATTTTTCAACATTCAACCATTTTTTTCCTGCAACAGGGAGTCTGTTTTTCTCCATGTTGATTCTCAAATAAGCTCTAGTGATCTGTGTTCCACAATCCATAAGAAAAACTATTTATTTAAAAGTATGGCAAAGCTTGTCTAATATTTGCCTATTTCATTTTCACAGGAGAAGTGCCTGTGGTGGTGGTATGGTAATAAAACAAAAGGAAAAAAAGATATTTGTTTTCTTTCTCTTACATTAACTACAATGAAATAAAGGAATTGTTGGGGAAGTCAATTTATAACATTAAATGAAACACTTTTAAGTATCTTTTCTGCCTGAGTTTCAGGATAAAATGATGAATTTACAGCAAGTCAGGCACTGTATATTTATTTTCCATAAGTGAAGCACTTAATAATGGACATTTATTTCAAAAGATTTGAATGCAGTCATGTTAGTAGTCGTGTTTTTAAAACAGATTTTCATTGTCTCAGGCATTCTCACTGGAAATGTTATATATATGGTAGAGATATTCTTTTACTGAAGGAGGGGATTTCAGAAAGTGAAAATTAAGAATTACCACCAGGTTAGCAAGAACATGCTTTTTTATTAAATATTCTGTGATAATTGCCTGGATACCTACTCATATACAAAAAAGTAGCCAACTTTTTCTCTGAGGAGTGGGCTACCTTGTTTTTATCAAGTAGCCAAGCTATGCATGCAAGCACTCGGCTGAAACAGCCAATGCAAAGTGCACTCACACCTTCATTTGGGCTCCTTGCTCGGGTTCTTGAAGTACAGAACAGCACAACCAGACTCATGCAGGTGACCAGACTTGATTACACATTTGTACCTCTCTGTTTACCTGCAGTCTCTTAGTCTGTGGTTGTAGGTGAGCACATCACATTAGTGTTTGAGTACATGTTTTGTATTTCTACACATTTTAGAGATGCTTGATCTAAGATTATGGGACCATTGTTTGCATTCCAATCTTCTGGTTTTAAGAATCTATTAATTAGTGATGGAAATTTGTCAGGCTGAAGCTTAGTTGTATGTCATATGTCTAGCAGATATTTTTTTACAAAAATATAAACAGAAATGCAGTGAATTAGTCTTTTTAACAATCTGAAAGTACAGAATAGATATTTTATTGAGTTAGAATTTTATGGATCATATTACCATATAGTTTTAAAATGTGGGATTTTTGAAAGATATTAATTTAAGGACAATCATTTTAAGTGCTTACCAATGACTTATATTATTCCATTATCTTATATTAATGAAACTTTTGTAATTTAGGGAAATGTGTAGATAGAATCCTACTAAAAATACAAGATAAGCTGGCAGACCCAAATTTCATCTGGAAATCCCAGTTTCAGCACTGTTCCTTGTATCACTTGTTGTGATGCTATCAGTAAGTCAAAAAGACCTTCAAAGGAGAGTTGACCACCTTGAATGAGATCTCTGAGTGAATGCATATCTATCTATGTCTTTATGAAACTATCTGGGGCTACCTGACATTGTGTCCACCTACCTAAACACAGAGTCATGCAGTGGTTGCTAACATAGCCTGGATTATTGACCTGCTGCATTTTGAAATAAAACCAGGGAGACTTACAAGTACCACCACAGCTGAAATGGTTGTGTCCATGTTCTGAGATGCTGGAACACAAGCCAGCTCTGGCTCAGGCACCAAATCTAGTAATATGCAACCTCTTCAGAGGTAAAACATGTTAAACTGAGTAGATGACATGTGAGCCAAAGACCCCTGGTTCCTAGCTAACAACATTCAGGATCATAGAATCACTAAGGTTGGAAAAGACCTCCAAGATCATCAGGTCCAACATTTGACCAAACACTGTCATACTAACTGAAACAGAGCACTAATTGCCATTTCCAGTCAATTCTTGAACACTTCCAGGGATAGTGACTCCACCACTCCAATGCTTTTCCATCATTTCAGTGAAAAAATTCTTCCTGATGTCTGACCTGAACCTCCCCCGGCTCAGCTTGAGGTTATGTCTTCCTGACCTGTCAGGCAGTTGTAGAGAGTGATAAGGTCTCCCCTGCACCTCCTTTTCTCCAGGCAAAAAGCCCAGCTCCCTCAGCTGCTCCTCGTAGTACTTGTGCTCCAGTCCCTCAATGTCCTTCTGGTAGTGAGGAGCCCAGAACTGGACACAGGATTTGAAGTGTGGCCTCAGCAGGGCCAAGCAGCGGGGGACAATCCCTGCCCTGGTCCTGCACTATGGGCCAGGATGCCTTTGGGCTTCTTGGCCACCTGGGCACACACTGCCTCATGGTCAGCTGCTGACAACCAGCACCCACGGGCCCTTCTCTGCTGGGTCACTTTCTAGCCACTCTTCCCCAACTCTGAGGAACTCTTCATTCAGGCAATTTAGAGCATGACCAAAGCAAGCTCACATATAATATGAGTATATTCCTAAGGTTGCCAGAGACCCTGCCACCTAATGAGGCTGAAGAGCACCAGAACACCAGCAGTGGAAGGGAACTGTGCAAGATTTTTCGTTTTGCATGGTGCTTTTTAAAATTAATTATATGGCAAAATGATGTGAAGCCAGAGACATGGAAAAATAGGCTCAGAATAAAAAATAAAAAATAAATTTTAAATAAATAAATAAATATATGCTAAAACTAGTAAGGAGACAAACAAAAGCAGTAAACCAAAGGACTGGAGAACAGAGACAGAAGATTACAACCTTATTATGCAGTATACCGTACTATTTACTAACCGGGAACTGAGAAAGAAAGAAAACAAATTAAACCAACTACAACTGAGAGAGCTGTCCTGTCCCTCTGCCTCTCTTCCCCAGCAATATACATTCAGTTCTGATTTTACATGGCTATATTACAGTTTCATGCTAGTAGGAAACTTGTTCTATTTAATGGTCTTTTGAGGTCTATAAAGAAGTGGTGAATATTTAACACATCAAAATGAAGCTGTCCAGAGATCAGATGGTTTATACCTCCTCTTAGCAAAGTATACAAAACCAGAGTTGTTAAGACGGCTGCCAAATGTAGAACCAAAGTTCTGCTTGGTCTTTACCATACCTGAGGGTAGCTGTCAGTCCTTGGAAGAACAGATATATCATAGGTGGNGCCTGGATTATTGACCTGCTGCATTTTGAAATAAAACCAGGGAGACTTACAAGTACCACCACAGCTGAAATGGTTGTGTCCATGTTCTGAGATGCTGGAACACAAGCCAGCTCTGGCTCAGGCACCAAATCTAGTAATATGCAACCTCTTCAGAGGTAAAACATGTTAAACTGAGTAGATGACATGTGAGCCAAAGACCCCTGGTTCCTAGCTAACAACATTCAGGATCATAGAATCACTAAGGTTGGAAAAGACCTCCAAGATCATCAGGTCCAACATTTGACCAAACACTGTCATACTAACTGAAACAGAGCACTAATTGCCATTTCCAGTCAATTCTTGAACACTTCCAGGGATAGTGACTCCACCACTCCAATGCTTTTCCATCATTTCAGTGAAAAAATTCTTCCTGATGTCTGACCTGAACCTCCCCCGGCTCAGCTTGAGGTTATGTCTTCCTGACCTGTCAGGCAGTTGTAGAGAGTGATAAGGTCTCCCCTGCACCTCCTTTTCTCCAGGCAAAAAGCCCAGCTCCCTCAGCTGCTCCTCGTAGTACTTGTGCTCCAGTCCCTCAATGTCCTTCTGGTAGTGAGGAGCCCAGAACTGGACACAGGATTTGAAGTGTGGCCTCAGCAGGGCCAAGCAGCGGGGAACAATCCCTGCCCTGGTCCTGCACTATGGGCCAGGATGCCTTTGGGCTTCTTGGCCACCTGGGCACACACTGCCTCATGGTCAGCTGCTGACAACCAGCACCCACGGGCCCTTCTCTGCTGGGTCACTTTCTAGCCACTCTTCCCCAACTCTGAGGAACTCTTCATTCAGGCAATTTAGAGCATGACCAAAGCAAGCTCACATATAATATGAGTATATTCCTAAGGTTGCCAGAGACCCTGCCACCTAATGAGGCTGAAGAGCACCAGAACACCAGCAGTGGAAGGGAACTGTGCAAGATTTTTCGTTTTGCATGGTGCTTTTTAAAATTAATTATATGGCAAAATGATGTGAAGCCAGAGACATGGAAAAATAGGCTCAGAATAAAAAATAAAAAATAAATTTTAAATAAATAAATAAATATATGCTAAAACTAGTAAGGAGACAAACAAAAGCAGTAAACCAAAGGACTGGAGAACAGAGACAGAAGATTACAACCTTATTATGCAGTATACCGTACTATTTACTAACCGGGAACTGAGAAAGAAAGAAAACAAATTAAACCAACTACAACTGAGAGAGCTGTCCTGTCCCTCTGCCTCTCTTCCCCAGCAATATACATTCAGTTCTGATTTTACATGGCTATATTACAGTTTCATGCTAGTAGGAAACTTGTTCTATTTAATGGTCTTTTGAGGTCTATAAAGAAGTGGTGAATATTTAACACATCAAAATGAAGCTGTCCAGAGATCAGATGGTTTATACCTCCTCTTAGCAAAGTATACAAAACCAGAGTTGTTAAGACGGCTGCCAAATGTAGAACCAAAGTTCTGCTTGGTCTTTACCATACCTGAGGGTAGCTGTCAGTCCTTGGAAGAACAGATATATCATAGGTGGCAGCAAAGTGGCTTTTAGCTTGCTGGATCTGACCATAGCGTTCTCTTTTTCTCCATTTTGCTCTTCGATTCTGGAACCAAACCTATAGTATACAAGGAAAGAGTCATCAGGGGAAACAAAATTATATACTGTGCAAAGGGTTTTAGGAAAACAAGAGATTTTGGACAGTGGCTCTGAAAAATTCTGTTTATCAACAACAGAGAAGTTCTCCACTAAAAATTAATTTTTTAGTTTCAATCTTGTAAATGTCACACCTGTTTAATTTATTGCTGGTATTAACATATTGCTTCATTTCTATTATCTCAAACAAACAAACAAACAAACAAACAAAAACCTGAAAAAGATCAGCCTGTAATGAGTAAAGAAACATTCTCATGCCCACTGACTTGCTATGACTACCCATAATCTGCCTCCTAGAGGTGTCCATAATCTTTGTCAAGTGCAGTGATAAAAAGGCTGGAAAAATTGGCACAGTAGTCTTCACAGCAGGAAAGGTTCCTATAAGGAAGGCTAAAAAGCCAGGAAGATAATAAAAAGTCACCATGTCACAGACAGTTTTTGAACTATCATGAGGTTTTTTTTTTTCTTTTTTTCTTTTTTTTTTTTCACAAATATCTGATACCTGTTTCTTATAAAGGAAGACAAAATAATTGTACTTTAGACTATGAAATAATGTAGATTTTATGCTTAAATTTCTTTATACTCCTTGGTCTGTTCTGTAACATATTGAGTGTCAAGTGTTACATCAAAAACCCATTACATGCCCATTTCTTTCTGTTACTGATAACTGTCATTGTCCCATGGTCTTAATAACTTATTTTTGTCTTTCAGACAGTTTAGTTTCAATTGGTTAGGAATTATCCTGAAGAATAAAGGGGATTGCTAAGAAAAGTAACACTATATAAGAGTAATATCCAACTGGTGTACGCTTACTGATGTAAGCAAGCTCACTGAGACTTTTTAAAGAAGTCACACTTTTAACTGAATCATTATTTTTTAAAGGAAACAATGTCATTGGTTAGTCGTCCTGCTAAATTCATCATTAATTAATTTTGATATATGCAAACATAAATGGTACATTTTTATAGATACTTCCTGTATTTTGAGGGATAATTTCTGATTCCATATTGTGGGATATTTAAAATAACACTGTTTGGTTCATAATTACATTCTTGCATTGATCTTTGGAGGACTCAACTGTCTTTTGATACTGCTTAAGCAACCAGGGCATAATGTTGCTCATTTTGATTCCCAAGGACTTGTGGCAGATGTAATATGTGCAATCTTTTAAAAGATTCAACAAGCAAAACAAGGCTCATGAATAAAACTCCTCATATATTGTTAGGAACCTTGGTGGTAAATTTGTGTTATTTATGATGCCTGAGGTTCAGCAAAAGGAAAAGGAAAGGCAAAAAAAAATCTCCTATCTCCACAGGAGGCATCAAGGACGCGATAAGGAAATTTCTTCATGAAGTTCTTTCCTTGAAAAAAGACCTTGACAATCTTCTTAAAATGGGTACCAATTACTGGACTGACATGCAGCAGGAAAGAGAACAACTTAGATAAATTAGGTTCAGGTTGGCTCTCTCTGCATGTATGCAGGACAAATATTAAATTGGATGTTGATGAAATGGTGGTGAAGGGAACTGTGGGTAAGGTATCCAGCTGATCACTCTGCTACACTAAATCAAACAATTTGCTTGAATTCATAGAAGTAAATGAGAAAAAGCACATATTTTTTTTCCTTTGACAATTCCCCAAAATGTTTCTGTTTACACCACTTTACTAGAAACTTACTCTTGGCAAAGATAAAGTAACCATTTGCCTCCACAAAGCAATGTAGAAATCTGCTGCTTGTTATCCTTGAATTGCCAGATGCTTGCCTTTAATGACGTAAGGCCTTGCAAATTGCTTAATCTTGTGATGGAATACTCTTGCTACTCTGGATAGAAATGATCAACATGTCCTTCATATTTAGCATATGACAAATGCAGCAGTTATCTTTTAAGAAAGGTAAGAACATATTTAAACGAATTAGAAATTAATACCCTGTGAGAGTCTGATATAGACATATATTTTTCATTTACCATCTTCTTTTTAATACTCTTACCATGTGAAGTCTCTAAATCTTAGAAAAAAATGTGATAATAAGTCAGATGGCACACTTTAGGTCAATTTCCCCCTTCCATGTTCTCACTATTAATTTGTTCTTGAAGTAGTTCTCCTTATTCTGGAATTACGCATTTCTTAAAACAATGTTTTAACATTATGCTACCTTCTTCTTTTTAAGTCAAGACTTAAGCCCAATGAGTGAAAGTCATACTTGGAAAGTTGTACCAAATTCAGGAGACGGACTGTGCAGAGCCTAAAGTGTTAAAAGCCACTGAAACAAATTCCATCGGCATTGCTGATATCACATCGATGTAACTGAACACAGTTTGGGACTCTATTTTCTGATGACAATGGCAAAAGTGATGCCTGCTTGAACAGACATTAAAAGAATGCTTCTTTATAAAATGAATTAGCTGACTTTCTTTCCGAAAGTGTTTCTGATTTAATTTCAGTTTGTATGCATGTGCTCTGACGTCTATTTCTCTATATGCATGTGTGAGTATGTGTTTAATTACAAGTTGTGAAGTTGTTATCATATTCAAGTCACTAAATTAAAAAAAATTAATCCCAGTCTGTAAGAATCAACAGGACTCTTATTCTTTAAATTGAAATAATGATTATTACCAGAATAGGGAAGATATCTAAAATTAAGATAAATTTGCAAAATGTGGCTCACACCCTTTCCTAACAGAAGACCTCCAAGAAAAGGGAAGGACTGAATTTCCTGCATATTTAGCTTCTTTTCTCACCATTGCACATCAAAAGCCATAAATATTATTGGGATTACTTAAAGTAATTGATTAAATAGATTGATTAAATATATGAGAACATACTGAATGAATCACATTTGTATGCAGTTACGATACTCAAATAATGCACTAAGTGGTCACTGGTATGTTTTGTTCCAAAAACTAGAATAACATTATTCATCAGTTATGGAAGTTTAAAAACCAGAAATTATACCTCCTAATTTTGTGATTTCTAAGATCATTCCATACAGAAAAGATGAAAGGATTATGTCCTTGTTTTACAGAGGTGCAAAACACACGCATACACATATTTATGTAAATACACACATATATATATATACACATTTATACACATTTATGTATGTGTAGTTTCACTGCATACTCTTTGGATAGAAACAAGGAATTTGGTTACTTTTTAGACTAATTTTCGTGCCATAACACACGCGGAATCCTCTGCATCTGAGTTCTGCATTGTCATCAGTCTGAACTACATGCAACAAGTCTTTACTTGGGATCTCTGCATATAACAATTTATGTTTTCACTGCCTAGAATTCTACAAGAGATCAAGACAGCTTTACTATTGATGTTGTTTTCTCATCCTTTAAGCAAGTGTTCAGAACTGCAACACAAGCTATTCAAAAAAATAACAAGTTATTTTTGCACTACAGCATAAGAGCTCGTGTCCATAAAGAAATGAGGCAAAACGAGCTGTTTACTTTAGCTTTACAGGCTTTTGTACAATCCCAAAGACTGTAATTTACTCATTCCTACAATGCACAATTTGTCATAGAAATGCTGGAATCTGGTTCCTACCTGGACTCTGGCCTCAGTGAGCTCTGTTCTCAGAGCTAGCTGTTCTCTTACATAGACATCGGGGTAGTGAGTTTTCTGGAATACTTTCTCCAGTTCCTCCAGCTGCAAACTGGTGAAAGTTGTTCTGTGTCTCCTCTTCTTACTGCTGGAGACATTGCTGTCACACTTATCACCAAGTTCATCCAGGTCCCCCTTCTCCTGCAGCCCTTTCACTGGAGACATCCTGAGATTGTTGCAATTGTCCATGGGCCTGCTCAGCTCTGTGTGAAGAGGCTGTCCTTCCACTTTAGTAATCCCGTAGTTCACTGTATACAAGGTGGGTTAACAGCTGGTTAGCAAATGATCAAGGGGGAAGGAGAGGTGTTTAGATTCAGGAGCTCATATAAAACAGTTTCACAAGGAACAAGATTCCATCGAGGCAGTGCTATTTCTGTAGGAGCTCATGGAAGAGGAATTTGTAATATTAACTACAGATAGAACAAAACTGCTAAATCACACTGAATTTTAACTGAGAATTATATCTGAAATTATTTTCTGAAAACTTAAAGGGTAAGGAGACTGTGCAAGAGACTTGAATATTTTCACTCTGCTGCTACTGCCGCTAAAGTAGTTAACAATCCATGAAATCAGCATCAGCTAGAGTTGTACAGATAAGGAATCTTAGCCCAAAACAGATTTTTATAAAGAGGCACAAAGCTATTGGCAAATGTGCCTTTAAACTTGGAAGCAAATTTAAAATGCTCTATTTCTACGAAAATACAAACTAACAGTGAAGTAAATTTAATACCTGTAAACTGACAAATCAAGAAGCAAATGAAACCAAAAATTAAATTCACTTTTAAAATTTAATAAATTCCATATAAATTCTTTTGGGTTTGTGAAATGGAATTGTTTCCAATGAGGTTTGCTAGGGTTACAAAATACAGGGCATTTCTGCAAAATGTTAGCTTATTAAAAGAGATTGTTTCATATATTTTGCAAAAAGATTACAGGAACTATTTGTCTTTAGGTAAAATTTGAGTGGTAGAGGTAAGAAATATTCCGCAGTAGCTTCTTAATAAGAAATGAAAACATTACCTACTTTTCAATATTTTTATTTATCACACATCACGGGAAAAGTAATGAGATAAATTAAAGAATTCAAAAAAACCTATTTTTCTTTTCTAAGGAAAAAGAGGAAAAAATATTCAAATTCTATAGAAATTAAAACTTATAAACATGCTATGTAACATAATAAGCTTGCTTTGACATTTTCTCACGATCTCAGTAATTTCTTTTCTTTCAATTCGAGCTGATTGTAATGAAACACAATTTTAAGATACTTACCATCGACACATAGATAGGAAATGCCCCAAAGCCCTCGAGGCACACAATAAATTAGCTAATTAAGAAAAATTCCAATCTATAAATCAATTTTATATACGTTCTTCTTTTTTAAATTACACTTGAATAAATCTATAAATAGTTCTTACACTTTTTTCGTACAAATAAAAGAACTTCCTCAAAAAAAAATATATACTTCAATGACTATATGAAGTCAAAAGCATATGATTTTGTTAGTCTTATTGTAGCTGATCTTAACCACGTTTTCCAATTTTTCTAGGAAATTATCTTTTATTTTTTTTTCTGTAACGATTTTCATCATGTTGGAATAATGAGGAAGATTTTGAATGTTTTAAAAAGAAAATGTCCCACATTGTCCTTGCCTATAAGCTAGAAACTTTTAAAACTTGATAAAATGTTTTACACTATTCTTTGGATGACTGACGTAGTTTTCTGGAGAATCACCTTTACGCATCATTTGGTAACACGGCAAAGAACCCGGCTACCGTGGCAGGACGATGTTAGAAGGAAGCGAAGATGACCAAGCGACCTTCCGTTCGCTGCCCGGATCGGCACCGGAGAGCCGGCCGCGTCCGGGTCCCTCCGGCACCGACCCCGAGCCCAACATCGACACCGACACGGGCGATGCTTTTCCCGGCAGTTTGCCGGGTGGAAACGCCGCGGGTCGCAGCGGGGGAGGCAGTGGCCGGAGGGCGGCCGGGGGCTGGCCAGGGGAGTTCCGGGGCTGGCCGGGTGTGCCGGGAGCGGCCGTGCCCCGCAGCAACCTCCGAGCCGCCGGTGTCCCGGGCAGGCTGCCCCGGAGCTGTGCTCTCCGCCAGCCCGGACCCGGGCCGGGGGCAGTGGGCAAGGCAGGAGCTGAAGGGCTGCACTGAAAGGAAAAGAGCTCTTCAAAGCAGGCGTTTGCCTTCTCTCGGAATTTTTTTATAATAGTAGTGGTAGTAATATTATATCAGTAGCATTGTTACAGTTATTGTTATTTTACTACGACCGGACAGTCCCTCGCGTGCCCACATCCGAAGGCTGCACAACTGCCTTTGGTCTCCCTCGGCTGGAGAATCCCTGCCCTCCCCCGTACATCTCCAGGAGGGGGAATAACCCTGGGATGAGGACTCACCGTTGTTGTCCTGGCAGGGTGATGTCCTCTCCAGCCTCACATGATGCTCAGCTCTTTGCAGAGGATTGAAGGCCTGTACGCATTTGCTGCCTGACGTTTTGCTATAAAAGGACTCATTGTCCAAAGTTTCCATAACGTGCTCCAAACTGCCTCCTGCTCCCATATAAAAGTCACTGTTCTTGCTCGGCTGGCTCTTCAGGGCAAACTTCTCGCTCAGAAAATCCATAATCATCTAAGGCTGCTTGAGACAGCGGCTGGACTGTGAGCAAGGGAGGGAGAGTGAGTGGATGAGAGGGAAGGAAGGAGGGAGGAAGAGGCGTTCAGTGCTTAGGGAGCTGTTTTGCCTCTGAGCCTTTGATTTGTCTTGTCTTGAAAGGGGAACCCAAAGTTGCTCTTATATCTTGAAGCTCAGCAGGACTTCTTGTGCAACCTCCCATTTCTAATGAATATGAAAATAAGCAAGCAGTCTAACTCCACCCCAGGTCCCCCAAGACCTAATCCCAACACAGGAGGGAGTTCCAGGCCCGTTTTCGACAGACAGATCTGTTTCAGACAGACACACACAAGCATTCGGGGAGGGTGAGGGTAGAAAGGGAGGGAGGGGAGGGAGGACAAATAAAAAGGACATTTCCCCTCTGCAACCTATTCTCATTTCTCCAGGGATCCTGGAAAGAGTAATCCCTCGCTTCCCTCCCTCTCCCCCAGCTCCCCAAGAGGCTTAGAGCGAGGTAATTTCAGGGGCACATACCCTCAAGTAAAGGATCTTCTTTAATCGGTTTGACTGATAAGACGGTAGCTGCAGTTCTGTTCCCTGAAGCTGTAAAATTAAGAACCGGTGTTCCTTCTTTATTAATCAGCTCAGAAGTTTTGTCCTAGCGTTAAACAGAGGAAGAAATATTATAGGCAGTTGTTTGTGCAGAAGGAATGGAAAACACAGAAACTGAAAACTAGAACTCTCTCACATCAGAAAGTGACCTAAAAGAGAATGTCTGCTATGAAACAGATCTCAACCAGTCTGCCTCTCTATGTGTGTTTGGGGTTGGGGGTGTGTGTGTGTTATGCAAAAAGTGGTTAAAACGGACCTTTATTTTAAATCTCCTGAAATATTATCATTAAAAAACAATACCGTTCCTAAATGAAAGTATTTTCTTTTAAAGTCTTAGGTAGTAAAAAGAAATGAGCCATATATGCATGCATTCCTATGGATATTGGGAATGCGGGTGGTTTTCGCCAAAAGTGTGAGCTTTGAAGTGTTGAATTCCTTGGTCCTTTCGCACATTGATAAGATTTAAAACACAGGCGAGAGAGATAGCGGACTATTTCGAAAAGGCACGAATTAAGGAAAAGATCTTCCGTGCTTCCTCGTGAAAGGAGTACTCAGTGAAGTAAAGCAAACCCGAGATTGCAGTCACTTCAGATGAGGATTTCGGCACCGTGGGCCGGCGCTTGTCTTTTCTATTTGAGGGTATTTTAGAACCCAATTCGGTGGGCCCTTCCCCCGCTGGGGCGGGGAGGGGAGAAGAAGCGCGGCTTTAATGAGTGGCTGAAGTACCGGTGCAACACTGGCCAGCCGGGGCTGTGGAGCTGCTTAGAGACCTTTCCTGTGAACCCAGTCAAAGGTGAAGAGAAGGCCAGTTCGGGTCCAGCATATTTCCCGGCAGGCAGCTTCCCTTCCTTCTTCAGCTGGTCTCTATTTTGATATTTTCGCGGGTAGAGGGATTTTTTTTTCAGCTACCACTGTCGAGTAGCTGTGGGCACCATACCCACACGCACAATCTGCATTTCCCCATCTTCTCTCAGGACCGGGCTGCTACCCCCACATCTCGGTCCCAATCCCCAGCGTTACCTGCTGCCATCACCGAGCTGGGGCTGCGGGGGGCTCGGAGCCCCGTCGTGACAGAGCGCAGAGGTGGTGCTCGGGGACTTGGAGTGGGACGGGTTTTTTTGTGGTGTGGGGGTGTCGCTTTGGCGGGGAGGGAGAGGTGGACGCGGTTTCCGTAAGACCGCGGGAGAGGAGGAATTGAAGGGGCGCGGAGGACGAGCGGTGCCCGCGGGGAGCGGCCAGGTGCGGCGGAGCCCAGCTCGCTGACTGCCCCGGGAGAGAGGCTGAAGCCTGCCCCTCCAAGGGCAGTTCTCGTCCCCGGATTTCTCATGAAAAACGACACGTTTCCTCCTTGCACCTTCTGGAACAACGCCTGCTCCAGACCCGAGGAAATAGATCCTCTCCCTGCCCCCGCATCTCCGTGCGCTGGCACTTCGGCAGCGTGTTTATAACTGTGCCTTAAAAGCACTAAATGCCTTGGGGAAGGCAAAAAAAAAAGGGGGGGGGCAGGGTGGAAGTGAGACAGAGACAGCGAGAGAGAGGGAAAAAATGGAGCTCTGGATGTCTTTTAAATGAAAGACACGTGCAAAGTTTTTGCAGCCTACAATCCACTTTTATCCCAATAAATGTCCCTCTTTTAAGACAACTATTAAACTCCAGGAAAGCCGAGGACAAGGAGCATCCCCTGTGACCGTAAACCCCCCAAGAGCTGCCCGCGGCAGCAGGGCTCTTTCTAGAGAGGCTGGAGGGAGCGCGGCTGGCTCCGCGGGGATGCGCCTGTCCCGCTGGCGGAAGGAGCCGCCGCGGCGAGCAGCCCTCGCTCCCCGCCGAGCTGCTCCGCACCCCGGCAGCCCCTCCACCCTTCCCTCCCGGGAGGATCGAGCCACCCCGGCCGCGGCTGGCCCGCGGGGCCGTGGAAGAGCCGGTCTCGTCTGGGGACCGAGCTGGGGACGGGCTGCGGCGTCCTCTGTGCTCTTTACCCCTGCTCCTCTGAGGAAACACGACCCTCCTGCAGCATCTTCCTCCCAGCGGGGACTCCTCTCCCTTATCGCCCCGTCTTTGCNTATATATATTTACAATATCAGAGTAGTAAATATAGAGCGCGATATCAACTCTAACCAGGTCTTAAAATCCGTCCTTTCTCAACAGGAAATAATAAATAAATAAATATAAATCAGAGTGATTCCACATCACTGTTAGCTCCAGGGACCAAATTCTGCTCTCATTTACCCTGTGCAACTCAGCGGACTTCAAAGGGAAGGAGAGATGTAACCTAGGGGAGAATTGGCGCCACGTATGGCATTCGTTCTCCTCAAAAGCTTGAAAACAGAAAGCTGACTTCAGCGGACTAAAACCATTTGAGAGGGGTTGGACAGATCCCGGGGGAGAAGGCGGCAAAGGGAAAAAAATTTCTGTGCTGAGGTGAGACAGCTTTGAAAAGCATCTTTCTTCAGGGACCTACTCCCTCCGCCAGGCAGCCCCGTTATTAAGAGCTGCATGCAGATGTGCCGCTGTGTTTCCAGAGATGGAGTATCTCCCAAACCTTCTGTGAAAGGGTGTTATGTGTGATGGAGAGACGTTTCATGACCAGAGGTGGTGTGAAGGAGCTCGCCCCTGCAGTGCATAGGAGCTCCTTGGGGGAAGCCTGTCCACTGGGACGAGCCGGGCGCGCACACGGCGGGATGCTCCGCGGTACCGCTGGGCTCTCCTGCGGGGACGGCAGGCTGCCTTACTCCCGCCGTCCCCCTGGCATTCCTTCCCTTCTGAGATCAGAAGTTACAGACCAAGCGCAGGAACAAGGATATCACTTAAATTTCAAACGTCTTGCTGCCGAACAGTCAAAGAATTTGGGAAGAGAAATGTGCGACTGCGGTTCGGACCTCCGCTTAGGGGTCTGCAGCCACTGCTGCTCGTGATGGCAGTTTCAAGCCGAAACACGGCTACTGCATGTTGAAAGCATCTCCTCACACCCTTGCATTTGTTTAAATAAAGTGAGAACGGCAGCAATACGGGCGATGATCTCCCTTTCAAATGCCCGGGAATCCCGATCCCCTCCGGTCCCTCCTCCCCATTTCTAATATCGGTTTTTAACTATGGATGGTAGCACAGAAAGACGATTTTTACTTTTCAATTTTTTTTTACACCAACGTTCCTCTTCCCTCCAAAAGCGTTAAAGCAGGAAATTCATTTAAGTATTGAATGGGAGGAAATTCGCGCTACCTGGGACTCGGCTAAACGAATTTTGGGGGTACTGTTCAATTCCTTCCACATACGCACACTCCAGCTGTCTGTAAAGACGGAAGGTGAAGCTGTGAAGATAAGGGCTGGGTGTTCCCGCAGGAGGGCTGGCCCCGCAGTGAGGGGCGACTGAGGGATGGTTATAGAAGAAGGGAAGCATATACGTTTTCTTGAATAGGATCAAGCACCCCAATAGCCGCCGGGGGGGAAAGGGGGAGGGTGTGTGAAACACGAAGAGAACTGTCTATCTTGAAAAACAGGTGCTCAGATGGTTCAGTATTTCCACAAGCCTTTTGCTTTTTTTTGCTGAGGCTTTACCTAGGAGCTCATTTCATGTTCAGACACAGCGATTTTATTGCGTGAGATGGGCGTAGGCTCCAGAGAGACCCTCTGAGAAATTAGCTTCTCAGTCTCTGCCACTCGGTCCTGGGAACTGACCTGACGTGCGGAAGCAAAAATAGGTGCAAAAAGACAGTCTGTGACTCTCTCTCCCAGTGGAATGTGGCGAATTCCAAGTTACCATCCAAAACTTAGCTTGGCTGGGTAATAATTTTCCAGACATCCTGTTTGTGAGAAGAATCATGTGAAATATTCTTATTGCCAGCAAAAAGAAGTGCATTGCCTCTCAAAGAACACTTAAAGAAGTCGAGTTTTGGGGACTGTTGGATTTCCTCTTTATTTTTTTTTTTTTAATTTTTTTTTTTTGGCTTTGGCTTTTTGGGGGTTTTTCTGGGTATGTGAGGCATCACTATTTTAATCCTGACAATAAAGATTGTGTTTCGGATTTCCGCAGCCAGGTTGCAGAAGGTCCCAATCCAATCCCCCTTTAACGAACTTTCTTCCTAACAGGCAGGTTTTGTTCACCTGAGCAAACACAAATCGGTTCTGGTGTACGTGGATGGCTTTAAGATTTTCCGTTTGGAGAGGAAATGTTTAATTGACACTGTTTGGAGTGCCTTTACAAAAAACCTGGGATCTGTAGCTTCAGAGATCAGTGAAAGCGTAGGAGCAAATCGACTACACTTCTACTCGGTAACTTAATGTTAAATCTGCGTGGGCAGCCGACGGGTCTGCTGAGCCCCGCTCACCTCGCACAGGGAAGGAAGGTGGTGTCACCTCTCATTAGGCTGGGCCCGAGCCTGGAGCCTTTCCCACTTCCCCAGCCACGCTCGAGGTTCGGACGCTACCAGGTGTAGTGCACAAAACAGCCCGAACGTAACGACAGCAACCATTTCACGGTTCCTGCAATTTGGCGCTTTGACAGTACCTCAGCTGTTCGGGAGATGTCCTGTATGACACCTGCACAGACAAAATGAAGATTCTATGTGCCTCAAAGGCATAATCAGGGGACAAGCAAGAAATTTGGTGAATGAGGGAGTTACCCCGTTAGGAAAGCAGGATTGCTGTCAGGGCTGGACAAACCTCAGCAATTTTCTTCTTGCAACAGGTAGTGACGCTTCTTAAACCTTTTTTAAATTTTTTTAAATTTTTTTTTTATTTTTTAAAGCAAAATTGAATGAGATAATATTTAGTGTGTTGATTTAATCTTAGCCCCATAGGAAATCTCAGCAGAGATGCTCTATAAAAGCATTAATCTCTTATCTTGATCTAGTTCAAATTATAATGAATCCTACTTACATATGTGTTATAAAAACAAATCCTACACGAATTTAATCTATGCTTTATCGGACTGCTATTGTAGCCCTTTATCAAGTTTAGAAAGGATTTGAAACTTGGGATGTGGGACTCAAAGCCCCGTGCAGTTTGGTACCACCAGAAAGAAGAGATTTGCTCCAAAAGATGCTTCTCATGTCCGATATTCATACTTATTCCCCTCCACTCCTCCCCACCCCCTCCGCCGCGGCACTTCGGCTAAGGTAGGATCTGGCTCCCTCTCGGGCTGTAAGGTGAGGCAAGCACAGAGTTGCTCTGTCTGCAGCCCGGAGCAGCGGCTGTCCCCCCGCCCTTACCGGGGCACAAAGCTTCTGGCGGCTCCGGCCGAGCCCGGCTCCAGCAGCCCGAGCGGCTCTTCAGAAGCCAAATCCTCTCTCCCACCCCTTCTGCCAAGCTTTCCAACAAATTATAGACATATTCGCAAGGCAAAAGACAAGCACAGTTCTCCATATCACAGAAACAGACGCCTTAGAAAAAAATCTAGATGTGAAAAAGCACCCTGTTAGGTTTTTGCGGGGGAACATTTGCTTCTCCTCCCACCCTTACCCCTGGAATTTATTTTCAACGAGCGGCCTGTCCCCAAAATGAGCTGACAGCGAGTTTTAGTGAACAATTCTGTCTAAATTACCGCTTTTGCTCTCCCATCGCTGGGCTGTAGGACACTGAGCATTTAGCGTACCTATGCAAGGGAGCAAATTAAAAGCAAAGCCTTCTTTTGCAAGTTCCCCAGCCTTCCCTGATGGCAGTTTGATTGGTCCTGGGACAATTCCGAAAATATAAGGGCTACATTACCGGAGCGACCCGAGGCTCTGAATGCATCGAGAGGCCTGGAGACTGTGTGGGGGGCTGCCTTGTCATCTCAGATGAATTGATTTTTTCTAAGGCATGAAATATGGGTCGACATTGTGGTTTCTAAGCACGAAGGTAAAGGAAGGTGTGAGACAGAAGGGGCAGGGTCTAAGAAATAGATCCCTGTTCAAGTTGGAGGTACTAACAAATGGATGCATTGAACTGCTTTGACAAGGACTGCCGGTTTTCAAGGCTACCTCGTTTGAAAGAACCCTTGCTCTTTTTTTTTGCATTTTTTTCCCCCAATGCGATGTGTGCTAGATGCGATTAAAAATGTGTAATTCAGCGATGTTGAAAGCCACAGAGCAATTTTATTCCGGTCTTTCAGCACCGCCTCTGTACAGTCTCAGCCTTATTTTGTCATTTGCTAAGAGCTGCCTGTATCTTTTGAAACGCTAGCCTGCATTAAGGAGCATCTATCCCCGAGCCTTTAGACTCTGCCCTTCCTCCCAGAAACGGCTAGATGGATACAGAAAAGAACTTAGTGGTTAACCGATATGCTGCTAATATTTCATCCGCGGGCCTCCTTCTCCTCCTTCCCTCTCCCCTTTTAAAACTTCAACTCTTGGAAAAACAACATATTTTAAGCTTTCCACACAAATATTGATATTGGCAAATAAAGCCAGCCCCCAGCCTTTGGTAAGAGACAGTCTTCTTTTTGTTTCTACCCAGAGCAATCCAAATTAATCCACTGTATTACAAATTGCCTCGAAATATTTCACTTCTCCTGACAAAACCCATACCCGACATATGTCACTATAAGAGACATTTTTCCTAGTCCGTTTGTATGCTGGGTCTTTCTAGAGTGCATCAGGCAGCGACGGGCAGTGAGGAGATGGCATGACCCAGCAGGAAATTATCTTATCTCTGTTTGCATTTGTGCTGTGTCAAGGCACAAAATGTTTCCTGTTATCAAGTAATCAGGTAAAGCCAGAACTTCGTAAGCCTGAATCTTTGCCTCGCCTCCTTTTCGCAGGGCGAGAGGTGCCCACCAGCTGAAAGCAGGTCCCCCACTTCGACCATTTGCCAGTCACCACAGCCAGCGCATCTCTCCTGAACTCCTTCCCACATTGCCCTGGCCGAGGCTCTGAGCTCAACCTGGCACACGGCACACGGCCAGACTGCACATTACATGAAAGGCAACAACTTTCCGAGTCATGACCTGAAATTAAGTGCGAATGAAAACGGCACAAACGTGAAGGGGCTGTGTAGAATGCGGCTCTTAGCTATTGGTTTTGTTTTGTTTGTTTGATGCTTTTTAAAAACTTATTTTCGGTCAAATGTCGCATAGAAATCCACGGGGCCGGACCCGCACTGGAGAATGAAGCTTTCGCTGGTGGAATGGAAGGCAGGATCTGTGCGGGCTTCCCCGACGCAGCCCCTCGGTATCGCTCCGGAGCGGGGCTCACGCAGACGCTCCGAGCTGGCACCGGCCGCAGACGCACCTCTCACAGAACCTGCAAATTAAAAAGTAAACTGCGAGGCAAGAGAAAAAGCCATCAGAAAGTGTCACTTCTTGAGACTGCGAGGCTGATATTTTTATTCTCTTATCGCCTAGCCGTTCTTTTCTAATCCCGCAACAATCCTTCTTTTCTCATATACAGGACAGCATCGTCTAAAGAAAAACTGCTGGAGAACTCTGTTTAATCGCAAGAATAGCAACGTATTAGACAAACGAGCCAGGCTTATGGCTGACCCGTGTTCTTGTAGTGGATAACCTCTCGAAACTCTCCTACCCGGTAATGGTGACAAAACCCACACTATTTGGACAGCACAGCTCTCATCTCATGATCGGAATGTAGCCTCAATATACAACCCATTTTATTTGTGTACGTTCCTCTTTTTTTTTTTTTTTTTTTTCAGATCATGGCTCACAAGCACAGAAAATTGTGCCGATTTGAAAGAGGCATTTATCCTTTATTAGAAATTAACTAGCTATAGCACTCTCTTAAAAAGCTGTCTTCCATCTCAGGAAATATGTGGAACACCTTGGCTGTGGCTCAACTACTTGGTGGCGCTTATTTACATTCAAGATTGAAGTACTGCCTAGCAAAGAAAAATTTACTAACCTCTGGTTTCTTTGTATAAGTGTAATTTAAATGAATAAGTTAGGAACAAAGAAGACTCGACCCTTAGCTATTAACAAACGTGTTCTTTATCACTTACTTACTTTGTGAAGTCGGCATTTGTTGTTACCCACCCAAAATGCTCTTACCGGCTTTATTATTAAAGAGTTTTCAGTTGCATCTCAGTCAGAAGTAATTTTATATCTTCCTAGATATTTGGCTTATTTAATGTAATGTTGAAAAAAAAAAAAACCCTATATAAGTAGCAATCTTCAATCTTTCAACTAAGAAAAGGTTACTAACCCCAAACAAATCTATTTAACATTCGAATGAAGAGCAGAGGAGGAATAAATGGTAGTCCTTGGCAGCTAGTTAGGTATTAACCTGTCGTGTCCGCATCTGTCACCAAAATAACAGAGGAAGTGCTCATAAAGGACAATCCACTTGCCTAAATGACCTGTAAATAACAGTGTAGCTCATAATGACATTAATTTCTAGTCCTTGTAAGGATGGTCTGTCCGGGGAAGTTAGATAATAAAAATCTCTTTGGAAATCTAGTTCCTGTTCATTAGGCATCATGGAACTTCATTAACATCTCTCCAATAGGTATTTTATTGCTAACAAACCTTCAGCACAACTTGGCACCAGAAGGCAAGAGAAAGTGCTTTCAGGAAGTAGCCAAGGGTATGTGGTCAGTGTTTTTCTGTCCATCATCTACCTCGAAATCCGGGAGAGCAGTTCTCCACAAGACCCAACCCTACCTTATGTGAACTGTTACTCGCAGGCCATACCTGTCTTCTTCCCTACACTTGGCATATTTTTCTGACTTCGTGTGAAAAGAGATGTGTCCCATTCCTATTTAACCCCACCGACACCCGTGACCAGTTGACATCCCAATCTCATATCTATATAGATATATGAATATATGCAAAAGTATGTATGAAAGTGTAAATGAATGTATAGATATAAATTTCTTAAACAGGCTCTAAAAACTGCAGCGACTGACACAGACTAATATACAAACACAATTGTTTCACAGTTGTTATAACGGTTAATTTTTTTTTCACTTACGACTGTAGAAAGAAATAAACAAAACATTAAAACCCCAAGTTGCTGAGGGTTGGTTTGTTTGGTTGGTTTTTTTCTCCAGCTAGTACAGCTAAGTACAAACTGCTTGGAACTCAGATGCAACAGCATGCAATTCAATCTTTTATAAAATAATTAAGAGTTCTAATCCTGCTTTTTTTTGGGCCATGTGGTAATAACTACTTTTCATATGTGTTTTTCTGACAAAAGAAAAGCATATTAAGACTGCACAGTATCCCACAATATTAGTCTGGCTTCTATGGATGCTAGTGGAAGGAATTTCAGTATGCATCAAGGAAAGACTGCACCTTCATAAACATACATTGCTGTTATCATGAGAATCCGAACTTAACAGCAAAGAGATATTAATCTAATATATTCCTCGTAATACTTTTAATAACAGTACTGGAAGACCAAGAGAAAGTTTTGCAACCATGTGTCGGAGGCCAGATTTGGATGCTACCTGTGGCAAATTTTTAAAAAATATAAACACTACATACAGTGAACATGCCTTTAATAAATGCATGTTCAAATAATAGGATTATTAATGATTAAAGATAGTGATTTACTAAATCAAAATGTAACACCAACTCACCCTGCATCAAAGCAATATCTATGCTATACATTAACACGCGTCTTTCGTGTCTTAACACGAAATGCCTTTGAGCAATTATCTTTTGAATCAGCATGGGTAATGTGTCTGAAGTAGGTAAATCTGCCCTAATTTATTCAGCGAGAAATATTTCCTTACAGACTTTTGTCATTCAAGTGTGGGTGATTTGACATTAGCACCTCGTTAACATGCACACTATGTCTTGGGGAGCTTTTTTTTTTTCCCCCCTGCTGCTACAGGTGTTTTTCCTGATGCCCCGGTTGAAACAACAGAGGGTTTAAAGAACTACTGAGCACACCTTCAGATAAGTAGCACAGGAAAAGAGAGTCCAGGGAGACAGTTCAGGAGAGCTCGTAGGAAGCGCTTCAATCTGCTTTGGTGAGTAAAATTCACGCACCTTGTTTTCTTCTTTGTTTCAAACGAATGCTTTTCGAGTCTCAAGTTTCATACATAGAAGGAAGATTTTTTTAAAAGAGCTTATGCATACGAAGTCCCTCCTCCTTCATGTTACAGGATCTTCCCAGAACAGAAAAAAGGGTCGAGGAGATGATGCTAGCTAGCCTGGGAGAAGTCTGAAGCACTGCAAAAGCAGCAGCGCATCCAGGAATGCCGTTTCAGGGTTCTATGATGTAAGTTTTGTTGGACTGTCACTGACTCACAGCCTCTTCAACATCAGAACGAAATTACAGAGAAACTTACTTTTAAGTATATGTTCTTGTCCTAAATGGGAATTACTGCACCAGGGGGTAGGTGTGGAAGGGACAAAGAAAAGAGGGGGGGG
>VXBI01008774.1:583371-611233 GCA_013397375.1 Toxostoma redivivum | reverse complement strand
TTTTTGTACACTGCAATTCTGAGAAAAATGTGTTGGATACAATAAGACCTCATCTTATTACACATTGCGATGTTATGTAATGAAAACAGCAACATGTTTTGGCATACTTTATACCTTAATTTATGTTGGGTATATGACTTATGCAGACTAAGCATATTATGAACCTAAAAGGCTTGTCAGTGAATATTGTCACTCCAATTTACAATTTAGTAAACTGTACATTAAAAAACTACCATTTATCTTTGCAAAATAAAAGACCTTAAAAATGTTGCCAAACCATTTTATTTAGCCTGGGAAGTATTTATCATTCAGAAACACCCTGAAAACAAAGAGATTAGGTATGATAATTTTTATACAACAGATGTTTTTATATAGATGTAGATACAGATGATATAGAGATAGAAAGAAGCATAAAATCTGAAATATCCCTTATTTACTGCTTTGGTGATGTGCAGTGTATTATGAATACTCTAGACAAATAGAGGGGACAACCTGCAAGAAGGGTTAATCTACAAACCTCTCGATTTTGTATTTTGATTTCCAGTTAATACCTGTAACAGTGGCTAGACACACTGCCAGTTGTTGCAGCAGACATTTTGAAATAATGAAGCTTTTCCTACAAAACTTTCAGCCTTTATGTTAAAAGCAAAATCAGAAAAGTTCCAGTGTTTGTTGGTGACATTTAAGTCATTATATTGCAGATTCTGAAATCAACCTGAACACCAACATCATACATTTGGAAACTAACTAGGTAAGACAAACATCTACTGACATTTTATACCCTGTTGACAACCACAGCATTGATATAGTCAGGTTAAGCAACCTGACCATAATTCCCCAGAAAGGCAAAGAAATCTTTTCTGAAATAGGGTGCAATATGACTTTTCTATAGCAAAGTGATAATATAAACAGGACAGTGGTTCAAACAAGCAAAACTATTTACTGGAGGCTTTCCATGAGATCAGCCATCTTTTTATCTGAAAATTAATGCAAGTATTCACAAAAATGAAGATAAATGCTTTTAACTCATAGTTAGATATATAAGTTAGCATAAAGAATAGTTTACAAAATAACATCACATGTTAATTTAAGTACATTTTTAAAACAGCCACAATGCAAGAATTTATGTTCTTTACTGACTGAAGTTTCAAGCCCCATTACTCTCTCCACCTCTCTCCAACTACAGGGGGTTGCAGTTTACAAAATCAGACAATACCAAAGGCAGCCTTTTTTTAGATCCAATTAGCAATTTATACCCTCAAAGTGGAAGACATTAAAATAATATTAGGCTTTGAAATCAAGGAAGTTTCTGTGCTGTATGCTGATGGACAAAGCATTGACTAGAAGTAATGAGTTAGACACCCATGAACAGTTGAAACAGTATTTCTTTTTCTCTAGATTTCCTTGCACCACAAAGCATTTACACATGGTTAACAGTGACATATAGATCTAATTTTACATTATCCCAGAACAAAATTAGAATTTTTTTTTTCTAAAATCCTGTAGGAAACAGAAGTATTTGAAAGTATAAAATCATTACAGGTTGCTTTATCATACTATGACAATAATTTATGATGAAAGATCTAGAGGACTACACATATTTCTAATAAAAGTGCATGATCATAATTTGTAAAATATTCAGTAAAACATTCTAAACAGACTTCTCCAAGAATTGCATTGCTGGCTGTTACAGCGCACAACACAGTTTGCAAGCATGTATTATATTTCGTGAGAAAACGAGAATTCAGTGTTTCAATGTGTGACATACATCACAAGAACATGAATCCTTATTGCATTTGGACTTCTCATACAGTTCTTATAAGAAAGCCTAAACTTAGTCACTGCACAACAAACCTTGTAGAGTTAATTAGTTCTGCCTTATATACCACATGAACATATAAGCAATTGAAAACATAAACTATGATAACTGACTGACAGGTATAAAATACTTTGACCAGAAAATCCCACAAAACCCAAACCACTGTAACCATAATAAAATAAGTCAAAAGTAGTTAACTGAAACTGGTTTATTGGTAATAAGTGAAAATCCAACAATTGATATTCAGAAGCTTAAAAAGAAACAGCTCTCCATATGTTCTCCGTGTTTGATTAAATCATCTAGTTAAGGTATCTCCAATATTCAGCTAATATTTTTAAGCTTTTGCCTTTTTTTGCCTGCTCCCCATCCTCCGCTTAGCTGCACTGGACGGTCTCGAAATGATATTCGTTCTCTATGAGATGGGCCCAAATATGATTTTTCTGGAGTAGAAATATTATTTTCTAAACAACAAAACAGACACAAAATTAAAAACCAACCAATCAAAATTCCCCTAAATTTCACTGTACCATATTCTTTTCAAGACAATAATGTTTCTAGGTCTAATTTGACAGCACACAACTTTTATAGTTATGTATGGCTCAGTGTTTAAAAGTAATACAAGTATTTTCACATGGCAGTACTTTAAAAAAAAATAACTCCTTATCCAGAAAGATGGTAAAATTACTAAGCAAAGTTATCATAGTTTTAGAAGTACCATTATCTGTCCATTTTGAACTTAAACACTTATGGAGATAGTGCTTTAGACACAGAAACCCATCCTTCAAGTGGATGAAGAACTAGTTCAGAAGATATATATCTAATTAACAAGTTTTTGTGGTTATATTAGACCAAGTGAAAGAGAGATTTCTTTTGTTCAAAGCTCAGAAATACTTAAACTTAGATGCTGGATGGTGCCACAGAAAAAATTAAGAACACATATGAATATGTGAAACAATCATTTCCATTGTCATGCATACAGATGCTTTAGTAATTTAGGCAATAGTTTCTAAAACACTCTTCAGGCCATTATTTAAACAAAATAACCAATAGGCATGACCAAAGGTATAATATCTATTTAACATAAATGAACGCTTTACACCTGATAATATCTTTCTTTGGCATCTGCAAGAAAGAAAACATCTGTGGAAAACAGCCTAAGCTTTGCAAGAGAATGATATGATGATATGATGTTCACAATACAGCAGTTCATGTCTGTGAGTACATATATATATATAATTAGCATGCTAGCTTATTAAACACATATTTTATGAACAATTTTTTGCCACTTACCAAAGGAAAATATTATTACCTTCATAGTTTCAGTATTTTTGATATTTTAAAATCTTAGTACTTCTCAATAAAAATACTAAATTTCTCACAATACATAGCGACAAAAAAGTAGAACATCATTCAATGTACCAATATACAAAACATAGCTATAAATTTCAAAGACTTTTTTCTTTTTCTATTCTAGGATGCTTTCCTGTAGCCTGCTAGATCTAAATGTCAGGAGACTTTCCCAGCCTACAGCTCCCTTTGTTATGAATTCTTAAATTATTGCGAATGCATCTTACTAAAGCGTTCTCTCTTTTGGCCACCAAGAGCTTTCAAGTATTTTTAACATTACCTCTACTCATCTTCTTATGGCTCTACAGATGTAGTAAATTGTTTCTTTTTTAAAATATATAATTTAGTCTTGATGCATCTCCTAAAGATCTAAAATTCTAATGTTTTGCCTTTACATCAGTTTCAGTTTCCTTGCCTTTGGATTATTTTATTTAACACCTCAAATGGTAGCAGATCTCTCTAGCACAGAAAGGCTTTTGTTAAAGAGCAAAGAAAATATTTAATCAAGCTGTAAACTTTCCATTAATTATTTTGCCTGGGAACCATAACATATACACTAAAGACTGAAACCCTCAAATTAGTAAATTAAGTGGTTAATTAGTGAAACTACAAAATAAATCTAACATGGTAATAATATTTTTTAAATTGCATGCCTTTAATTTAAAGAATTATTTCATGAAATTGAAAACATTGTTAAACAACAAAAATAATTAAGACTGGAATTTTTTTGTTAAAATAAAAACGAAAAGAAAATGGCTATTGCACATTTAAAGTGGAAAACAAAGCTGGAGCTAACATGCTTTTTCTGTGCACTCATCTTCAACATGGTATCCACAGTATAGGTAAACAAGACATACAATTTTTTTCCTATATTTTGACAAAAAAATACATTTTATTACATTATTTTATAAACAATAAAAACAGATGCTAGAAAGAGCCAACAATAATGAATTTGAAAACTAATCTAGTAATTATAGACCCAATATAGGAAGACAGTCAGTCAACCTAATCCTAACTGCCTGATCCGAATTATTTCTGGACTAACCTCGCTTGTTTATGAACCCATGTGCACTGCTAAATAGTATTTTCATGATGGATTTCAGTAATCTGTACATGTAGGGTTTTTGCCTCTCCACATGTAATTATATACAATGTATTGGAAGGAATATATTGTCCTTACATGAGTATGAAATACGTGTTATTATTCCATTAAAAAATCCCAAAGACCTGCTGTATGCAGGTTTAACAAATCAGAGGCTCTCCCAAAGTCTAACAGTCGTGGGTCTTTTTTTTTAAATCTAGTCTCATTAGGTTTCGCAGCATCTGCTTTAAACTATTATACAATTGTGACCTAGACAAACTGAATTGAAGCACAGACTAACTCTGCATTCTTTCTTTCCACCCTTTACACAGTTCTCAGCACTATTCAGCCAAGGAAAATGAAGCCATTGTTGAGAATTGTCAACTAATTTGGAATGAAATATCTATACAGGGATTTGTTGCAAATCACTGCAAATCATTCCCTTCGTATGTCCCATATTTCCATTTTTGAAATGGGTATAATTATGTTGGCACATCTGATAAAGCACTTTGATATCTACTAAATAGTACTAAGAGATGGGTATTATTATCAATGCTACTGTTCCATTTATTGGTCTAACTGTAGTGATGAAAAACAGCTGGCGTGGAGAACCAACGGCCTATCTCCTGTAGAAGAATTCTCAAGGACAGATTAATCACACCAGCATAACACAGTTTGCTTACTCCTATTCAGATCACAGCTATTTCTCAGATGTTACACCAGTGGCTATTGCAACTGCTAGTGGCTTAAATATTATTTATGATTAGCAAATTGTGTCCTAAAGCAAAGAAACCCCATTTATCATGAAGGTATTAGTCAAATATAAGAAAGCGTTTTGCTGCAGTTCTTTCTCCCTAGAGTTTAATGCAAGATCAAACACAAAGATTAATGAAAACAAGAACGGAATCACAGATTCATGAAGGTTGGAAAGGACCTCTAAGATAATGGAGTCCAACCACTAACTCAGCACTGCCAAGTCCACCACTAAACTATGTCTCTAAGCATCACATCCACATATTTTTTGAACATTTTCAGGGATGGTGATTCCACCACTTCTCTGGTCAGCCTGTTCTAATGCTTGACCACCTCTTCTGCGAAAAAATTTTTCCTAATATCTAATCCAAAAATGATAATCCAATAATGAATGGAATGCATTGCAAATATAGGACTTACCTGATTGATCATACATACACCCACAAATTACTATGCTTACTTTTACTTCATGTCTTTTGCTATTCCAGTGAAAATCTAGGTATGAGTATTTCATGTGCTCAAGAAAGAGCAGCTTTGCACTTAAGTGTAAAGTAAGCATCTAGGTAGAATCTTGCAAGAAGTAAAAAAAAAAATTGCATATAAACAAAAAATCCTCAGTGACTTTGTTGTCCATACCTGTGTTTATAACAGTTTTTCTGATTCTGATTTTCAAACAGGCAATTTCTTTCCTTCAGAAATATTCAATAAAGACACCTCAATTAGGAAATGGTTAGAATTTTGTCAAAATTAAGGAGAAGATGAGAGTCTGGTAAGGGATGACAATGGCACTTTGAATTAAAAGACTAGAAATAGAAGCTAGAAATGTTCCTTAAAAACACGGCCTTCTTAAAAAAAAAAGGCACAAACCAGAAAACAGCCCCAACTTTGTGAAAACCTGCAAAACATATTAAAATTATTCCTTATGATATATTTTTTCTTATATTTATTGATTTGGGCTTTCTTTTGAGGGACCTTACATACTCCTATTACAGCATTACTAATGATGTGAACAGTTTTTATGGCATACTTGGATTTGCAATATCTCCATTTCCCCCTAAACTGCAATGTGTCCTGTAAATGAATGGTTCACATACTAGCATATGAGGGAATCAAATTACTACTATCATAATTTCTTAATTGCTAAAAAAAAGGTGACATTTACAGTCATATTTTGCTATAAAGAGGCATGTATTTCGTTAATGTGCATATATATATAGGTATGTAAGTATTCATTTGTGATTTATTAATAATTGTAAGCATAATCACAATGCTTTTATTTCATATTATGTTCCTTAAGTGTATTGGTAGTGGGCCTTGCTGAAAGGCAACAATAGAAAGATTCATACCATTTCAAGATATTATCTTTAGCATCTTTACTAAATAGAATTAGATATATATTAAATGTAAACTAACATGTTTACTAAGCATAAATTAGAACAATTACATTTGGTTTACTATATACACTACTGATATTTTTGACCACAACTATTATGATTATTATCATTACTCGTAGTAGAATTAAATAGAACCTGGCAAGTATATTAAGTATAATTTAACATGGTACATGGTTATTTTAATACCCACTGATGTGGGAACAAATCTTAGCCAAGAAAAGCAATTTAATTTCTCCTATACTAAAGCAGGCTCTAGCACTTATTTACTGTACGTTTATTTACTTGTAAAAATTTAATATATGAAGCTCCAGTACAGTCTGAGAGACTTTCAGATGCCGGTATATATCAAAAAATATTTTGAGTATGTGCTGAAAGCTTGTCTTGGGGTAATGTCACATGCTCCTATTTCTAAGCAGTCACTTTTTGGTTGTTTAATCTGTTTTCTGCTATCCATTTGTTCTGGTCTTTTTTTTGTTAAACCCTGGGTCTTTTAACAAATGTCAAGGTTTACATATCCACTGTTTTGATAAGTAATGCAATATGTAAAATGCTTTGAATGAAATTCTTGGTGTCCAAGAAGAAAAGCTTTGTTAAAAAGGTTATGATAGAAATTTTATGATGCATAGTAGACGTCATAGGACATTTATCGACCCACCTAACATTGTGTGTCTGGAGATATAATTTATTCCAAAGTCCTTACCATATTGTATTACTTAAAAGCAAATACAGCATAAGAAGGCATGGAGAAAAAAACCTGAACATTTTAATGAAAGTGACCAGAACAAATCCTTAGCAGCAAAGCATTTACATCAATTTAAGCTCTGGAAAGAAGGTAGTTTCAGCAGGTCTGTGAAAAAGGTAAATGCTACAATATCAGAAAAGTTAACTTTTTAATAATGTTACTTATGGCTATCTTGAATTTGGATTTTTTTTTTTTTGGTAGTTGCATTGTTTGCATAACAGTATTTATGGTGCTGCAATTTTACATTATATTTTTAAATTTCAGAATTGTATTTAAATAGCATATAAAGTCTGGGGATCAATTTACATGAAACACCACATGATATGTAAAGATCATATGTATCTCCTTTTTGCATTGAAATGTGAAGAAAGAATATACTCATGATTAACCTTTTTTAAGCAAATGATGAATTTTGTTTTAAATCTGCATGACTTCACATTGGTAGGACTAGACACTAGTTCTAAAATTTTATAGAAACACTGAACTTAAATTTCTTTGTTTATCAAACATTGATGTTCTTCTAACTAGTTCATGCTGACAATTACATACTTGAATAATCTGAACTCTAAAATGTGGCTCAGTCACATGGAGTTGAAAGAGACAACCATTTACAAGAATATATTATGAACATTTATTAGTTACCATTCCACACAGTTAAAATAAACATAATAAACATAGTGCTCCAAATACATTCCTGTAAAATACAACTCTTCTAACTACAGAAAAGACTTTCAGCACCACTGCTTATTAAAGCTCAATATTTATTTTGTGTTTCAGCTCCTTATCTATTTACCCAATTTTGGCCATTTAGGATGAAACTGAGTGTCTGCCTGAAATTTTCTGAAAGGCTGGTCACTTCTAAAAAAAATATGCAAAATATTTATGTTGCACTTTGCAGAGGAGACATGAAATCTACTGAATAACAGAGCCTTCGTTTTAGGATATGTCCAAATTTGGATCAACTATATATGAATTGAAGTTTTGCCATGATCAGAGAAGGAATTCTTGATCTTTTGAGCTATATTCACTAAAATACCAGTCAGTATGGAAACATGCTTTACCATGATATTACATGGAGCTAAGCAAGGCTATTCCTAAAGATAATGTTGAAGATCATGCTAAGTCAGGGAACTTAAAAGCCTGCTCGTTTCATGTTGTCTGTGGCAGATGGAGAATAGCTACAGGAACCACGAAGAGGGTAAGAATCAAAACTCCTATAGAAGAGAGAAGAGGCAAAGGGCTGCAACTAAAATCCAAGAGAGAAATGAGACTGAGTCAGAATCAAGGTGAGAGAAACTAAAGGTAAGTTGGTAAACAATGCCCTAGCACAGCTGGCACAAAAGACCAGAATGACTTGACAAAGTCCCTGACACAGGGCAGGGAAAAAGAAAACTGTGAATTGGTAAAGAGGAACTATGTAAGAATAAAGATGGATTACAGGGCATTAGGTGGTTCCTAACTCTCAGAATTAACATAAGTAAAAAGAAGTGAAAATACAGGTAATAATAAGAAAGAATATAAATAATAAATACGTTTAGAGACTGGACTCAAGATCTGCCTAAACAGTACACTAAACCAGGCCATATTTGGAGGAGGTCTAAACTAGAAGATAATGAATCTGAGGAATATTGTCAGGAACAATCTGGATTCAAAAAGAAACAGAGTGAGAGGAAAATCATACCAGGATCTGTAGAAAGGAACAGAAGACTTGATGGCATATGTGTGTTGGAAGGAAGAGTGGGTGGGAGAGGAAGGTTATGATGCAGTAAGTTGGAGGACAGAAACAAGAACCATTCATAGTAAAAGAAAGGATTACAGAACACAGGTGTGAAAAAAACAGCAATGAAAAAGAGACAAACCAGAAGGAAAAAAACAAGGAAAGAAAGAGTGCCTTGGGAAAGAAGATCTTATAGACACATCTTTACCATCCAGTGCAACAATCTGAAGTAGCCCAACATAAATTACTGGACCTTTCAGTGCACTGACTTGAGAAATATTTTTGAATCTACTTAACAAAGATCCCACAGCAAAGGAAACACAAAACTGTTATTATTTACTCAAATCCTAAGACAGAAATCCTTATCGTTGGTTTAATGGTTCCATGGTTCTAAGTGGATATCAAAGTGAACTACAAGCCAATGTCTCAAAATGGAAATTTTTTTTTAAGCTGGTTTCTCTTCAAAATAACCCACACTGAAGAACTCCCAAACCCTAGTAGAAGAGAATGAGGCCGTAAAATTAAGCACTTAAAATTTAGAATATCCCTCTGTGTATCTCTTCTTGAATTATTTTCATAATTGGAAACACAGATGATGAAATTACATGAGATCATGTATCATTTTTTCTCCCTAGCCTGTTAAATTCATTGAAAGCAAATTCTACATGCCTTTTAAAATCTGCATTTAGGTAATTTTTTAATTTGCAACCTCAAAGTGAATTAAGCAGCATCTTGTAAGATGTCATTCTGTAGTCTGTTCAAAAAGATTAGGTATATGTTATTTGATAGTTAACCAATACATAGAAAAATATGTATGTATGGAAGAAATATGCACAAGAAACTCCTCGGTAAAATATGAGCAAATTCACAGAGAGCTTAAAAATTAGATGCTTACTACACAGAGAGAATTTAAAAATCCTTCATGAAAGACAGCAGTCCTTGAACTAGAATATACAGACAATAGTGATGCTAAGAACAAAGGAACAGGAAAGCAGGAATTTTTTGAAGTGAAGCTGCACCATACACTACTTATAATAAAGTTGAAAGGTTTCGAACAGCTCTCTTATGAAAGAAAGGAAGGCAAAGAAAATCAATGTGTGGGTTCTGTCAAGTGCAAAAAGAATTAAGTAAGAATTAAAAAGAAGGTGAAATAAAAGTTACCATGTCTTTTTTCTCAGTTGGAAGACTTTTCACTGTAAGAGAGGCATAATTAAACTTCATTAATTTATTTTCACTGATTAGCAGAATATAAAGTTTGAATTCGCTGGAGAACTAGAACCGAGAAGTGTTTTTTCATGGAGATATTCACTAAATGGGTCTGTTTTTTGAACTAAGGGTAATAAAGGAATTACAAGGCTCAAGTTCTAATTGATTTAATTTTTTTTCCTGGAAAGCAGTTTTACTAGTATCAAAGGCTTCCTGAAAAGCTAGAATTCAGGGAAGAGAAGAATTAAGAATTCTGGGCAATATTTTAAACAAGAGTTAGAGGCACAGCTCCCATTGCATTTCACTTTCAAATTTTGGTCAGGAGATTGCAGTTTCCAAGGCACACATAATGAAAATAAAGTCTAAATTTGCAGAGAAAAGAAAACCACAAAACTGTGATGGCAGTTAGACAATGTAAATGTATAGGAGACTTATCTATATGTCCAACATTGGTTGGCCAGAAACAGATTAGGATGAGAGAAGGTTGTTGATTGTAACAGCCTACTCACAAATTGGATATTAGGATATACAAAACACTGTACATTCTAGGTAGGTATAAAAAATGCTTAACTTCTAACTCTTGAAAAATGTTTCTATGCCTATCTTGCAATTTAATGCTGACTACAGCACTAGTGTTCAGGAAAGTATTAAACCAAAAAATACAACCAGAAATTCACACCAATGCTTTATGGAGTTAATAAAAATTTTAAAGAATGGCTAGATTCCCCTGCCCCCCAACCAGCCCCACCCAAAAAAACAAACCTCAAGAAATAGAAAAGAAAAAATAGTTACTAGTGAGCATAAAGCAATAAGTATGAACGAATATTATATTCCTTCTAGAACATAATATAAATATGTTCTTAGATCATAATGTACTGGCCATTAACAGCAGCAACGTCCTAAATTAGCCAGATAACTATTCAATCCAGCTGAACAATGGCTACTCTTTCTTTAGGTTATACATTTTTAAAAAACATTTGGTCAGTTTAATGAACAGTTAGTTTTCCCTTTGAACATGTAACAGGGAAGCAAATCAAACAATTTTAAATAAACAAATGCTTTCCTTAAACTGAGATATACTATGTTAAAAGCATTCCTTTTATTACTTAATTAATTTAGCTTTGTCAAGGAAAAAAATTAAGTTAGTTTAGGATTAATCCACACCATCCAAATTTTCAGAAAAAAAGAGCAAATTTGCTTTTTAAAAAAACTTAAAATAGTTTCATCCAGAATTCAAAGAACCTGCCTTTGGAAAAAAAGGTCTATAGAAAGAACACAAAAGTTGGGAGGTTCACAAAAAATATCTCTTAAAATCTTGACTTAGCCTTTCTAGAATCCCCTGTGAATTAGGAGATAATAACTTTGAAGTGTTGTATGTCTTATATTAACAAAGACATGATAATCAATATATTTCCATATATATATAAAAGGTATTTTATTTCAGCATCACATGAATTTGAGAGGGTTTTTTTTTAGTAAATATATTTAAGAATCCATTATTTTGTATTTCTAGACTTAAATTTTCATCCTGTAAGATCTCAACAATTTATTGATATAATTCCTAAATTACAAGTTATATATAAGGAACACATATGATATTCCCAAATAACAGCACTTGATTCCTAACAATAATTGAATGCTGAGGAACAGCCACAACTATGAATGCTGGAAAGTGAATTCAGTAACATTTTATTAATCAAAGCTTGTCAAATCATTGAGGTTGAGATCTCCTGAAAAAATTGTACTAGAACTTGATTTAAGAATTTTTTGAAATGACAGCACCTCTAAGGTCACAGCATCTTTATAATAACCTATAATACAACTGCAGGTCAACTCAAAGGGAATACACCTATTAAATCACTGAAACATTTCCTAGGCATCTTCATTTAATATCTCAGAAGGCAAAACAAAGAGAGACTATAGAACAAGAAAGCATTTTATAACAAGTACATTCTCAGTAAAGGAAAATGTATAATGTTTTCAGATTAAAAACATCATGGGGCTAATGATTTATTCTGATAATTTAAAAGCAACAGCCTTTGGCAAACAGAAATAATGCAATGAACATGTTTCTATACTGCATATGAACTGTACAAAGATGACAGTAATGTTTGGCTTTATATATCATAAGTGATAAAATTGAATGTATCATCATTGTTTAATTTCTTAAATCCATGGTGATAAAATTTATATAGATACATATCAGAAACAAATTTTAAAAGACATAAGACCTGGGCTTTTTTTCCCTTAGTTCCTGGACTACCAAAATAAGAATGGATACATAGGTATGGTGTAGTAGATGTGTATTTTTCGGAAGTATACCTATATTAGCAAACATTGTAAACTCCCTCTCTCTACCCCGCCCCTTCTTTTCTAAGATGGCAGTCACAAAGACAGAATTATGTTCTTTCTCAATTGGTACAAATAATTTAGACTGTGATGATAAATTTTAAGTAATCTAATTTTAGGAATGCAAATCAAATTGATAAACACAAATATATTGTATTTTACTTGTAGGGGAGTAATGTAAATAAATCTTTATTCTAAAGCCTTTACAAAGTATGTCAGAAAAACAGAGATTTCAAGTACTTTTACATCTTTTTCTTGAATTTTAATTTTTTTAATTGAAAGTGAAAATTCAGCATATATGAAAATATAATCAAAAAGTAAATCCAGCAATTTATATATATATAAATCATATGAAATATCTGATTCCTATTTTGACAACATTTCAAGAAACTTTACTACCTAAAAAGTTTTAGGAATTTTGATAATTTTGCCAAAGTAATTTAATACAGCGTATATTTTCTGTAATGAACTTTTGGGGGGGTTTATGTTTTTATTTATTGAAAATAACATTGTACACAAAGAGAAAAATATAGTATATCATATTATTAGAAATATATTACCATTTCTTCAGTAATATTACACAAAGTAAGACATGAAACTTAAAATTCTATAATTTTATGACATTTAATTTTTTTTTTCTATATATAGATTCTTTTGTTATCTTCTATGGTACTAGACTGGTAAAAATATACAGATTTTAAAGGATCCTCTACTTCTGAGCTATAATAAGTTCAGTGAGATCATATACCACAGCATCACTGGTAATCGACATGACAGAAATCTGTGCCTTGATTTGTGACATGCATTCTGGTGCTCAGGTAACAAAACATGCATTTTCAAAGCCCTTTTGGGGAAAAAAATAAAACAGAGCTAAAAAAAATATTTTTCATACTTTAGGGAAAAGAAAATCTTCTCAGGACTTAGACATGAGAAGACCTACAATACATCACAGGGAACTTCCCATTAAAATCACAAGAGGAAAGTCTATCAATATTAAAGTTTTTAAACAGAACTGTAGTAAGTATATGAAAAGGCTTTAGATAAAAAAGAAACAGAAAGATAAGCAGTGTGTGTTATTAAGGATTCTAAGCACACTCAGTTCTACCTAGCATTTTAAAGTGATCTTTAATACTGATATTGAAAAGTACCATAACTTACTTGGGGATCTTGCTGAGTGTCTGTGTGGTGGCTTATTTTTTTCTCTGTTCTCAGTCAAAGCACTTCCACTGGCCATGGAAACAAGGTCTAAATCCATGTCTTCTCTGCTTACAGGGTTTGCCTGGAAGCAGTGGGAGAGAATGTACACAATCATGAAACAAAATATAACATTTTCTGCATGTAGCTCACATTACTCCAAATAAACAAACAGGGTCTGTCAAACAACCTTCTTCAAAATGATACCACAATCCTTTTTTGTTGCCTAGGCTGAACAAATGCACTATGTCAAAGCATTTTCGTAAATAAGAGCCGATCTTAAAATTGTGGTTTGTGATCTGAGTCAATGCAACAACAAAAGAAAACATTTTAGTACAGTAATTTTGAAGAAAATCAATCTTGCAGAGGGCTGATGAAACCTTAAACAGCTTAAGATCATTTACTGACCAGTCTATAATTTAAGTTATAGTTGAATGTCAGAGATGTCATATTGGATTATTTCCTGCAATATTTATGCTTTATCCAGGACACATATCACTTCAATCAGTCATGGGTCCAGTGAGTAATTTAATCTTTTAGGTTTTTGCTAATTAACCATAACCATCAGACAGCATTTTAATTATACTTTAGGTAAGAGTATTATATTAATTATAAACTTCTACCATCCAGTGGTGGTATGTTCTGGCATGAGGCATGTTACCTGAAAATCGTATTTCACTTTAGCAATGCTGTTTTAGGAACATGCAGGGCAAATTTTAAAAACCACTCTGGAAGACACCACCCACTGTAAATTGCAGATTGTCATTTTTGCAGAAACAACTTCACATTTACTGAAGAAAGTAATGAAAAGCTATTCAGCACCAAAAGCAGCCTCTAACAATAGTTAGATACTAAGTATCAGTAACAATGATGAGGAAAAATCTGATGAACAGTCTACAAAATCCCCAGTGTAGAGTCAGTTGGCTGGAAGTACTGAACATAAGGATATACTTTTCTAGTCTCTGGACTTCAGAATTGAAGTCCAGAAAAGCAGATTAAGTCCTTCCTCTCTCTGGGCTGAAGAGCTACATGTCTTTCAGAAGCTAGGTGTTTAACTGGGTATTTCTTTTTTTAACATAGAAACAAACAAACTACAGAAAATGGAAGACTGATAGTGGTAATGTCACTAAACTTTACCTAACATTGTAGTAGCAAGACTGCTCAACCAGGTATCAAGATACTGTGTCTCAGCTCCTTCCTCAGGGGCTAAAGCCCACAGCTCCCTTTTTCTCAGGCAAGTGCTGTTACTGTGAAGTTGTAGGCCATTCTGGAGGAGACGATTTCCAGACTTCCTGTTCAAACTACCTCACTGCACCAAAAGCAGCACTGCACCAATGCAGACAGGCTTTGTAGTCCAGTCTAACTTAGAGAACTCAGATGAAATGGAGACCTGTTTCATTTCCTTGTCTTTACTCAGTCACTGTTTAATGTAAAATTCATTTAAAAGTCCATGCATTTTCAAACCAAAATCTCCAAAGATACAGAGATTTTAAACTCTTCCTTAGTGGTTGCAAACCCTTTGTGTCTGCACAGAAACTTTATCCCTTGTTTTCTGATGCTTACCTTTCATATGTTTAATGACAAGAAATTTAAATATTTGCTTTGCACAACTATTCTTTATTATTGTTGTTAACATCAATATTTTATTTTCTCTTCCATAGCAGTGCCAAGAAACTTTGAAAAAACAATGTTTTACCCTGCCAATTATTTCTATTTTTTTTGACCTTAAGATTTACAGTTGCTTTAAGCTTGTGAGAGCTTCCTATGTTCAAAATATTTAAACTGAAAGCTTTTAGTCTTTCATTAGTAGAAATAATGCAATGATTGGAATGCTCAAAGAGATTCAAACCAATGGAAATGATCATTCTTATTTCTATCTAACCTGTTTCAACACACACCAAAAGTTTTTTAAAATGTTTTTCTTGATTCCCAAAGACCCAGGAAGCCACAGAATTTTATACAGCTAGCCTTTCCATGGTATTATTATCCAATCCATACCATTATAGAAACCAATTCTTCATCATTTTGCAGACAACAATATTTAGGGTTATATGCTAGATTTTAATAGCGCTGTCTTGATCTCTGATGTAAAATATTTGTTATTTTATTTCAAATAAAGATACGTTTTTTCACCCAATTACAGTTAGAGTAATATTTAAGGCTGTATTAATCACTGGAACAAATTTAACTTTGGCTTTTTAAAGGCGTTGACTGAAAGTCCTCTGAAGCTAATTAAAACCTTCCCTTTTTAGTTTATGACTTAGAACCAAAATTTGGGAGAAATTTAAGATACTGGCACAGTTTTTTGCAGACTGTAGTGTTGGACTTCCATATGTAGTGATCACCATAGTTAACTCTTCAGAATTTCTGCCATTTTTTCTATTATCACAAACCTTTCTTACTAATTAATTGAAAATTAATATCAACAGGAGGAACTTTTGCCTTGAACATAGCTTTGCATCTAAATATTTGTCTATTTCTAGGTAGAATTATCAAGATGTTCTGTAACCTTCAGAGATAAAAGGTGCTCTTGAATTCAAGTTACCTCTAAATGATTGGAAATACTGATCAATAGTGAAGGGGTTAACCCTATAGGTAACTTAAACTTCATACAAAAATAATCAGGAAGTCTATCCTACCTGCTATTCCACAAAATCATATTAATTTAAAATAGTTTAAACCATAAGCCATCATGCCTTCCTAAGAACTTCTATGGTATTACTAGTGAGAAAAATCATCAAAAATCATCAGATCATGACTGACATAATAAGGCCCCAGATTTACTGCAGGTTACTACAAAGCAATAATCCCCAGTGAGAAGACTTTATTGTTCATATGCAACCATCGAAATGCAATTTAGTATCCATGAAAAAGAAAGTCTTAAATTACTGGAATGTGCCCAAACATAATTTAGAAAACTATATGAAACTTGCAGAATGCAGGTTTATGGAACACATAAAAAGCAGGGATTGTCTGGCACATCAGAAATCTTCATGTTTGAGTATATGGCACAGGAAAAAACTACTGGAAATGCCCAGGAATACTTTCTTCTTCTAATGCTTGCGCTTTCTCTCCCCCTCTTTGCTTTTAATATATATTTTCCACTTTCGTTCAGTTTACAAGAATTTTTTTATAATGATTACAGCTGTTAACTTGATTTTTATCATGATTTCATAGTTTTTAAATCAGCTACTGTGCCAAAGCAGTAGGAATATGTTCACATTTCAACCTTTAAGAGAGAACTCATATAAATTTTAAAACCAAAATTCTCTAGCCATCTGTTTGTACAAACCACATCATTATTTCACTGCCTGTATAGTACTGCTCTCTGCATTAGAGATACATTTTATTCCATTTTCTTATTTTTGAGCCCCCTATTGCATTTTTCTCTGTATTTCATTCATGTGGAACAGCTATGTTATTATGTGGCACAAGCTGTGACAATTCTATAACTTTGCCAGTTATGTGGGCACACCACATAATACTATTGTGGGATTACAGCAGTATTTTGTGGACAGAACTGCTTAGTGTAAATAACATACAATCTACCTATGTGCACATATGCTTACCAATAATTACATAACATGCAATTTAGATAAAATTATTAAATTATGATTTGCTCGAATTACTGTTTTAGACTCCACCTAACAAATAACTGTTGGTGCTGCCGCAATCAAACCCTACAACAGTCATTTGGTTCATGACTTCAACCTTTTAAATTTTAGAAGAACCTAAGAATTGGACACACTTGCCAGAGAAAAATATTTGACAAAATCTGTCTTACAGTAATAGTAACATGTAAGTCTTTAAAGCATTTTTTTCAAAGGTGAATTTTATGAGAGTTTATGGAATCATTTACAAAACATGGAAATTGTATAGGTTGTGAAGCTGAAGAAGGAAGAGGCTAGAAGGGGGCAAGACTGCTTAGAGAACAAAATGAGGCATATGACACATCATCTAACTGGGAAATACTTTTTATGCAATATTTTACATCATGCATACTAATTCTGCCTAGATTCTAAATTTTTGCCCTGATTTTTAAACTGTACAAAATTTTATCAATAAGAACATTGCTTATTTGGCATTACAATGTAAAGACTATATATAGAAATGGAGTGAATAGATATTGACCTGTAGGAAACACAACTGCTTGCTATTAAAGGAACTTTTGGGGATCTCTGACACAGCCTTTCTACTTTGTAAATCTTCAAATTGTTAAATTGCTCATATTTCCCCTCCTGCCAACCTACATGACTACCTGTTTCAATAAATCCAATTTTTTAAAATGCTGCAAAAGGAGTCAATAATGAAAAGAGCAGAGGGCTATTTAAGATCTAAAAAAATATGAAAAGAAATTGTAGGAATAAGTCTGACTTCACGCAATGTTTTCAATAATGCCACCATATTAATATGCCATTCCAACTTACTATATTTCAACAAATGACATTGAAGGCATAGTAGAATGATTTAGGTATGTTATATACAGGATTTGAGAATATTTAAAGTTGTTCAACTGACAAGAATACATGTTTTCAATAAATAATGTAGTTAGTACTGAACAATATTTCATTTTTTCAACTTTTTTTTTGAAAATGCAGATTTAGAAGCTTTAAAAAGCATACAGCAGCATTTAATGTCAAAACCAAACTCAGTGTCAGATCACGAAACTAGAATGCAATGCACTTACATGGGATTTTGTGCTAAAATATTAAAATATTCTCTTCTGATTTCCATCATGGGATAACTTGATTGTCAGAGATAACACTACAGAATTATATTAATCAAAAGAAATCTCCTGTTTTTACACCAAGTATGGGTTGGAAATACCTGAGTTCTGCAAAATCTCACACATAAACAGGTCCTTACCACAAGTTGTACTTGTCTATTGTCACATATCGCAGGATCTAGCCCAGGCAAAAAACGACAGCTGGGAAAAGTGTAGAATAGAAATTTCAGTAACTCTCAGTGTACTGGGCTCACTAATATACCTGCACAGAATCTTTTCAGGAAACAATCCTGCTTAATTATTTAAAATAATTCCATTATTAAGAGGTATCACAGAAATTAATATTAACTGATAAAGTATCAGAGCAATTGCTACTAATTTTTTTGTACTTGATTTAAAAAATAATTAACATTGTTTATTTAAATGATAGAATATTAAGTTAAACTATTCTAACCAGCATGACCTTTTGTATGTGTTGCCATAAATTGTAGAAAAGCCAGTTTTCATATTACTTTTTGTAGGAATAAAATTGCTTTCAGTTGAATAAATATATCAGCTGTTCTAGATTGTCTACCAATGAAGTCTGAATAGAGATCAGTTGGACTTTTGGCACATTAAACAACGATATCATGATCCTTAAAAAAGTCAGTACAAATTCTAGGGCATAGCATACACCTGTAGAGGAAGCAATAGTATTTAAGATAATTATTTTATAATTTTTTGTGTCTTCTTACATTCAAGCATCATTAAATGTTGTATTCCAGTGTTTTCATTCAAATTAAAAGTCATGGAAGTTATCTTAAACAAACATTTTAAGTATTTCTCTATTATGGATCATGACTGAAAGGTAAATATTACTGCAAAGCCAAATAAATATTTCCTAAGGAACATGTTTTTCATATAGTTTCTACAGTCTTTGATACAAGCAGGATATACGGCATGTTTTTCTGCACAAGACAGAACAATTTGAAGCCCATTTAATTATAAATAAATTTTTAATGAAAATAATAATAAAATTAATATACTAAACCCATGTCAGTCCCTGCTGACACTTTGTTTGGTTTTCTTAGAGATGCTTGGCATTGTGTCTACTAATGACTTCATTAAAATACTAATGCCTTATATTGAATTTATTAACAAAATACATTTACTATGTCTTCATGTTAATTCAGACAATATGAACCTTTCCCTTAATTGTATTGAAATTTTACCTGTTTAATAACCAAAACTGAAAATAGAAGGAACATGTTTATAACATTTCAGTTCAGTGTGGTATAAAGATGTAAATGCCGAGTTTACACACTATTTAGTTTAAAAAAAAAGTATTTTTTTACTTCCTTAATCAAATCTAACAATATAGATAATGTTACAGTTGATTTAATTACATAAAACCATAATATATATCAATAACATTATAAAATATATGATGAATAAGCACTTTTTTCTACACTTTTTACAGTCTAAACCTCACTGCATTGCTATAGTAAAACTAAGTAGTTATTTATGATAAGATTCTGAACATTTTATAATTTCAATTTTAATATGGAAGAAGTATCTATACAATGACTACTAAGAAAGTTCTAAAGGGTACCATATTTGGGACCTGGAAATATGGTGTACTGTCTGCTAGCTGCAAAGTCATGTTTCAAACTTACGCTTCACTTTACAAGACAAATCTAAAAAAAAAAAAATCTAATTTAAAGGCGATGACCTCACCACTTCGTATTTCTGGAACTGGCTGCTTCATAATCCAAAAGCTGTGCATGAAGCCATTGGTATGTGAAGTCTTTTCTCTGTAATTTCTCATCTAAAGTAGTATCCAGCTGAGAAATTTTTTTACCTGGGGAGGAAGAGAGATACGCCTGTCTTTCATCATTATTTCAAAATACATTTTCTTTAAGATGTCCTAGATAAACTTGTAACCCATGGCTTCTTGGAAAAGAAGAAGGCAATTACTTCATTTTCATGCAGAGTCCAACTATTTAAAATTTCTTCAGATATGTTTAAGAAATACTTTTATATTAGTTTTAATTTTATGGTTTATTTTCTCTTTTGAGATGTAATACCAGCCTTCTGAATAAATTTATTTTATTGGGAAATAAATCTATCCTTTGTTATGAAATTCATATAGAAGTATATATTATCCATAAATTGCTTGTCACAGCTGCCATGAATATTGCTTATTGTGCTATCTCCATAATTAAAAATATGTAATAATTTATACTTACAATTCTACTTAGCAATCTATAAGTTTAAAAAACCAAATCACTGTTACATGCAAGAGTCAACACATGGCAATCTTATTACTCTTATCTGTCTTTTACTGATATGATTTATTAAGATATTTAAGACATTTTAATGGCAATTTCTGATTTGGATTCCAAAGCAATTGCATCTATTATATTATTTTCAGAACTATCTACTTTTGGATCGCAAAAGACATCCAAAGATAGAGAATAAAACAGTGACATTATGGGAAAAAATAAAAAGAGTACAATTCTGGAGATCCTTCAGTTTTTGGACCATTCTGCTGAATAACAGACATCGTTAGAAGCATCAGGAAGAGGATGGCAGAGGAGTGTGCAGAGGAGCCATCATTATTGCATGGAGAAATTAATGGATTAGAATAATTTTTTGTTTTCTACCCTCATACGTCAACTTTATAGGTTATATCTTTTTAGCACCTTAAACTCAGTGTTTTTTTGAGAGTTTTTTCTTTTTTTCTTTTTTGGTACAAATGTTTTTTGCTTTGATGTCATTTCAGATAACACTGAGTTATCATCCTGTTGCTTATTATTCCTTTTATTTTTCTTTCAAAGATTCTTTTTTCCTCACTGATAGATGAATATGACAGCTACTAGAAAGAAGGTTTTTAGTAAACTGCAGGAGCACTAAGCAAAGAACACTTAATATTCAAGTCCATTTGCTCATTATAGATGTTTTAATTTTCAGTAACTGCAAAGAGATGGTGGAGGTGGGGATGGAAATATCAGAAGTTCATTCATGTTTTGATATTATAAACTGAAGTTTTAGGATATTCACCAATTCACCTTTTAAGGGGTTTGATACATTACCTGTAGTATTTTTTAAACTTATAATTTATTTTACATAAACTGCAAAATATATCTCCTCACTGGCATTTTACCTAGCTGTGCTGTGAGCTCATTGCTTTCCAATTTTAGATCCAAGATAAAATATCAAAGCTGCCTATTTCATAGTCTGAAATGCAAATGTTTTTTGTCTATTTCTCTTAGAATAAGGAATCTCTATTCAAACCAAATCCATTCCTTAGGCTGAATGTGTTCAAGGCAAGGTCCTGGTCCAGAGTATAAAGTCATACATGCCTTGCTATTCAGTAACAGACTAGAAATTAGGTGGAAGAATTTATCCTTAGTTGATGTAAAGAAGTCTCATTTACCTCCTTAGGAAGACAGAAAATTAAAATCTTGGATGGACCGACACTACATCTATGCAAATGAGGGTGTAAGGGCTGACTAAAAAAGTCAAGCAGTGAATTACCTAATCAATGCCAAATATTAAAAGACTGATAATTACACTGTTCATCATCTTCCTTTATTAATGTGGAAACTTTTTTTTTTCTCGAAATTTATGATATTGCCTTCCAGGTTCAGGAGTACAATTATCTAAGCTTTATATTTCTAAAATTTTTTAGGTTCCAAGCCCATAACTAGACTATTACAGCTCTTCATTTGGAGACAGATGCTGATTTATAACAAGAGTAAGACACATTTGAGTGACTTCATAAGAGCACTTCATCTGGAGATTAAGCCTTCCATGTATGTTCTCCAATGAGGAATAATCTCCCAAGAAAACATATTTAGTTTTTTTTCTTATCTATGTTTACAGAAAAGTTGTCCCAGTGTTACCATCTTTCTAATAATAAATATGTATCACAATTAAAATTATTTGTATTATTTATGCATTCACTAAAGTGTTTTTCTCTTTTTTTCTATTAAAAGGGAAATCAATATGGGGGATAAACCAGTATTAGAAGTTCATGTCTCATTCTGTGTGTCAGCGATGGTTGAAAGAAGATGAACATACAATAAGCTACAATAAAGCTTACAAAAAATAGTAATACTTTTAACTTGGTAAATATTTTCCAAAATTATTTTTAATAATTTTTCTTAGTTTCAGTTTCAATTTTTGATTTATGTTTGAAGCACTACTGGTTTTATTTAATAAACTTTTATTTTATTTTATTTTTATTTTTTTCATGTTGATTATTGAAAGGACTGAAATAAAAATGTCACCAAGATAAAAGTGCAAACAATAGGGTTTTCTTCCTTAAAATTATATATAGTATTAGACAAAATATTCTTGCTCATATTAGTGTTAATTGGGGCTTTTTTTCTCAAATGGGGAGATAATCTTCAATAATTTGTTTATAACATTGCAGAAAACTGTATTCTATTTTCTTATTTGGAACATGTTGATATCCTTGCTTTTTAAAAGTAATATCTAGCTTTTTAATTATTACTAAAAAATTCTATGTTATGAATTAAAACACTGCATTATCACTTTTCTATTGCACTTATAAACATCAAGCATTTAAGAATCTGTGTACCCGTATAATTAACATGCATTTGCTTGGTAGCTTTCTTAAATTAGGGCTCTGTGTTTTTAAAAAACCTGGACCTGATTTTGTAGAAGTATTAGCACTCATAGAAATTCCAAAGAGCTGTAAGCTTTCCCCATCTTTGAAATGGATCAGACCCATAATCTTTAATTGCTAAATGTGGACAGCTCTAAGACTATCAAAGAAAATAGAAATACATCAAAGAAGGCATCAAAACCCAAATTAATTTCAGAGGTATTTAAAGTATCATACCCTCATTAGATTATCGCTCTAAGACTTCAATCTTTTTGACTTTTTTTTTTTCTTTACATGACACACATGTTAATAATTTAAGATTGGAATTGTCTTACACTTGGCATTAATACAGCAATGATTTTTAGGTGTTGCCAAATAATCCGCACAGATACCATGCACTTAGGCCAGATACAATGCAGCAGCCAGGGCCACCTACTGGCAATTTCCTACAAAATTTGAGCATCTAAATAGGGAGAACTTAGAAAAGCCCTAGCATCTGAAATATCTTTGGAACTGCATATAATAGGAAAGTAACAAATTCTTTTTTGGGTCACCGAATCCACATGCAAACCCAAACTTTGGTACCCAGAAAAATGTCATCCTTCATAAATCAAATCTGTTTACTGAGTGTACTCTGAGACACTACTACTCATGTTCAGTTTAAAAAATGGATGTGATTATGTACTTTAAATTAGACTATCTCTGAGTAATCTGTTAAGTGAGCTAAAGGAGAAGGGCAAAGTATCTATGAACTACTTCAGTTGAAGTGTCCTAAATTTTACATGGAGTCAGTTTTCTTTCTTTCCTTCAAGATATATGGATCTTGTGCCCTCAGCTGTAGCTGTTACTGTTAAAAGAGGACTGAAACACAGCCAAGGGAATAGCTTGGTATGTGGAAGCTGGAGATTCAAATCTTATCATGATAAGGAGTACTTGAAACCCATGTTCCCCAGTGATAGGACAAGTGTTGTTAACAAGCCAGCATACAAAAGGAAGGAGGATGGTTACACAATGTCTACATTCAGTGTGAACTCAAGTTCTGTGCCTGGAAAACACCAATCCTGGTTGTTATAAATGTCAGTTATTATACTGTTTGCCAATTCATATGCAAGAGGATGCTAAAAGACACCTGATTCAATACAGTAATTTTCTTTTCCAAATCTATTTGTTGATGATGGGAAGATAAAAAGTCTAACTTTAGTATGTCATGCTTCTTGATAAATATATAGAGAGGCTTGCACTGTATTGAACCTTTAAAATCTTGTGTTTAGAAGGTAATTTAAATAACTTCAAGCCTTGCTTCATAGGGAGTACAATACAAATAAAAGACTAAGAAACCTAAGACTACAGTGTGAAAGAAGGGCTTGGAAATTCTTCAGCATTCTAAGTTTTCCTCCCTTGAATGACAAAAAAATCTGTGACGAGAGCTAATTTTCTCAATATGTATTCTGAAACCAGTGCTCTTAATACAGGAACAGAGCAGCAGAAATTGGGTATAAAATTTTGTCTATGTTATTAATAATATATTACATTTTTCTTCTCTGTCAGTATTGTGGCATAAATTACAGGTCAGAAATATATATAATATGAGGGCATATGTGTGTAAGTATGTTTGAATGTAGAAAATCTAAAAAAAAAAAAATTCTTATTGAAAATTAAAATTATCTACCCTGTGAAGATTTATAATTTCTACTCTCTTCTACACAGTTATATAATGTGTGCATTACACATTTATAAATTGCCTTGAAATCCCAAATCTAAAATCCAACTTTATTATTTCATAATCTCCATGTTACAACAACAACAACAATGACTTATTTCTGACACAGTCTGTATAATAAACACAGAACAGAAAGTAAGAATGACATGAGTTGTTCTTACTCTTAAGGCAGAAAAGTGAAGCATTTGGAAACAAACAGGAAAAAATGACAAGTCCCGCTGCCCTTCACCTCCAAAATATAAGAGAAATGAGAGGAATTTCTTTTTTTTCTAGAGAGAACTTAAAATAATTGTCAAAAGTGTACTTTGTCAGGAGCCACTAAGTACTGCCATCCATTACATAGCAATCACAACAGGCCCCAAATTGTTTTGGAAAAAGAATAGTATTTAGAGTGGTCGTTGGCATGCTTACAGGTATTCTGTGAATACATTTATAGTATATAAATATATATGTGACTTCCAGAAAGTTGGCAGCAACATGTGGCAGAAATTGATACAGAGTTCTTACTACTTATATCATCCCTAGATAATGTTTATCTACAACTCAGGTCTGGAATTTTCAGATAATGGGGTATATACATTTCCACCTTAGATACATTTTCTTTTGACATATTAGTTAATTTTAGAAGGTATTTTTTCATCTGAGTGACTTCTGACTATTTCGACTTCCATCTCTAGGACCAGAAGGAATGAAATAAAAATATTTATAGTAGTGTCTGAGTGAGTTCACAGCTGAATAAAAGATTAAATAGACTTGCATTAAAAAAATACTACCTCAGGTTATGACCTACATAATTTTTGACGCTTAAAAGTGCTCTATCAAATTCTTTGTCAAATAAAAATCAATATGGAGTTTTGAACATGAGGCTGCTGAAAATTTAAAAGTAGCTACTGAAAGGAAAAAAAAATTATAAGAGGATTTTTTTTCTAAACTTGAGCCCTTTTTTCTTTTTACCAGGTATTTTGTATTTTTTTCAGACTACAAATAAGGCCTACCATTTCACTATTTGATCTGCAAACCTCCTTTTCTTCTCGAATGTCTTCACCAACTAATTAATGCTATTTCATCAGTTATCATATTTCAGACTGTGCTTTCTGTATTCTCTCTTTGATGTCTTATTATTAGATTATGCAAAAGCTGAATCCTTTAGTTGAGATTCCTAAACCACTGAAAAAATACAAATTTCAGCTTCTGAATTCAAGGAAAACAGGATTACATACCTTTACCTTCCCATTATTTTCTATTTTGCTACTTGTTCCTGCCCCTGCAGAATACACCACTATTTATCTGTCCCTAGCTTACTGTTTAAACTCAATGTTCTTTTTCAAACATTGAGGCAAATCTAAGTCTTATTTCATCCTCAATGGCATACTTTTAAAACACATAATTTAAAGTTATTTCTCTCTAGTCATATTCCAGTATCTTCCAGTATCTCCTGATTATTTAACTTCTTCTATTGCAACCCTCTGATCAGACAAATACATTGCAAACTACCACTCTGTATTAAAATGCTCATGTGTCCTACTCTTCTTGTAACATGGTACATTTCCACTTGAATTGCTTCATAAAGTTAATTTTCCTAGCACTGACATCAAGACATCATTAAACGCTGCTCCTTACAATTTGACCAACTCTTGTAACTTTTATGGGTTGTTATCACTTCCTGTACTCCTCCATTTACATTAAATACAATTTTTTATTTATCTTCTATAATTTTCTTTGTCGCAAATAGCAAATAGCAAATATTGTGGTATTTCCTAAGATGTAGGACACTTTTCTACATTGATGTACAAACCTAAAAAACTATTTCACCTGGTATGTACAGGAAGCTGCCACTCAAGCAACTGTTAATTTCAGGGGTTTTTTTGCTAATTTATGACTGTTCAAATATGAATTGCTTTTATGTTTGAAAAAATAAGCTATTTCTTAAAAAAAAAACCCAAAACATCCCTACCAAAACCCAAAATGAATGAACTACAGAGGTGATACTCTATCCACATGCAGAGAAAGAGACAAGTTCTGATGTAAACTACTTCTACCTGCAATCAGCATGATTCAGGATCCACTCAGATGTTTACAAATTTCAAAAGAACATAAAAGACTTTAGAGTGCTATACCATACTTTCACATTATTCTTTTGTGCAGTCTTCTATGAACACAGTGTTCTCTAGTCTATACAGTACCTGCTTCTGCCACTCTACACAGATAAATTTCAACAGCACTGCTGAGAAGTGAATCTGGAGTACAGCCAAGAGTTACCAAGAGTTCTTTGGATAGTCAAGGCTCTTGAAGAACCAAAGAAATCAAGAGGAGCAAAAAATAAATTGAAATAGTATGTTCAGAATTTCAATGCTTAGTTATCCATCAGTAAATGTAAGATATAATAGATTGACCCTATTTTGTTTATCTTTAGTGCCTACACTCTCAAATTTCAAATCTGCCTACTACACAGCCTATCTCTGGTTTTTCTCATAACTTTGGGAATTAATAAACCCCCCTAATGATGGATGTTTATTACTGAATAGAGAATTTTTTACTGTTGAGGAGGAAAATAAGAGATGCATGACATAAACCCCCCTTTTTTACAGAATATTTTGATAGATTTTATTTCTAGTCATTCCCACTTCTTAAAATTAAATGACAGAAGCAATCAAGAACTTCAACACAAGTGTTTAGTTGCTCAGTGATGAAACTGTATTTCTAAGCAAGAAGACATATCAGTTTATATGTAGTCCAAACCAGAGGAATATCTTTCTCTAAATTCAATAAACCAAGTAAAATTATTTAAGACATAAGATCCTCCAAAGGAATTCTCAAAATAACAAGTACAAAGGAACATTTTGTAAGAGTGCAGGAGGTCTAACTACTATGTTGTTCACTATAAAGAGGGCAAAATCTATACAATACAATCAATTTTATTGAGTGTGACAACCATTAAGGTAGGTTTTGTTTGTAGTGAAGAACTTAAAAGTACAAGAAAGGGGCTGAAAAATTCAAGCTCAACAAAACTTTTGATAAAAAAAAAAATTGGGGGCTTATATGTGACAAGAAGATACATATGCCAAGTATTACAAGGAACAAAAAAACCATCATTACTCAGACGCAGCATGAATTTAGTCAGTAAAGCTGACTTACATCACATTAATAATTGTCTCATACTTTCTTTGAATTATGAAAACATAATTTTGCATCAGAATTT